>CAWUFW010000926.1:3000000-3394572 GCA_963921515.1 Calotriton arnoldi
TCCGGTGAATCTAAATCCTTGTCGTCAAAGTCAGGTAAGAGGCACCACAAAAAGCACAAGAAGTCGAAAAGTGCTTCGACTACGCCCCGCCCGTCTCGAGGCCTCGCTCTGCGGAGTGGGAGCCTGGGTCGGCTCCACGTTTCCCTTCCTTTCCAGGGCTGGGAGCAACCCCAGCCCAACTGAAAGATTTTTTTTTACGCCATGTGCGCCATATTTGGGCAGCCTGACCCTGCTGGTGCACCTTAGGGCCCCGAAGGCTCGGGAGACAGAGAGGCTCCTGTAGTTCCCATGCTGGCGGTTCAGGCCCCAGTGCCACTGTCTCTGAGTGGACCTGGGTCCGGACCGACGCCAGTCGCACCTCCACAGCGACCTACCCCGGCGTCGCCCGCGCCAACCAGTGCGGCCTCCCCAATCCTCATTCCCGATGACACAGAGCCAGTCGGACGTCCTCCGAGACCGGGGCCGAAGGAGCCATATGGCTCCATGCTGTTCTCTCTGCCCTATTCTGAAGGGTTGTGGATGGAGGAAGAGGATTGGGAGGGGGAGCAGGAGCCCTTAGATATCCCACAACAACAACACGATCTGGACTGGTATGAGGAATTGGGTGAGGCCAGTGGCCTGGACACCTCCCCAGACTCTGACATGCTTTCCCCTCCTACACTGGCTACGGAGGAGGGAGCATCTTTTGCCATGGTTGTGCATAGGGCTGCGGGGGTTCTTGACCTGCAGCTTCCTACAGTGGCAGTCAAGACGAATGTCTTGACACAGGTCCTGCAGCCTGGGGTCTCAAGTTCGGAAACCCTACTGCCTTTCAATAAGGCCTTGGTAGACATCCTTCTTGGGACATGATCCAAACCAAGCACAGGGGCTCCTGTGAATAGGACGATCGCTCGCCGCCATCGCCCTGCACCGGGCGATCCACTTTTCCTCACCACCCACCCCCCAAAGCTTGGTGGTCCAAGCTTTCACTTCTTGTGGCACATTCCCTTCCTCACCCCCGTTCAGGATATCCAAGAGGCTGAAAAACATTGGTAAGAAAAAAATGTCTTCTGCCAGCCTAGCATTGAGGTCGGTGAACACTGCATGCCTCTTGGGCCGTTATTCCCATTCCATATGGGGTAAGGTAGCGCAGGTGCTGCCCAGAGTCTCGGAGGAGGACCGGGCTCTACTCTCCCAAGCTATATCAGATGGGAGGGATGCAGCTAAGTTCGCCATCAGATGTGGCTTGGACACGACGGACTCGCTGGGTAGAGCGATTTCCACGACGGTGGCAGTTCGTCGACACGTCTGGCTGAGAACGTCTGGTTTTTGGGGGGATGTCCAGGCTAACCTCATTAACATGCCCTTTGATGGCTCCCATCTCTTCGGAGACAAGGTGGATGCTGCCCTTGAGCGCTTTAAAGAATCGCGGGCTACGGCCAAGTCTTTGGGCCTCACTACCGCCCCCAGGGCTTCATCCGATTTTCGCTCCTTTCATGGCTAAGGAAGGGGCTATCAGCTGCGCCAACCCTATCCTGGCCAGAGGGCCTGCAAGTTCAGCAACCTCTGCGGGGCCGTGGACGCGGTTCACCCCAGCTTCGTGGATCGGGAAACCAGAAGTCGAGCCACCATCCCCTCCTCCACCGCTAAACCTTCCTAGTCCGATCCCCCAGGATCACTCTCAGCCAGTCGGTGGTAGAAAACGCCATCATCTCCACCACTGGCACAACATAACATCGGACAGGTGGGTGTTGCAAATAGTCCGAAGGGGCTACTCCCTCCTCTTTGAGACTACTCCTCCATCCATACCTCCAGTGTACGGTCGGCTGACGGAGGATCACCTCACCTTGCTCCACGAGGAAGTCTCAACTCTCTTGGCCAAGGAAGCAATAGAGAGGGTTCCCGGGCCGAAAGTAGGCAATGGTTGCTATTCCCGCAAATCCTGGTCCCAAAGAAGGACGGAGGCCTTCGTCCTATCCTAGACCTCAGAGCCCTCAATTATTTCCTCAAGAAGGAAAAATTCAAGATGCTCACCCGCTCGGGTCCTGTCTGACTTGGACTCAGGAGACTGGATGGTAGCGCTGGACTTGCAAGCTGCCTATTTTCAAATCCCCATCCTGGCGGCCCATCGTCGCTACCTGTGGTTCGCGGTGGGTCACGAGCACTTTCAATTTGCTGTGCTCCCCTTTGGCCTCACCAGTACCCCTCGGTGTTCACAAAGGTAATGGCGGTGGTCGCAGCTCACCTGCGGAGATCAGGGGTTCCAGTCTTCACCTATCTTGACAACTGGTTGTTGAAGGCGGGATCACCCCAAGCAGTTGTCTCTCACTTCTAGGCTACAGCAAACCTCCTGCATTCACCGGGGTTCACTATCAACGTGCTGAAGTCACACCTGACTCCCTCTCAGATGCTCCTTTTCATTGGGGCAGTTCTGCACATGGTGCAGTTTCAGGCTTATCCTCCTGAACGGGGAGTCCAAGATATTCAGGCTATGATTCCGATGTTTCAGCCTCTATCTTGGATCCCGGTGAGAATGACTGAGGCTGTTGGGCCTCATGGCCTCCTGCTTCCTGCTAGTGACCCATGCACGGTGGCAAATGCGGGCTCTGCAGTGGGACCTGAAGTTCCAATGGGCGTAGCATCAAGGAAATCTCACCGACCTGGCTCAGATTTCAGAGGGCACTGTGAACGACTTGCAGTGGTGGCTAACAAACCGTGATTGGTTCAAGGACAGACCCCTCTCCCTTCCCCACCCAGATCTCACAGTAGTGACGGATGCATCCCTTCTGGGATGGGGTGGCCATTTGGGGGAGGTGGAGATCAGAGGACTCTGGTCTCTGGCGGAAGCCAAGTTTCATATCAACCTGTTGGCGCTTCGGGCAGTCCAGCTGGCACTGAAAGCCTTTTTGCCATCAATAAAGGGAAGGCTCATACAGGTGTTCATGGACAACACTACTGCCATGTGGTACTGCAACAAACAGGGCGGAGTGGGGTAGTGGACCCTTTGTCAAGAGACGCTGCGTCTCTGGAATTGGCTGGAACATTAGGGCATTTCTCTGGTGGTTCAACACCATGCCGGTTCTCTGAACGCCAGGGCGGACGAGCTCAGAAGAACGTGCCTTGCGGATCACGAATGGCATCTGCTTCTGGAGGTGGCACAAGGTCTCTTTGAGTGGTGGGGAGAGCATTGGTTAGATCTGTTCGCCTCCGACGAGAACGCACAATGTCAGCTGTTTTGCACATTGGAGTTTCCAAGACAGCACTCGCTCGGCGATGCTTTTCGTCGTGAGTGGAGCTCAGTCCGCCTATACGCCTTTCCACCTATACCACTCCTGCCCAGAGTGCTCAAGAAGATCAGGAGCGACCGGGCACAAGCTATTCTTGTGGCCCTGGACTGGGCACGGAGAGTTTGGTATCCCGAGCTTCTAGACATGAGCATCGATCTTCCGGTCAGGCTGCCTCTTCGGGAGGATCTTCTGTTGCAGCATCAGGGGAGGGTTCTCCACCCGAACCTGTCCACTCTCCGCCTCCTTGCATGTAGATTGAGCGGCGACAGCTGGCAGCTTTTGACCTCCCTCCCGAAGTCTGTGAGATTATCTTGGCAGCCAGGCATCTCTCCACAAAATCTGTATACACCTGCTGATGGAACAAATTTTGAAAATATTGTACAGACAGGTCTATCGATCCCCTATCTGCTCCCTTATCTCAAGTCCTTCTGTTTATACTTTCTTTGGCCCAGCAGAGCTCTGTTCTGGGCACTTTAAAGGGCTACCTTTCGTCCCTTTCTTCTTTTCTTCGGCTGCCTGATCAGCCCTCTCTATTCAAATCTCCTTTAGTGCAGAGGTTTTTGAAGGGGTTAACCCATTTGTTTCCTCCTTCTCCCTTCATCCTGCAACAGTGGGACCTTAATTTGGTGCTCACTTTCCTGATGTGTGCACCATTTGAGCCGCTGCATAACTGTCCTCTGAGGTTGCTCACCATCAAGACAGCTTTTTTGGTGGCTATAACCTCTGCCAGGAGAGTGAGTGAACTGCAGGCACTGTCCTCTCAGCCTCCTTACCTGACGGTCTTTCCGGACAAGGTAATACTCCGGACTAGGGCATCCTTTCTGCCTAAGGTGGTAACACCCTTCCATCTACGACAGTCGGTTACTCTTCCCATCTTCTATGCACCCCTGCATCCTTCCAAAGAAGAGAAACGTCTCCATCGTCTGGGCCCAAAAGGAGCATTATCGTTCTACCTTGATTGAACAAAAGAGTTCGGGTGGATGACCAACTCTTTATTGGATACGTGGGTGCAAAGAAAGGTTGTGCTGTCTAGAAGAGGACCATATCCCGATGGGTCATCCTCTGTATTAAAATTTGTTACGCCGTAGCAAAGAAAGATCACCCTGTAGGGCTTAACGCCCATTCCACCAGGGCAAAGGTGGCCACCATGGCCCTCCAGCATGGTGCTCCCATCTCTGACATATGCCAAGCTGCCACATGGGCATCTCTGCACACGTTCGCCAGACGCTACTGCCTGGATGCCCAGGTCTGCGGGGGAGAAGGCCTGTTTGGCCGCTCTGTTATACAGGATTTTCTGGTCTAAGCCATTCTGCAGTCCCTCCTCTGGGGATGGTATTGCTTGGGTATCTGTTCAAAGGTAAGGAATCTGCAAGTTACTTACCTTCGGTAACGCCTTATCTGGTAGAGACATGATCTAGCCGCAGATTCCTTACCGACCCACCCATCCCCCCTGCACTACAGAATTGTTTTTAAGTATCGGGGACATTCCCCATCAGGGCCCAAGTTGTGCATTTTTTAACACACCATGGTCAGTGACCTCATGGCTTCGCGCTTCTGGTGTGGAAAGTCAGGAAAAGTACTGATGTCAGCGCGCCGGACCGAGGGTTATATTGATGACGCGTACATCACCACCACCACGAACACGACGCCGACGATGTCACGTGGAGTTGACCAACGCCATCCACCTGCGCGCAGGGGTACTGCTGAGAACAATCTTCCAGATCCAGCCTGACGCCTGGAAGTTCAAAGGTAAGGAATCTGTGGCTAGATCATGTCTCTACCTGATAAGGCATTACCTAAGGTAAGTAACTTGTCCGCCAGCATCAAACTATTGGTCTAGTGTTTGGGTATTCACATTTTTCATTGCTCTGATATGAGATGTCATCAGTGATGTCATTTGAGATGTCATGGGTGATGTCACTGGCCATGTCATGAGTGATGTAATATGTGACGTCATCAGCAGTGCATTGCGGGGGCGCGAGTTATAGTTAGCTGAACTAACTATAACGGGGGAATTTCTATGGTTTTGTACGAGTGAAATGTCCAACTAACTATAACTTTCCCTAAAACCTATGGTTTTTTCAGTGAATTTCTAAGGTTTTTTAAATGCTAATTTCTAACTATAACGTGCCTGAAACCTATGGTTTTTTCAGTGAATTTCAAAGGTTTTTCAAATGCTAGTTTCTAACTATGCCTACAGAGGTAGGACATGTGAAGAAAGAAGAAAAAACGCACAGAAAGAAGCAAAAGAAATGCAGAAAGAAGCAACAGAAGTCCACAAAGACGAAGAAAAGTGCAGGAAGAAGCAAGACATGTGCAGAAAGAACCAACAGAGGAGCAGAAAGAGGCCTTGTTCCAAAATCATCCTGAGCCCACAACTTTTTCAGACGGGTACTGGTGGTAACTGACTCTGACTAACTAGGCCTAGAGCCAGTGCTATGCTAAAAGACACTTAGAATACAGTGAAAACACCTACATACACTAGGGAACACTATGCGTTGGGGTACCCCTGTGAGTAGCATGACCTCCTCTGTAAGGCCTTAGTACATAATAGGGCAGGGGGATTAAAACTACCTCTTAAAACGCGCTATGGGGTGCGTTTGCACAGTGGTGAAGGGAGGGGGGGGGGGCCTGAGGTGACATGTGTTCAAACACTCCCTGTGGCCGTTTTAAGTTGGGAGATTAAGTCCCCTTGAATCCTGACGGTCCCTGGGGTCCAACTAGCCAACCAGGTACCTCCAGTAAGTGCCACAGAGCTGCGTTGCAGAGAGGTGTAAAAAGGGGCGTGGCCTGGCCCACCTCTCTGCAACGCAGCGCAGTGGCGCTAACTGGAGGTACCTGGTGGGGTTGTTGGCCCCCAGGGACCCTCAGGATTGAAGAGGAATTAATTCCCCAACTTAAAACGCACCACAGGGCGTGTTTGCACACATGTCACCTCAGGCCCCGCCCCCTCCCTTCACCACTGTGCAAATGCACCCCGTGGCGTATTTTAAGTTGGGGGATTAAGTCCCCTTGAATCCTGAGGGTCCCTGGGGTCCAACTAGCCCACCAGGTACCTCCAGTAAGCGCCACAGAGCTACGTTGCAGAGAGGTGTAAAGGGGCGTGGCCTGGACCACCTCTCTGCAACGCAGCGCAGTGGCACTTACTGGAAGCACCTGGTGGGCTAGTTAGCTCCAGGGGCCCTCAGGATTGAAAGGGAATTCATTTCCCAACTTTAAACGCGCCACAGGGCGTGTTTGCACACATGTCACCTCAGGCCCCGCCCCCTCCTTCACCACTGTGCAAACGCGCCCGTGGTGCGTTTTGGTTGGGAGATTAAGTCCCCTTGAATCCTGAGGGTCCCTGGGGTCCAACTATCCCACGAGGTACCTCCAGTAGCGCCACAGAGCTGCGTTGCAGAGAGGTGTAAAAGGGGCGTGGCCTCTGAACACCTCTCTGCAACGCAGCTCCTGGCGCATACTGGAGGTACCTGGTGGGCTAGTTGGCCCCAGGAACCTCAGTATTCAAGGGGAATTAATTCCCCAACTTACAACGCGCCAGGGGGCGCATTTGCACAGTGGTGAAGGGAGGGGGCGGGGTCTGAGGTGACATGTGTGCAAACACGCCCTGTGGCGCGTTTTAAGTTGGGGAATTAATTCCTCTTCAATCCTGAGGGTCCCTGGGGGCCAACTAGCCCACCAGGTACCTCCAGTAAGCGCCACTGCGCTGCGTTGCAGAGAGGTGGCCCAGGCCACGCCCCTTTTTACACCACTCTGCAACGCAGCTCTGTGGCGCTTACTGGAGGTACCTCGTGGGATAGTTGGACCCCAGGGACCCTCAGGATTCAAGGGGACTTAATTCCCCAACTTAAAACGCACCACAGGGCGTGTTTGCACACATGTCACCTCAGGCCCCGCCCCTCCCTTCACCACTGTGCAAACGCGCCCGTGGTGCGTTTTGAGTTGGGGATTAAGTCCCCTTGAATCCTGAGGGTCCCTGGGGTCCAACTAGCCCACCAGGTACCTCCAGTAAGCGCCACAGAGCTGCGTTGCAGAGAGGTGTAAAGGGGCGTGGCCTGGACCACCTCTCTGCAACGCAGCTCCCTGGCGCATACTGGAGGTTCCTGGTGGGCTAGTTGGCCCCCAGGGACCCTCAGTATTCAAGGGGAATTAATTCCGCAACTTTAAACGCGCCAGGGGGCGCGTTTGCTGAGTGTTGCAGGGAGGGGGCGGGGCCTAGCCGCAATGCCAGTTTTTTTTTTTTTTTTTTAAGAAGGGGGGCTGTGTGGCCCCCCTTCTCTTGCATTTTTTTGTGCCCTGGGGACCCCATCCCCCAGGGCCTGGCCCCCTTTTTTTTTATTATAAAAAAATGTAAATGGGAGGTGGGCCGCGGGGCCCCCCTCCCGTGGCTGATTCCGGCCCCGGGGACCCCATCCCCCGGGGCATGGCCAAACATATTCTTTTTTATAGGAAGGGGGGTCTGCATGGCCCCCCCTCCTAAGGCCTCTATTGGCCCCGGGGACCCCATCCCCCGGGGCCCGCATTTATTTATTTATTTTTTTGGGGGGGGGGGAGAGGGGCCGCGTGGCCCCCCTCCCGGGCCACTTCTGGCCCCGGAGCCCCCATCCCCTGGGGCCTGGCCATCCTTTTTTTTTGTGTGAGGGGGGCCGCGTGGCCCCCCTCCTCAGGCCAAATATGGCCCCGGGGACCCCATCCCCCGGGGCCTGGCCTCTCCTTTAAAAAAAAAATATATATATACACAGGGGAAGGGGCCGCATGGCCCCCTCCCGGGCCACTTCTAGCCCCGGGGACCCCATCCCCGGGGCTGGCCCTCTCCTTTGGGGACCGTGGGGGAGCCCCAATGCCCCCACGGTCCCTGCCAGCTCCCCGCCTCCTGCGGGAGCCGGCATTGCTTGTCCACCCGGGAGCTGCTGACATGCAGCTCCCCGGGTGGAGCAATGTGGTTTGATTTTGAAAGCGAGAGCAGGTTTCCTGCTCTGCTCAAAACTCAAACCACAGTTAGCAATGACAGGGCGGGAGCCGCGCGGCTCCTGCCCTGTCATTGCAAACAGCAGTGTCCCGGGGTGGGCACCCGGGACACTGCAGGAGCCGGCCCTGGGGGTGGCGGTCCCCAGGGCCATCACTGGCTCCATGAGGGGGCCGCACAGCCCCCTCCCACATAATGCAAAGCCCCGGGGTGGTGGTCCCGGGGCTCCGTTACGGACCCCCAAATTTAAATATAAGTGCCCCGGGAGGTGGCGGTCCTCGGGGCATGTGGGGGCTCGAGCACCCCCACACAGGTATATATTTTTTTTAAAAAGAAGCCCCGGGGGTGGTGGTCCCGGGGCTGCGGGGGGCAGTGTGCCCCCGCGATTATAATTGATGAAAGCCCTGGGGGGTGGTGGTCTCCGGGGCTTGGGGGGGCCTTAGAGGTCCCCCCAAACTCTAAAAAAACAAGCCCCAGGGGTGGCGGTCCCCGGGGCTGCGGGGGGGCCGTGTGCCCCCGCAAATATTGTTGCAAAGCCCCGGGGGTGGCGGTCCCCGGGGCAGTGTGGGGGATTGGGGCCCCCCACACATTTTTACTGCCCCCAGGACCTGGCCCACCCGGGGCTTCAATTAAACGAAGCCGCGCTTCGTTTTTTTAATTTCGCGGCCGGATTCGCGCACCCAGCGCGACTCGGCCGATTTAAAAAAAAAAAAAAATGCTTTTTGGGCCCTGGGCGTCCTTGTGGGACCCCCTGAGCAGGCCTAGGGGGTCAGGGTGTTTCTACCCTGCCCCCTTTTCTGGTTTTGCGCCTTAGTTTTTCTGTTTTCTTGTGCCTCGGTTACCGAGGCACTAAGATGGCTGCCAACACTTCCTGGTTTGGAGTGTTGACAGCTAATTAGCATGAAGCTCGTGATCGGGAGGGTGCGCGGATCCACCGCGGCCATAGATATCGAAACTTTTATTTTTTTAATTTCTCAGGAACTTCTGAACGGATTTACACCATTTAAAAACAAGCATTGGCATAGCCAATAGGTCTCGCCTTAGGGACCTTATAAGTGTTTAGTTATCCAGCACAATATCCTTGGTGCAACAACATTAACTGTTGCATGGCTAAACACTTATAAGTTCCCAAAGGCGAGACCTATTGGCTATGCCAATGCTTGTTTTTACAGATATTTCGGTTCCTCGTGCCCTGGCTCTCTCTCCCTGCTGCTTTTCTCTCCGGTTTTCCCCCACACTAAAGTAAACTGTTCCAGTAGAGGTGTCTGATCTCAGCGACAGAGAGCCAAGAAGCTTCCAACAGATGGCATGCAGCACTATAGAAAACCAACAAGTATACACATTGAATGCGCTGCACAAAGCCACCCTTACACACAACCTCTAGAGAAGCTCGGAGTCTCACAGAACAATACATCGATGCAGCCACACACAGGTCGCCACACAGATCCCCCTACACACCACAGAAGCTACGTGGTGAAAAGTTTAGAAAAGCATATAATAGGATTGTGCAAGCTCTAAGGCACCATCACACCCAACTGAGGCAGCCAGGCAGTTTCAGCTTGGCAGCACCCAGCAGATTTGATAAACATCTCACTTATCTAGATCTAGTGACTTAAATTTTCTGCACATTTCGATGTCAACAGTTTTGATTTCCTCCTTTAGGTTATAAGAGAAAGAAAGAGTGGACTCTCCGGGCGCTGTGAGACCAAGTGGTACCGCACAGGTGCCATTCCCTCTTTTGTAGAGCTAAGCATACGCACGTTGTCCACAAAATGACATGCTACCCGCATCCTGTGGTCGTCGGAACATTTCTGCTTCAGGTTTTTGGCTCAATTCAGTGTTCACCGGTGGTGGTGGCGATCAGTCAAGCCACGCAGGTGTATCTGGAATAGCGCCGATGGCTCTTCTGCTGGAAAGACAGTGCTGCCTCTAGTGGTGAAAAGGGAAAGTTGCTGAGGAATTAGAGCGCGAGTTCCCGAACTGTCACCATCTATGCTAAACTACACTGTCCAATCAAATGCAACACTACCTGGACTATGGTATTCAGCTACTTGGCATGTGCCTTAAACACACTCTCTTAAACATTCCCTGGACTGGAAGTAAACTCGTCGAAATACTATTTTAGCCATTCGCTTCAAGCTTCTACGGTGCAATTTAATGAGACCCTTGTCCAGCATTACTTATTGAAATGTGAAGAAAATACATGCAATAAAAAACATATCGTGCTTACCGGGATAGTACACAGGAGTACAAATATACGCATTATTGCATGCCACTTTTTTTTTTAACTTGCCGATCTTGAGAAGATTTGTTTCCATGTCTAAAGGTCACTTTTGCAACGTGCGTCACATTCTGTATTTTTAAAGAGATCCTAAATTTCTAGATGACCATTAGCAAGAGGGTTCCGTTGTGAAGTTACTTTTCAGGCGCAATCGGGAATGGTGCAGACGAGGTAATAGAAACAAACCCTAAGGCAAGCGCGTTCCACGCTAGAGGAAACACTAGCATACTGGCAAAGAATAGTACGCCACCTTTCACATCAGGTGAAGTTTTTTTTCTAACTGCAAGGGGGGTGTCACTACAAGGAGCCCTGTGGCAAAAGGACAGATTTACTTCCCTGTCAACAAGTTGGAAAGGGGTTATTTGAGGGTGCCCTCAGTAGCACTCAAGACTGGACGCTCAGCTGGAGCGGATTGTGTTTTCGAAAATGACAACTATAAAAAAACTGCCGGGTTCTAGGCATTGCAATTATTTATTTCCTTCTTTTGAGGGGCTTTTGGGTGCTGTATAAATGACGGACAACCAGACAACAAACACTGAATACCGTCTCCTTGTGCAGTGCTTCATGGAACTCTTCAAAACAAACATACCAGATACATGTTGAGTGACCGAACTGGGAAGGTCTGTACCTCATCTTCAGGCAGAAAATGGACTGAAAGCCGATCTGGTTCAAAGCAACCAGAGGACAGTTCAACATCAAGGAACGCTCAACGATTAACACCCGCATACCCCTGCCAAGCGAATCAAAGGGGAGTTTAAAAAGACAAAACCGTTCGCCGTCCCCTCGGTGGTAGGAGGGGCAAGTTGCCATTTCTGGGGCTCATACACGCATTGGTACCCAACCAAGTGGTGCCTTGGTTTCCGGTGGCTCTTGCCACGCACACTGGTGTGACTGGTGTCTCCTCTATTTCTAATTAATGAGCATGTGCATCGTGAAAAAAAAAAATAGCCGAAAATGTAATTTCTATATCACAAGGGGCAACAAGTGATACACATGTTATGCTAGGCTAAATTATATCGCAATCTGGGCTGCTTTAAAGTACAAGAGGCATCTGAAGAGTGTGGCCCCCTAGGAGGGAGGAGGGGTGGAGATGCCAATCTTCCAGGGACTTTCTCATGCAGGCTGAGCGCACGCAAGGGTTTCTCCGCTACCACGAGCTTTTTGTGGGAGGGATTTCTGGTAACATACTAACTCCTACAACACAACGACGCAGCCTTGTTCTCACAAAAAGCACTTGGGCCCCTGAAGATCCTGTCTGCCGTCCGAACAAGCATCCCTCAGATACAATTAGAACTAAGTAATATGTATGCAGTATAAAATCAGTTTTGGAAGGCAGACAGAATTTCAAAAGCAAGACGCGGAAATACCTGTGGGTTTGAGTATATATTACCCGCAGAAAAAATAAATGATAACATAATACAGACACATCCAGTCTATTCTCTGCTTTGCGTACCCATAACTGCCCGCATTGGCACTGGGTTCCTGTTCATACACATATCCGTAGTCCTCGTAGCCTACGAAAGAAAAACGCAGTTAAGGAAGAAACGACTTAATGCAATTAAAGTTTTTTAGCATCATGACTAGGTTCAGCCTAAGCATTGTTCGAGTACTAAAGATCACGCATGCGCACTCTTCCCCGCCTCGAGTAGTAGGGATAGCCTGGACCTTACTTCATTCGTTAAGCATTTCCCATTACCCGGCTGTATTTTGACCCCTGCAATCCGAGTCACTTATTGTAACGCAAGAGCTCTATGTATACCGTTTACCTGAATCCGACCCCTCCACCTAATATTTGCTACATACCCTTCAAGTTCTGATAGTACACCGGTCTTTGAAGGTTCTATTATTTACATACTTGCATTTTGTTGAAGTTATTAAGATAAAGAAAATACATTCTAAATTCATTGGCAGCGCTCAGCGACACTGCATAACAGGAAACCAAAATACTTGGGCAGGTGACATCGGGACCAATGATAATTTATTAGCTCCTAGGAATAGACTCACCTCGGTTTCCTGTAGTGCTCCAGTTTCCGTAACCTGCAAAGTACAGAGCTAATAAATCAGCAGAGTGTTTTTTTAACAACCGTGAAGTGACATTAAATTGGCTCATAAAGGAAACTAAGATCCAAACATGGTGAATGGGCTTATACCACCGCGGTGACAATAATATGTATATACAGAAAACTCAGGGTGCGGCCTACTAATAGTAATTATGCATACGCATTTTAATGCCAGTCCATGCTTGCTAGCGGGCAAGCGGCCTTTGTGCACAGCAAGGGAGAGGCAGATGGCCCATTGCAGAAAGGGGAGGGGGGGCTCCCTTTTTAAACACGGTGATGTGCAGATTGCGACTAGGGGCATTTTAGAAAGACACTGACAACGATCGCTGATCTCCAAATCCTGAGCCACAACGACAAGGAACAAATCACATCCATACCAAAGCACACCCACACCTATACGACATGAACCACGAAAGCCGCCAGGGACCACCTAAAGGGAAATAATGAATTCTATACAAGGCAACCGGAAAAATATTTCGACCACTCCAAAATTAACTAACTCATTCCCATCACTGCGCGCATCAATCACTGCAACACCTCGAACAATAATGCATATAATTCAAGGTCCCGTGCTGTAACACCCTTCTACACCTTAATCCGGAAAATATACGGTAAAAAATACTAGCAATTATCCCTTTAACACCACAAACCCAGACTCACCCAAAGCGAACCACTTTCCAGGGCAATCGGAAATAATGATCGTGTCACCAACTTCCAATATTCTAAACTACGAATTAAGAAACACGCTGTACAGGGCAGAACAGAGAGGATCCGAGACTTTACAATCGGAAAGTGATAACGATAAATGAGTGGCAAGGACAAAACAAGTAAGTATCCCAGGCCTACAGGGAAACTTCCCGTTCCACGCAGTACAGCGTGTAACCAAATGGGGACACGCGCGTCAAATAATTATATAAAAACTAGTCAGAACAAGTGGCGGCAAAAGTGAAAGCGTTTCCCTTGCGGGAGCGAGCGGCGCCAGGAGCGATAATTGCTACCATATGGCGCCAGCTGCTCGCTCCCGCAAGTGAATCGCCAAACGTGCACGCGTTGCCATTGAAGGCAATGGAACGCGTGCACGTTTTTGGCTGAAAAGCCGAAATCGATTGCAAAAGGTCTTTTTGCCTATGCAGCGCATGCGCGCTGCGTAGGCGAGACCTAAAAAGGGCGCTTTCTGAACCAAGCACTACCTTTTTGCCAAATTTGGTGTAATTCCGTTCAGCAGTTTTGGCTGTAACTGTGTCTAAAGTTTCCTATGGGAAATTGATTTTTTGACCTCTATTTTTTGATTTTCTCCGCAACTACTAAACGGATTTACACTATTTTAAAAAAAGGGCGCTTTCTGAACCAAGCACTACCTTTTTGCCAAATTTGGTGTAATTCCGTTCAGCAGTTCGGGCTGTAGCCATGTCTAAAATTTCCTATGGGAATTAACATGGAGAAAACACGTTTTGGGACCCCCCTTTTTTTCTCGCCCCCGCTTGCTGAATCACCCCGAAACTTTCAAGACAGGAGCTGACCGGAGCGCCCCACTAGTTTTGAAAATTTCACGATGATTCGTCATCCGGCGCCAAAGTTATTGGGAAAACAAAAACGCTTTTCCTATGGAAACTAGGTCCTAACTATAACTACCTACTGGCGACCGCCAGTAGGTAATATATATATATATATATATATATATATATATATATATATATATATATGTTATCCAACAAACGCCGAAGCTTCTCAAGATGCAATCGACAGTGCGTCTGCCATTCGGCATCACGGTTCAGCCCGCCCCAGCCATCCAAGTTCGTTGTATTGCCTGACGCGTTTCTGTGGCCAACGTACCACTTCATCAGAGGCATTTCTCCTGGATTTTAACTGACTCTCTAAAATCTCTAAGCATTGGAACCTACTATAGGTGTTTAATGAAACCTCGATGTGACTACACATCCCAGCATGCTGTATGAAGAAATCAAGTACGTAGTTGAACCCATGAGGGGTTTTTAAACCAATCAGCATGCAGTATAAAGAGCGCTCCAATGCGTACAGGAGAAATGCCTCTGATGAAGTGGTACGTTGGCCACAGAAACGCGTCAGGCAACACAACGAACTTGGATGGCTGGGGCGGGCTGAACCGTGATGCCGAATGGCAGACGCACTGTCGAGTGCATCTTGAGAAGCTTCGGCGTTTGTTGAATATAATAATATATATATCTATATATATATATATATATATATATATATTTTTCCATCGTTTCTGCACTTGCACGCTGTCACCTAAACGAAGGGCGCGTCGTCAGAGGATCCTTGCAGCAAAATCCTTTTAATTAGTGCAATCCTTTAAGAAAAGGAGGACGACGCTTTGTGCGATTCAAACTTGGCGGTCTGACAAAATAAATGAAGTTTGAATCGCACAAAGCGTCGTCCTCCTTTTTCTTAAAGGATTGCACTTATATATATATATATCACGAAGAAATCCCAATGTCACGACAGGCACTCCGGCGCAACACACGGGCACAGACTCCAAAATATGTATATATATATATATGTTAACCAACTTGAGATATTCATTGTACAAGTATGTCCACCGATGTCATTCACTGTATCACACATATGCGCACTTGCGTTTACTACAGCAAGGGATGTACCGCTTTAAATTGGAACCAGTGTATGTCGTCTATGTCCATGACACAGTATAAATGTTTTAAAAAATTTGGCGCTCACCAGATTGAGGAAGGCTGCTGTGACAGCCGAAACGCGTCTCTCTTGTGTGCCAGGTCAGAGGAGGCCCTATGGAACAATAAATGCCTCAACACCCAGCTCTCTTCGTGTGCGTGCTCTTTTCTATGTGAAGTAGGGGCTTATTTGGATTACTTTCAGTGCTGGCGGTCGGCACTGCTCACGGACCACCAGTCATTTTGAGCCTTTCAATGGTGACCGCAGTTTGGAATTAGGAGCATGGTTATGCTACACAGATTGGCCCCCAGGGATTTCGCCGTAAAGAGGAAAGAGGATGACAGCGGTTGGGAGGCAGTGATCTCAACGCGAGGAGGTCTTTTGGCATTCAGCGTGGGGTTGTTGCTTTCCCCTGACTCGAAATGCCTCACCCATCAGACCAGCGGATTCCTGGTGATTGGGCACCAGTTCAACCAACACTGCAACGGTGAGGTTTGCTTGGCTTGTGGATTTTCACGCAAGTATGTCCACCGATGTCATTCAATGTATCACACATATGCGCACTTGCGTTTACTACAGCAAGGGATGTACCGCTTTAAATTGGAACCAGTGTATGTCGTCTATGTCCATGACACAGTATAAATGTTTTTAAAAAATTGGCGCTCACCAGATTGAGGAAGGCTGCTGTGACAGCCGAAACACGTCTCTCTTGTGTGCCGGGTCGGAGGAGGCCCTATGGAACAATAAATGCCTCAACACCCAGCTCTCTTCGTGTGCGTGCTCTCTTCTATGTGAAGTAGGGGCTTATTTGGATATATATATATATATATACACACTAAAATTTAAACGCATGTGGTTGAATTCATATGAGAAAAGATCTCTCCTCTGGTATGCCTCTGAGCGTGAACTAGTCCATCAAGCCTATCTTCGGCATCCATTGTGAATCCACAAGTTCCACAGGCTGCTACTATGACTTTTATATTACTGCTTTGCTCTTGAGGTCTCTCTCTGTAGTAAACCATGTAAATCAAGAAACTACAGATTTAACCAATAATGTCAACATGGAACACAACTCGGAAACTGATTGGTTCTTTGGTTGTGAAGAGTCCTGTGCAGCAGGAGACACGGGTACTGACCTTGAAATTGAGCAACTTGAAACATCAGTTGCCTCTTTTAATAACTCAATATCACTTGACCAACTGCAGGAACTGGAACTTTTAGGCAATTCAGACACTTATGCATTTTGGTTTGGAGTGTAGTGGATGTATGAACACAAACACAATACGAAGGGGAAAAAAAGATTTTGTTAGAAGCAATAGTTTCACTGTTTGGAAGCAAAAATGTAACCACCGTGCAGGACAACCATAGAGAATTAATCAAGTACACCCAATATACACAGCACCAACGTAAGCACCCTCAGCCAAGAACAGAAAACACACATCCATGACAAATGAGTTACCAACAAAACGCTCTCCAAGACAAACAGTCGCCTACTCGTGGTCAACACCACCAAAGAACAGTAAATAACCAGTCATCAGGACGTGAACTCCACCCACTGCCCAGACAAACTCAGGCCCACAAAGGTAGGTTGAAAAGGAATTCTGCAAGCATCTCTTTATGACCCCAAGCATATCCCCGACAAGGTATGCGTCAAAAGCATCATTCAACCCTTCGCAAACAGTGAATATCAAGCTACTCCTAATGAAGTGAACCCGGGACACACAAACCATCCAGTTATGAGTTGGTATTTAATATCCCTTTCCACGCCACAGTCCGACAAAACAGCAATCACTCAATTCATCTTTCCCCATGTAACAACTGCCTCTTTGGATACTGGCAGCCGGCCTTTAGAAAAGGGGGTGTTGGAATAAAAATGTCTTAGCTGAGTTATCCATGCATTGTATGTCTTAAGTTAGCATTCGCGACACCATTTTGTATTTAGCCGCCATTTTGAGCCATGATCGAAACTAACTTTTGTCTCTTTCGCTCTCTGTCCCAGCTGAAAGCAGCTGCGATAGTTTTCGTTTCTCCAAGGTTGAGCTTCGCTGTATTAATGAATACACTGTCCTTGTCTGTACAGACCTTTCCCACTAGATAGGCCTGCTCCCACCCTTAGAGTGGCGGGTACAGGCAGAGTGACCTTGGTGCTGAGATAGCATGTGCCCGGTCTCAGGATCGAAACCCATCCTTCTGTATCTCCTTTGTTCACCAGCTACCAACTGGAAATTTCCAGTCAAGGCGTGTCTTTAGTGGTTCTGAACTGTACATAATGTATCACCATGCTTGCTGCAGTCAGTCCCTCTGCAGCAATCCCAGGAGGCTGGTCAGACTGGACTCCACTTGAGTGTACTAGGATAAAATATACTTGGTTTGTATTCTCTACTGTCTGACCGACTCTTCATTTGTATGGAAGGCTGAGAGGTGGTCGTGAGTGACCCGGGTGGCCCTAATCGGGTCACTTCCTTCAGAGGAACAAACAACACCCCTAGAGGGATAACAATAATTAACTTGGCAACTTTGCAAGCGAGTAAACCATGCCATAATGGGCAGCTCACGGGTTATCCCACCGTCCCAGCCCCCTTACACTCCAATGCCAAACAGTATGCCCAATGCAGGTCTTGTAGAGAACATTTTATCAGCGGACTGTCTACTCTAAGGATTCCCTTCTACAGTACATATTGTGTAGTATTCTACCGAGAGGTTCAAAAGGAATCCGCCATCTTCACGAGGGCCCGAGAATATTTTACACTTATGTGAATCCAAGAGGAGGCAATGGCTACAGGACTGGAGGAACAGGAAAGTGAAGTATCACCCCAAGCTGTGTGCAGAAACTGCTGAGTCATGGGTCACTCTGTCGAGAAACGCCTTGGGCTCCAAAAGATTAGCGTGGACAAATGCCACCATCACTGCCGCTGTATAACGAGGTGGTATTGGCGCAAGCACGAGAAGCAAATTCACCATGCACTGATAGGGTCACAAAATGACTTGCCCACAGAGACAGGCAGCCACGAAGTTTGAGATGTCTCAGCAAGTGCCGTAGTCACTCACATGAGGGATACAGTAATAGGGGGTGAAGATACGAGGCACATCCCTTCAGATAACCTCAACAAGCATAAGTCAGGCGAGCCGGACATTTAGAAAATATCACGCGCGACCGCCACTGGTAATAAAACAAAGCAGAATCTTACCTCAGATCACAGGCAGCAGCTGCACTCATGAAAGGCAAGAGCAAACAAACTTGTAGCGGACACCGTGCTGATACATAAACCCCAGTCAGCCCCCACAAAATGAAATAGTGCAGGAAGGAACATAGATTAAACAAGAAGCAGCTGCCATTGCTCAGGAGCAGCATCCCTCGAGTGGTGTGTGCGGCCGCTCTTGTGAAACTGAAAGCGTGCATGGTGCACTGAAAATAAAACAAGGACAGGGAAGGGGGGGCGAAGGGATAGCACACGGTGGGAGTGGAAAGCAGTAACACAGGGAGACCAGTGGGGCGGGCAAACAGCTGCTGGGAACACAAAACATTCATTAGAAAAAAGCCACTTACCTGACTGCGCTCCTCACTCCGGACCCGATCTTCCTCCTTCCCGGAGCACGGGACCAGCTGACTTGCTTAACCAATCATGGCGCTGCTCTTCAGAGCCAGGATTGGATGGAGCATCCTGGCTGGACACTCCTTTAGGCCTGTTCTTGGTCTCCCGCCAGCTGTCTAAGACAGCTAGTTGGAGAGCTTCAAAGTGCGCGTGTCACTTTGGACGGCGAAAGGCAGCCATCCAAAGTGATATGCGCACTTTGGAGCATTCAGGCTGCCACTGCTCCTGTTCTCTGCTGCCAATCGGCAGTAGAGGACACGCCCCGTACATCTCTGGGCTCGGAGCAGGCTGGCTGCTAGAGCACGCACCATGGTAAAAATAAAATGGCAATGAAATCTTTTCATTGCCACTTAATTTTTTCAGCGCAGCTCGCAGAAGGCGGGGAGGCGACGCTCCCCTGCCCAAGTGAAGAAACCGCCGATGGTGAAACGTTTATCTGAATGCTCTGCCAATTAACATTTCGGCTGAACATTCCTTTGAACAGGTTTCTGGTAATAGACTTTCAACATAATTAAGGCAACTAACAGTCTAGGAGAAAGTTTACAGATTACGATTGTGCTTTCTCACCAATCATGAAACTTTAACTTAGCTGCTGCGAGCGCCTGTGGACGGGTCGCACTCAGTTACTCCAGTTACCCAGAATCCATAGTAAGTCAGGCACTGGAACATCAGGAGTAAAAGGCCTCACTCTCTATGCTTGGGCCCAGTAAACCCTGCTTGCCCCGTGGCCCTGGCATTGGCAAAGCTAAAGGGTCATAAAGGCAAGACCTTTTGGCCTTGCCAGTGCTTTTTAATAAAGGACTATCTTGTGCCTAAAGCAGCTTCAGATGGCTTCTAAGCACTCTTAAGTTTGGCAGAGAAGAGAACTGTTGCATAAACAGATAGCTTGACCTGCCCAAATAGATAGAATCCTTTTCTGCAGCTGTTAGTTTGAGCACAGTTTTTTTTTGTCATTGGACAAAGTGGTAATATTACATAATGTCACCTCATTTGAATATGTTTAATATTGATAACCAGATTCAGCACCATGTATACCATCAGCATTTTGGATAGAAATCTCCGCAGCTTGCACAAGTGGCCTCAGCGGTTACATAAACATTGTATAATTCATGAGACGTGTGAATTACAAAGTCATAGAATACTCTTCAAGGCTTGAAAAATCAGCACTCAACAAATTGGCACCAGATCCACAGGTCAAGCAACACTAAAAACTTATTAGAGCCATAGCTTTGCCACCAATTTAATTAGAAGTGGGGACACATATATTTCGAGGTAAAGTTTTTATGTTGTTAAAATGAAAACACACTTAGGGCCTTATTGGCGGCCAGGTTACTCCATCACAGCAGTGACGGATATCCCGTCCACTAAAATATAAATCCCATTAATTTTATATTATAAATTGGGCTTTCAATTTTCTTCATATAGCATGGTAAGCAGCGGTGTTGGAATCAGTCAGATGTATGAGGGTGCTTGGGATATGAGTGACTCTGATCTAGCTGTCACCATTTCCCATGCAAGACTGGCATCGCTGATTATAGCATCGGCTCAGTCTTTCAAAGAGGTCCTAACATTTGACTCACTGTGCCCACCAATCTCTCAGATATACTGGTCTGACGGGTGACTGAATCTGAACTAGCCCTACCAGCCTACCATAAATAAGCTGACATGCAAATGACCCTTACCCAGCTCTACTGGTGTTTTATAGGTGCTAGTCCTACCAGCCTTCCAAAGGTAATGCTGACACGAGACTCAGCAGCTGCAGTCCTTGTTTACTTAGAAAGTAATGCACAAATGTGTAGTCAAATAGACAGCTGCTGCCTTGCTACAGTAAGGCGAGGGCAGGCAACATTCATGCGGCGCCACCACAAGAGGGCGCATGGTTCACCAAATGTGAAAAAATGGCATCGCTGCTAAGCAGGAGGCAGAGGCACTACTGGTGCAGCAGGTGCAGTGGTACTGGGAGGCAGTGCCCCGAGGGGCCCATCCAGTCTCGAAATGCGCTGTATTTACAACCCCAAGAGCAGACAGTCAAAAGAGGCACTTTCTTGCTTGCACCAGAGCCCATGGCATCCTTGCTGCTGGAAAGAGGAATGCGCAAAGGCAAAATGCCATTTTTACTGGGGCTCCGCAAATCCTTGCACGCGGGGTGGACGAATGCACACACAAACAAGCACGAAGCGGAGGAGTGAAGTGCAGTGAAACATATTACAAAAATACAGCAAGGGAAGGAAGCACAAATGAAAGGTTAAGGATCAGACCTCTCCCACTCTAGTGATACATTTAGAAGAAAGCGTGTCCTCGCGGCTCACTACTACTTTGGCACGATAGTGCAGGGACAAATAAACAATCTTAAGAAAGGTAATACATGGTCCACCCCTCTGTCAGACACGATAGGTAAAAAGCCCGGGGCTGTTGCGAAGTTCAAAAACTTCTCAGTTATCACAGAAGAATGGCGTTTTTTTCAATAAAATGTGTTTTTAAAAAATATATATATTTTATTAAATAAACCAGCTCTCAAACCAATACAACGTAAAAATGGAAAACACTGACTTCGGTATAGGCCCTCCGGAAGTTAAAATGCTGCCACTTTTTGAATGTATGAATTATTAACAAGCATTTGCAATGCAATAGGACTCGCATTTACGTGAGACCTATTGCATTGCAAACGGGAGTGCCGGGCGGGCGAGGGCAGGGGGGCGAGAAGGCACGGACAGCCGGAGAGCGGCGGTGCGAGAAGGCATAGACAACAGGAGTGCGGGGAGGGGGAAGAAAGCACAGGCAACGGGAGTGCGGGCGGGGGAGGGAAACAAATAGTGCTCTAAATAACACGTCCGTACAGTGTAACACTCGAAGTAAAGGGGCCAATAGCCATGGGAGGGTACAAATGACGACATGGCATAATAAGGCGGGACTAACAAACCTCATATATCAATCAGAAGACAGAATTTACGAAGGACAAACACAGAAGCCAATGAAAAATATGGGCGGAGAGTGAGGGCAGCTTGTCTCCCATACTCTACTACTGTATGCCTCGCAGAGCGAGCAGCGCACGTGCGCTGCCGCTAAAGCTCAACCTAAAAATATATTATAGTGTACCGTTGCACACTATAAATAAGCTGTTCACAATGTGCAAAAGACAGCTTAAATGTTTACAGCGCTTTCAAAATGTATGTTTTTAGTAAGATGCTAACCTTTTTAATAGTTTTCTATCAGATGGGGAAATTCCAGATTTATACTGGCTCCCAAGCAGCCTTTAGTTTTGCTGATTAACCAATTGCACACATTTACCTATCTGTCAGATAACAGGCACCCTGGAGGGCGTGTTACTTCTTCGGTAGCTCGGTAGCCTGTCTCCCTTCTCTCATTTCACACTACAGGAGTCATCATCATCAATAAACTTTATTCGGTTTTAACAACAAAACCATAAAAGTTACACAAAGACATTGAAATATATAAGTCAAATCTCCTTAAACTGGTAAAAAAAAAAATCAGATTAAAATCATACTCCCCAAGTGCAATTCAAAATGTAAAGTGCAATGTGCAATAAATACATATATACAGTCCACAGGAATGTTAAAAACTGCAGCCCCCAGGAACATTTGTATAAATTATGCACGTTGTATAAGTGCAAACATAGAAGTGTACATTCGAACAATAAAAATGCATTGATAAAATAACAAGTTAAACATCCATAAAGGATCGCGATTTAACACAAGCTTTTAGATAGCCAAGTGTAAAAAACAGTGACTCCGTTGACATCTGTAGGTGCAGAAGTGCAGGGCGAACCTGTCTAAAATTCAATCGTTTTAAATAAGGGACCAAAAAAGTCCTGCGAGGAACTTCATAGAATCTACAAGCAAACATAAAATGCAACAAATCCTGCGGAGACTCACCGTCGCAGCCGCAGGATAGTAACACACTTGCCCTCTTATGGTCTTTTGGTCTAACCAACAGGAGATGGTATAGATTCATCCTAAACCTTGTTAAAAGATATTTCTCATGAGAGGACAAACACCCCATAAGATAGGGTTCAGTTGACAAGGTGGTTTTCGTTAATATAAAATTGCGTACACTGGGTTTCAGCAACTCCTTCGCTTCTCTTTCCATCCTCCACAAACTCGTAAAAGCTATTCTGCTTAATTCGACATCCTGCTTAACTATGCATTCTGGCTTGCTATACAGATCGCCACGCCCTATCCCTTTAAAACTCTTTTGAATATAATTTAGCCAAGGGATACGTGAGGCTTGTTCTAACAGCATACACTCTCTTAATAATAAATGGTTAAAAGACAGATCTGGATTTAACCAACATTTCAGCCAAAAATCAGTGGATGCAATGCAAGGATGTCACTAATATAGGGAACCCCCAGTTCTTCATGCACTGCTAAATTGGAGGTCCCTTGAGGGACACACAGTAGGCGTTTTAAAAAATTATTTTCCACCACTTGCAGAGGATCTGCAACTGTATATCCCCATATCTCGCTTCCATATGTATATACTACAGGAGTCACTTGTCACCTTTCAAACAATTAAGGACTCAACCGGTTAGGAACTGTTGTTTTTTTTAATAAAAAATATGTGAACTGTTTTGATCAAATTTATAAAGTTGGGGAACGTCGCCCCTGCCCAATCACTGCATCAGTATTAAGCAAATGCGTTTCATGACCAAGCTGAAAAATAAACCACAACAGACCCGAGGGGGGAAAACATATCACAATGGCTGCGAGTACTACATCTCAATAGCAGAAAAAATCAAAACCAAGTGAAACATGAGCACCTTAGAGAGGCACATGAGTCATGGACTTGAATGGTGCTAACTGGCAATGGGTACAACAAACCCTCTAAAATTACAGGACATTGGCAGAGATATGGGGGTACAGAAGAGATTACACCGGATTGTAGGTGAATCCAGAGTCAGGACAAGACAGGCATTGGAGACAGGAAGTAAAATCAAGAAAATAGTCACCTTTACCCCACAAAAACTAATCCCACAGCTGAAACCCTTCGTTGAGTTCCAGCTTTAAAGCTTTCTAAATATGAAGTTGCCGCATATGCCTGTGTGAATAATGAAATATTGTCTGCCATACCACTCTCGATTTAGCAGACAACCTGTTGTGTCTTTGAGACACCTGGTAGAATAATGTATATGTAATGTTCCATTGTTTATCCTGATGTGTGGGTATTCTACTGGTTATGTTGGTGGTGGCTCAGGGGATGTCACGCTCATACACACTGCATTAAACTTGCCTGAAGTTATCCTCCAGTGTACCGGACTCCTTTGTTATTACGCAACCATATGCTCAATTGGACTCCATGATTTACAAAATCTTTGTGCATACGCAGTACAGTTTTTCAATTAGTGACTCATTGCCCCAAGTGTAAAATGTTCCGCTTCCATGGTTCCCATCACAACACCATTTCACAATGCACCTGACCATATAAGAATGTATTGGTTCCCTCTGCTTCATCACATTTCCTCACGTAGGTAATCTCATACCTTTTCTCAACCAGATTGTGTAATGCATCCATTACTTATGATAATGGTATTACTCCTAGTCCTACTCCTTCGCCTTCCTTCTTAATAAACTAGTCTCCCTAGCCTCCAATAGAACCCTCACCTCATAAAATAAAAGCGTCCCACCCACCACTCCCTCCTCCTGTATGTAAACAAGCCACAGACACTCAGTTGTTCCGTACTGGGAGGGCTGGAGGGGCTTTGAAGGAAGGTGAGGCAATAGGACTAGTAGTAGTGCTATTATTGTAAGTAATGACTGCATTACCTCCCATCTCTCCCTCACCTTCCTTCTTAACAAATGAGACATAGCAAGTAAATAAAAACGGATAAATGAGTAGCAAATACACTCAAATTTAATAAAGTGTACAGATCATATACAAGAACACTATTTCCTCATAGAGGACAAAATTCTGACCCAAAATATTATTGAGACGTTCCAACTCAGCAATCCTAAAGTGATGAACAAAAGTGTATGGAGTAGCCCATGTCGTAGCCCTACAAATTTCCACCATGAAGTCCCCTGCAACTCAGCCACTGTTGCAGCCATACTGCATATAGAACGCCCCTAAATACCTATCGGAGGAACCACACCCTTCCCCTCATATGCCAGAATAACCATAGAATGTATCCATCTCTTCAAAGTAGCCACCGATAGCTTCTCCCCTTCCTTTGCAGGACTAAAATTCACAAATAATGTGCCCCCTTTCAGAAACGATTTTACCACATCCAGGTACCATAGTAAAGACCTTCTTACGTCCAAACAATGCTATTTGCACTCCTCGTCTGAGGAAGGTTCTGGACAAAATTCTGGCAAAATTACCTTCTGACTGACGTGAAAGGCAGAAATGACATTGGGCACAAGTGGTGGTAATGAAACAAGGACAATCCTATCCTGAAACACCTTCCAAAAAGGATACTTACAAGATAATGCCCCCAACTCCCTCAAGTGTCTACTGGAAGTAATGGACACCAGAGAACAAGTCTTAAACGACAACCGTTTCAAATCAATGATCAAAGGGTGCAAATGGATGGCCAGTCAAAGCCTCTAACACCAACTGCAGATTCTGAGTAGGAAAAGAACGCACCTTTGGAAAAACCTAGGCATCAGCCCATCCTTATCTTTCAGATTTCGCCATGAGCCCCGAAATGCCTGAATAGCCGCCCACTGAACCATCAGGGGAGCTACTGATAGACCCATGCTAGCTCCATCCTGCAAACATTGCATAGTCAGAAAAAGACTGGCTAAAGTGGGATCCACCTGCTTCTCCAAACACCAGTTCGAATCGGCCATCCAATGGCTGGCATAAGAATGGAGAGTTGACGACTTCCTAGATGCCTGTGAAGCCACCTCCAACTTCTCAGGAACCCCCAAACCAGCTAAACCTCTCTGTTCAACCATCATGCCATCAAGTGCAACTTCCTCAATGATCCCAGGGGAAAAGACAGATGGAATAGAGGAGACGAGACAACCGGTAGAATCCATTCCTGATGGCTCCTCAAGAACTCCAGGATAGAAAATCAATTTGCTCTGGGCCACCGTGGAGCAATCAAAATCACCTGAGCCCTTTCTTTCCTGACCCTCAACCAAAAATGACATGATCAACTGAAAGGGTGGAAAAGCATACATCAGAGCCCAAGGCGAAAGACAAGTCAAACCGTCCATTGCCTAAGCCTGAGGACACCTCCCCCTTGAACAAAACGTCTACAATTGACATTCTATGGACAAGCAAAAAAGTCCAACTTGTGATGACCCATCTCAGAACAATCATATAGAATGGACACGGGTGCAGGGAGAAATCCTTGGAGGATGGAATTTCTCTGCTTAAAATATCCGCCCTGACAATCTCCTCCCCCGGAATTTAAAGAGCATTTAGAGACAGAGCATAATCATGCAACCAGCTGAAGATGTCTTGTGCAATCAAGTTAAGGGACTTGGACCTGGTACCGCCCTGCTTGTTGAAGTAAGTCTTCGTTACCAGATTGTCGGTCTGAACCAGCACCACCTTCCCTTTCAGGACCACCTGAAAATGAAACCGAGCCAGCAGAACAGTCATTTACTCGCTCCAGTTTGATGACCTCCAAGAGTCCTGTAGAGACCAGAACCCCTCTGGATTTGTTCTGACTCCAGCTAAGGCCACCCACCCCACCCCACCCCACCCTGAGAGGCTGGAATTCTTTGTCACCAC
Source organism: Calotriton arnoldi (assembly GCA_963921515.1). Taxonomy (NCBI): domain Eukaryota; kingdom Metazoa; phylum Chordata; class Amphibia; order Caudata; family Salamandridae; genus Calotriton; species Calotriton arnoldi. Next base: position 3,026,532 of record CAWUFW010000926.1, read on the forward strand.
CACTGGAGCCAGACGTGAAAGGGAGATACCTTTCTCGAGATGATCCCACTCTAGCCACCACAACAGATCCCCGCAGACCTGTGCCGACATCTGGATACAGGAGTATCCTTGGAGACCAAAGGGAGAGAATCCAGCTGACCAGTTTGTGCAGGTGAAGCCTGGCCTAAGGAACCAGAAATGCCATCAATGCCAAATAGCCCTGCACCTGTAACCAATTTGCCATCTTTGGAGCCTCTTGAGACACCAAAGACAGAACCTTAGCCTGGAAGCTGAACAGCCTCCTTTCTGAAAGAGTCATTAGATCCCTGTGAGTCTGAAAACGTGCCCCGAAGAACACTATGTATTGGGACGGAATCAAACAAGATTTTTCCAAATTTATCAAATCCGTGCTCCTGGAGGACATGCAAAACCCTTTCAACATGAACCACCAATTTAGACTCTTTTGGGGACTGCAACAAAAGATCGTCTAAATAGGGAAGAATGAAAACCCCGTCTGCATGAAGAATAGCCATCAGAGGAGCCAGAACCATTGTAAACACTCTGGGGAACGCGTTGAGCCCAAAGGGAAGAACGCAAAATTGGAAATGATAGTCCCCTATTGCAAAATGCAGAAACTGCTGAGAGGGAACTGTGATATGGACGTGCAGATAAGTATCCCTGAGATCAATTGAGGCCAAAGAATCTATGGGCTTACCAGACGAATAATCTCCTGAATTGTTAACATTCGAAAATGAATGGATCTTATTCATGAATTAACCCATTTCAGATCAAGGACAGGCCAAAATGCTCCTGATACCTTCTGAACCAAAAACAGGATGGAATAGGCCCCTTTGCCTTGTTCTACAGCAGGTACTCTGCAGATGGCCCTTTTCAACATCAAGTCCCTGATTCCACCTAGAAGAACCAGCCTCTTTTCCTTGGGTGCTTGAACCAGATTCAGAAGAATGCCAGTACCTGGGGGAACATGCTCAATCTTGATTGCGTAGCCATTGGCCACAACGTTTAGGACCCATTGATCTGACACATCCTGCCCCAATACTGAAAGAAAATGTTGGAACCTGCCTCCCACTGGCAGAGCCCCAGTAGGACTGTGATTGTCAGGATCCCTGTGTTGTGACATTATGCTTGGGAGAAAAACAAGGCTGAAACCTCCTTCTGAAGGAAGAGTGACGGGCGTCATGTTTTGAAGATGACTTAGAGAACTTATTCCAACCATCCCAGCCGAAGAACCACCCTTATAGGGCAAGGCATGCTTCCTTTCCTTAAATGCCTTAGGGATCATAGCAGGCAACTGTACCCCAAAGAATGCCTGACCCTCAAACAGAATCTTTATCAAGGACGCCTTCTCCCTAGGATCTGCCTTCCACTGTCTCAACCATAGAGATCTTCTGGCCACAATTAAAGCTCCTGTGGACATGGCTGAAGAGCATATAATGTCTGAAGAATTGTCTGCAAGTAACCTATCCTGCTGTTTCATCGCTGCCAACAGATCAGAACACTCCGAACCTTCTTGAATGGCTAAAGTCCTGCAACAGAGATTGTGCAGAATAAGCCGAGAAAAGACTTGCTTTTAAAACCAAATTCTCAGTCGCAAACGCCCTCTGAATACCAGAGTCCACCTTCCATCTGTGGCATCAGTGGGAGTACCTCCATCAGGGTTAATAGCAGTCTTACCAATCAGGGTATCCAGAATAGAGTCCAGGTGAACAGAATGAGGAATAAAGTCCTCCCCTTCCAACAGGTACAAGTTCTGCTGATACCGAGGGACCTTAATTTTAGCCACATCCTTCCATTCCGTCATCACCATATCCCTAACAGAACCCTGAAAGGGCATGGCAAACCTAGAGGGCTTAAGATATTGGCGGAAAAAGGGCACACCCTTCCTCTGCTGCTTGAAACAATGGAAACCCTAAGTTCTCTTGAACATGGGCCATACCATCCCACATTTCTTCTCGTGATACATACTTCCCCTTTGAAGAAGTTGATGGCACTTCCAGATCAGAGGCCGAAGAAGTATTGTCCTCCATAACAGTCTTTGGCTTGGCCGCATTAACAGGCTTTCCAGAATTAGCCTGAAGGGCCCTCGCCACCGCTGCCTCAGTCATGTCTTGCACCTCTTCTATTGCCGAGGCGCACTCCCCGTTCCTGGACTCTGATTGTCACAAGCCCTCTTGCGGAGGAGGAGAACTGCCTCCTTCGATGTAGAAGAGAGGACATGCTTCCGCTTATTCACTTTTTTTCCTTCCGTGTTCTAACTGCGAATGAAGCCAACACCACCTGGGGCTCCTTAAGAAGGGGAAAAACACCCCAAAACAAAGAAATGAGGCGAAGCTAGGAGAGCAGATCCCATACACCAATCACAGCCCCCATGATTTCCCCCCAAAAATGAAAGAAAAACGGGCTCAAACCCGTCCTACTGCCTTAGCACAGCCAAAATCGCATCTGAGATGTGTCTTGCCTCATCAAGGCACCAAACTGGAAGCACAGCCCCTGGAGGAGCACTGGATCCGTCCGCTGACAGTTCTCCTTACCTTCCACGCCGAAGGAACCAGGAAACGCTGACAAGCCAGGAGACCGCCGCCAGGAGCAGAATCCCGCATGCACCGCCAAGTAGGGAAAGTAAACCGAAAGGTAAGGTTCCTTGGAGACAGAAAAGAACAGAAAGAGGAGGGAGGGCGCTTTTATTTTAAGAGGGGAGGGGTCTATTGGAGGCATTGGAACCCTGTTTGTTAAGGAAGGCGAAGAAGGGACAGTAGGTAATGCTCATCTATCTCCTCTTTCAAGAAAGCGGCAGTGAAGGTACAAAAATATTTTCCGCTTTCAGAATTCCAGATAGCCCTCTAGGAGTCCTCATATGGATTTAAGCTTTTCAACCTCGTCTTCCAGAAAAGAGATGGAGTTTACTGCACAGTTTCGAGTGGTGCTCGCTCACTTCTCGCTGGTGAGCTGCAAAATCTTCAGTCGTGCTCAACCATCCTGGTTTCTCTGCTCCAGGGACTAGACTGCGGTGTTGGCCCTGTGACTTTCACAGACGTGTTATCTAATCTCCCCTCCACTGCTATGAATCAGCATGTTTTCTATTGTGTCCATCTTTATTGCCAGTGGAAACCATGTACTCGGCCCCTAGGTTTAGAGTGAGGGTGAAAGTAAACATCCATTCAAACTGTAGCCTTTCTCACAGGAGTCATTAGATTTTTCAGTGGGCATTTTCTCTAGGATTTCCCATTTATGGAACTATCAAAGTTAAAAGTGAGTCAAAAAATAAAAACAAGCATTGGCAAAGCCAAAAGAGTGTGGCAATCCGAGAGCTATTATCTTTGGCAACGTCAATGGAATTTATCCGTAGTTTAATTAATTGATTAAAACATCTGTTATGTACTCCACGTTGCTTGGAAGAATGTTGAATCAAGCTCAATGCAAAACACAAATCATGTGAAAATAAATCAATTCGGAAATTAGAAAAAAGGCAACGCATAGCTCTTCCCACAAAAAGTAAATAGATCATACAGGTAGAAAATACTCAAACAGTATGTATATGAAAAGCAATATCGTTCTATCAGGGACATCATTTTAACAAGGGATTTATTGTGCCCAGGTTGTGTGCAATTTAGTGTGTGAGAGAGTGTGCGGCTGGTGCGCTTATGTGCAGTTTGTTGTGTGTGTTTTGTCCAATTATTTTTATTATTGTTTCTCTTTGATATTCTTGGGAAAACAATCATAGACACTGGCTCATTTGAACAATACATGACATTCTCTGCAGCTAGCATCATGATATCAGATTTAAAATAAAATAAGAAGTTTTCTTGGTGCACGCTTGAATTGTTCAGCTGTTCGTAATCTATAGCGTTAGCAATTTATTGTCAAACTCGGAGTCTTGCTGCAAACTTATCAAAGTGCTTATTCAATCAATCAGGGATTTGTGAAGCATGCTACTCACCCGAGAGGGTCTCAAGGCCTTAGAGGGATGGGGGGTTATCATGCAGCTCCGTCTCATCCAAAGAGCCAGGTCTTGAGGCTTTTCCTGAATTCTAGCAGAGTGGGGGATCGTCTGATGTTGAGCGGGAGTTCGTTCCAGGTCTTTGCCGCAATGTAGGAGTAGGCTCTTCCTCCCATTCTGGCTCTGCGTATGTGAGGGGTTTCGGCCAGGGCGAGGTCGGCGGAGCGGAGGGTTCTCTTGGGTGCATAGAAGGAGACTCTTTCGTTGAGGTATTGGGGTCCGGTGTTGTGGAGGGATTTGTAGGCGTGAGTGAGCAGCTTGAAGGTAACTCTCTTGTCGACGGGGAGCCAATGGAGGTCTGGCAGGTGCTGGGTGATGTGGTCTTGTTGTGGGATTCCAAGGACGAGTCTGGCAGCTGTACTCTGGATGGTCTGGAGTTTGCGGAGTAGGGGGTTCGTTGATTCCGGCATATTGGGCGTTTCCGTAGTCCAGTCTGCTGGTTATGAGTGAGTGGGTGATGGCTTTTCTGGGATCGGGGGGATCCATTTGAAGGTGTTGCGGAGGATGCGGAGGGTGTTGAAGCACGTGGAGGAGACGGCATTGATGTGTCGGGTCATGGTGAGGGTGAAGTCGAGTATGATGCTGAGGTTACAGGCATGATCCACGGGTGTCGGAGGGTTGCAGAGGGCGGTGGGCCACCAGGTGTTGTCCCATGCGGAAGGGGTAGATCCGAGGACGAGGACTTCTGTCTTCTCCAAGTTGAGCTTCAGGCAGCTGCTGCTCATCCAGGATACAACGTCTTTCATCCCTTCCTGGAAGCCAAGTCTGGTGGTGTCTGGTTCATTGGTGAGGGAGAGGATGAGCTTGGTGTTGTTGGTGTAGGATACAATGCTGAGTCCATGCCTTCTGACGATGGCGGCGAGGGGGGCCATGTAGATGTTGAAGAGAGTGGGGCTGAGCGATGATCCTTGGGGTACTCCACAGCTGATGTCTGTGGGTTCGGAGAGGAAGGGCGGGAGTCTTATTCTTTGGGTTCGACCAGTGAGGAATGAGCGGATCCAGTCTAGGGCAGTTCCTTGTATGCCGGCGTCGTGGAGTCTGGCGGTGAGTGTGCGGTGGGAGATGGTGTCGAAGGCTGCTGAGAGGTCAAGGAGGATGAGGGCCGCCTTGTGGCCCTGGTCCAGGAGAGTGCGGATGTCGTCTGTGGCAGCTAGGAAGGCGGTCTCGGCGCTGTTGTTGCTGCAGAATCCAGACTGGAGGAGTCGAGGTTGCATACGATCAAGCCCAAGCATCTGGCTCTCCATCGTTCCCAACATTAGTGCAAACAACAGAATCAGTGGGCTGTGTCATGCAATTACAGTGTGCAAGGTGGACAATAAAGATTCTTAGCGCTCTTCATATCACACACCGTGCTACTGGAGGTGGAAGGTCTGCCTTGAGCTGCTTCCGTTTAACAAGGATTGAACATTTTTATTGTGTTGGTAAAACACTGTAGCGAACACCACTTCATTTGCTGAACATATAGCGAGTGGGAGAGTGTGTTAGGCAGGCATATGGGGGAGAGCACCCGGGGAGGAGAGAGGTGGCCTGCAGATGCATACTTATGGAGCGCTAGATAGCAAATTTAAAAACAAGATGGCCGGCACTGCTTTGGAACGCATAATGCCAATGCATTTTAATTGTGCGTTCCAAAGAAGTGCCAGCCATCTTATATGCTGATCTTCTCAATCTTATTATAGAGCAGGGAATGTAGTATAAGGGCTAGAGCAGCTCATCTTGAAGCTGAAGAACAGGGTTTGAGTCTTAGTGGGAAGCTCAACATCCTGTGATTCTGGGCAAAACACTTACACTTAAGCGCTCTATGCCTGTGAATGTGTGCGTCTGTAATGGAACTGGTGCATGTGTAAAGTGATTGTGCTATGTAATGGAACTGGTGCTCGTGTAAAGCAATTGCACTATGTAATAGAACTGGTGCTCGTGTAAAACAACGCAATATATAAAACTGCACAAAAAAAATGAGCAGCTGGAGGGGGTGGTAAACAAACACAAGGGAGTACAGGAGGGGAGAATGAATATATACAGCAAACATCCCGTTACATGTAGTCTGCTATTAACTCAGCTGGAAGCCTCAGTGGAATGTTAATAAAGCCAAGCAGCGCAGCTGAGAGGCTTCATTCAGAAAAACAAAAATGATTGCAAGTCTGCCGCTGGGACACGGTGCACTCAGCAATCCAGAAGGTTGTTGTGTTTAATGAGAGGTTTTCTCTGTCTCATTCCGTATCCAAACACGGCTTTCTTCAGCTTAATTATATTCAGGCAGTCAGTGACAACAAAGCCTGTGCTGCGCTCATTCGATCAGTTAGCGATACTCACGCTACAAACACACGCGGTCCAAAGCACGCAGCTTGAAAAAGTATGACCTCCATACTGTGTGGAAATTAATATAGTAAAGATAGCAGTCGCAATGAGAGGACTGCCCTATTCTTCATAGTAGTCATATGTGCATAAAAGGGCACATATGCACTATATGAAAGAATAGAGTGGTGCTCTCGTTGCGACTGCAATTTTTACTGTATTAATTTCTACACAGTATGGAACGCGTGCTCTGCAATACACATGCTAGGAATACGCACGCTCCCAAGAATGCAGCTTAATAAAAGCACATGTTCCATACTGTGTAGAAATTAATACAGTAAAGATAGCAGTTGCAACAAGAGCTCTGCTTTATTCTTTCATAGACTGCATTTGTGTATAAAAGTGCATGAGTAATAAATACACTCGCTGATGTGATCAAGCCTCAGCATGGCCCACAAACGAATAACAAGATTTACAGGGCCGAAGGAGCTCCAAGCGACTGAAAACACAGGCACTTGTGGTAAGAGCTTAAAACAAACAAAAAAAGTAGTTCTTAAAATAGATGCTAAAATATTGACCAGTCAATTGATAGAGTAATTGGTCCCTGTTCTGGGAGAGGGCTAAACACAGCAAGAGGCATGACCCATGAATGCCATAGACTAATGAGGAAGAAGATTGGGAGAGTGATGATGGAACCAGCAAATAGGAATCTTATGGGCGGGCTGAATCCTACAAACTATATACAACATGCCTCTTCGAGACAGCACATGGACTATCTACAGCAGAGACCTAAAAAAACATACCAAACTGTCTCGAGAACTAGGCTCCCCAAGGCTTTTGGCTAAAGTGTTGCATCTGTGCACTGCAGAGTTGTTGGCTTAAAGGAAGAGGGTATCTGCCATATCATTGTCTCTGGGATTGCTAGAGTAACACCCTCTGTTCATCACTGCATCTGGCCCGGCAGTTCAAGCCCAAGCTGCTTCTGAATGCAACTGCTGGTTCAAGCAGTTAAGCATCTCCTCTGTTTCCTCATTAAAATGCAAGTTATGCTCTCTTTTTAGAGATTAAAACGTGGTACAAGTAAAATCAGAGGGGAAGGATTTTCAACTTATTTAATTATGGTGGATTTACATTGAGCCCTACTGTATACTTCAGAAATTAAACCAGCATTTGTAGGAAAAGGTTAAGCAGATAACAGAAGTTCAGCACTATTGCATGTTCCCTTGCTTGCTATATATGATCGGCCGGCCGCTGTCCGCTATACACCTCTGCAGCATGAGGGACTATGCACAAATGGTTAGAAAAAGACCATGGACAGAATTGAGGACATAAGCTAGAGAAGTGGACATTTGTAGTAAGGAACAGAGCACAGGATGGCAGAAATAAAATATCATGAGCCAAAAGAGTTCATGTGGGGAAAGGGGGAAACACATATGGTGGCAGAGTGCCAGGGGAAAGGAGGGGAGGAGCTGCTATGATTAGAGGAAAGCAAAAGGAACAAATGATGGACGGAATGCTGAACAGTGCAAACACTCACCCCCAGTCACAACGATCTGGGTTTAATCCAACGTTCTTTTGCCCACCACGCCACCCCAGTTTCGACCCAGCCATATACAAATCAGTCTTGACCCTGTTCCTCATGGGAACAGTCCAGCCCGAACTGCCAAGCCAGGTCCTCCCTGGACCGGAAACAAGCATCCTGGGACCGGTTTCGGGGGCATCACCCCTCATCAGCCAGGCTAGCTTGAATCCAGGGCACAGTGAGCACGGGATCCACGTCTGGGAATACCCTTCCCACTTAGGGCGGCAAAAGCAAAAGGAGCAAATGAGGGACGGAATGCAGAATAATGTAAACATTCACCCGCAGTCACAAAGATCTTGGTTAGAGGAGTCAGCCTTGCTGTGGAGGAATCTGAACACTGATTGATGAGAAAGAGGCAGCACTAACAGGAATGTGATTCTCAGGTCTCCCTCTGACATATTTAGTGATGATATTTGTTGCTTCACACAGAGGGCTTACTTTTAATGTATTAGGATCTCATTTTATTTTTTGTAGATATGGTAGAAGCATCCAAGCCAATGTTTTGAAAAGTGTGATATTTTTACCAAGCAAATAAGCAGTAGAACATTTGTTTTTTAATATGCGTGAAAAATAAAGTGCAATGTTTCTGCCAGTTTATTTTTCCACATTGACCCACTCCGATCTAGAATACATCCACTCTAAAACTATGAGAGATAAAGCTCTACCATAGACTTTCATGCTCCCAAAATCCGTGTGGGTTATCAGCCTCAAATGTAAACACTTTTGACCGCTTTCACTTGCAAAAGGCCCTTGGTCATGAAGTGTAGGAAAACGAGACGATTTTCCCAGAACACTGCACAGAGGCTCCAGAAAGGGTATAAGGTCTATGAGTCCCTTTTTCCCTGCTTAGTGGTAGCAGCCATTCTCAACACAGGAGCTCTGCTTTACTGCGAGAGGCAAATTCATTTGGGAAGTGGTAGTAGCATCTGAGATTTGCAATAAGATAGGGATGGATGGATCAGAAGGCCTTCGAGGAGGAAGGTGCCTTGGATGCCACTACAGCTTTGGAAACTGCATGGTGGGTGCACCCCAGGAAAAATAGTCTGTTTAAGAGACAAAGGCTAGATTGATGTGTAGTTGGTGTGAAGGAAGACAGTCTGATAGATGAATGATTCAAGTTGGGTAGCAGCCAAAGAAAGTGTAGATACTATTGTCTACCTTGGAGTTCAGAAATGTAGAAAACAATTGACAGGACAAATTATTAACCTGAAGAAACCAGAAGATGATGACGTTCAGGCACAGTGTGGGAGCAAAAGCTGTATCGAGCTGCCTTACGTGTTATAGGGCAAAGTTAACCAAACCTTGTTAGCCATCCAGGAAGTGAGAGACAATGTTCCTGAGCATGTTTGGCAAAATGCGAAAAAGAAGATTGGACATGTAGCAGAGCAACATTCTGCGAGAAAAAAGTGTAACAGGCAATTGTTGGATCCAGCAAAACAGTCTGGGTGTGGGTCGTGTTATGAACTTGTTAAAAGAAAAGCCATGCACTCCTAAGCAGCTCATTCAGTTTTTTTAAGACCATTTGAGGGTTGAGAGAGTCTGACTATGGTTCCATTGTGGGGTTAAGCACCTTCAAAAAGTAAAAGATAATAGGGAGAAAAATTATCATCTAACCAGGGAGCCCAGGCAAGACTTGAAGAGCTGAGGTCACGTGAGCACTCCACTTCCGTCTGCAGACTTCAGGCGTTATTGCATGCTGTTGCTGCTCATGGGCGAGTAATGAGATTTAATTTGGGAATACTAATATTTTATTTTTAACAATAATTTGGGATTAATATAAAGTACAGAGGGTTGTCTTAATGTCTTCCAATCCATCACTTCACCCTGTCCTACGCATAACCACACACTGCCTGTGTTATACCCTTGTCAGCTTTACACAAAGCACGTAAATTTATTTTGAGACCTACAGCAAGCTCAGCTTTACTGCAGGAATCCATTGAGAAATCATAATGTGAAAGCCAGTCAAAATGTCCTCAAGAAAACATTCTCACACCATAAAAAAGAGCTGTATAAGGAGTTGGTCCACAAGAAGGTTTTCAGGAAGGCTACTGAGGGCATTTTGAGCTTCCAAAGAAAGCGAAATGGCTTTAGTCTATATTAAACATATGGTCAGTATATAAATATTTAAAGTTGTGCAACTTAAATCATGTGAATCTGAAAATGCTTGATCTTTTCAAAAAGGGGGAGACAATTTGTGAGCTATAAACTTGCAACAATATCTATGTGATAAAGTACCCCTGCTGTACATTGTTAGGAAACTGCAAGTCACTGAGGAGTTCCGTAATCATATAGAGGAACGAGGTCGAAGGTTGAGTTCCTTTACAAGGTTATGGAACTTCTCAGTGACTTGCAATATCCTTATCATGTACACCAGGGTGTACTTTATCCCATATAATACCTGTTCACACCAGCACATTTCCCACAAACAACTTAAAACCTTGGTGCATAGCTCTTCCATATGAAAGAGGGAGCATGTTTGCAAACATGAAGAATAAATATTAAACCTCTTGTGCAAAAATAAAACACATCAAAAACCTGTTAGACATTTGTTGCAAATAGATATTAGAAACAGTTCAATACAAAAGCTGGAGTAGCTCAAAATGTGTGGAAACATACAGAAAGTGGGCAAAAAATAAACATGTCTCTGCTTGTCCTTTTAAGCTAAAAAAATAAACAATAAGGAAGAAAAGCAACGTTCAGTTTTCAGTGCCTTAAACAGCTACTTCAGTTATGCTCGTGACCTGACCTGCCTTTCACCTCGGCTGCTGGCAGCAGGCATTGTGACGTCAGAACTCGACTGTAATAACTTATAATAGTGGAGTTCTGACGTCTTTTCTTTATAATCAGTGAGCAGGTCACAAGTCGCCGATTATGAAGACATTAGAGACATTATACAGGGATTACAGAATCCCATGTAGTATACGTTATCTGCATTGTGGTAGATAACCCTAAAGAAATAGGTGTCTGAGAACTCTGCAGGGTCCTAGAAATAAAAGAAACAGAATCTTTAGTTTCTTTCTAGACAGAATCCGAGAGTTAATTTCCTGAATCGAGATTGGAAAGTCATTCCAAAAGGTACATGCTTGGACAGTAAAGTGACTTCCCACTACCTTGCTCTGTTTACTCTGAGCACTGCCAGCAACAGTTTCCCTTTGGAACACTGGCTTCTAAAGGTAGGAGCTACATGTCCTCTCTTGAGAATTCCAGACACTTTATGTACTGCATTCCTTTGACGCCTGCAATGTTTTCAGTTTTATTTTTTAATATTCTGCCAGCAGAGCATTACTATCATCACGTTTAGATCCTACTATGGCCTTTTCAGTGGTGGCTCTGTTGGAAGCATGAAGATACTTTCAAATCCATCTCTTCAGATTCACTTGAATGTGAGACGAATCCACAATAAAATTCACCTGTCTTACCATGGACATGACTCAGAGTGTTGAGCTTCTCAGCAGTGCTAACAAAATTATTCAAAACATGAATGTTTTACTATATAAGCCCTTTTCTACTTCAGTGTGCCCTTAGAAAGAATTGGTAGTAGCTCCCTTGCTCTCCTTAAGATGCAACCAGATCATATACATCCAAGCCTATATCTTTAGCACATCTTGGAAATGCGGGTGGTCTTCCTTCAGGCTGTTTGTTCATTTTCACCATGGTTGTTGAAGCTAATGCTCTGACCAAGTAGCAACTCAATGGGGTGACAATTCCTAGTCCATTTATGTGCAAAATTCTTACTCCCTTAATGCAGTCAAAATATCTGTGTACCTTTCCTGATGTTCATCATAGGAAAGGATCACTATCAGATCAGTGGTGTTCCTTTCAAACAAAAATCAGTTCTATCCATCTTGTCCTGGTTTCTACAGTGTTTGCTGCCTGATCTGAGAAGGGATAACTGGTTAATCAGATTTCCTTTTCAGGATCTTGGTGTACAAGCAACAGTATGGGTGACCATGACATGGGCTGGGCTTCTTAGCTTCCTGCCGTGTCCTGCATTTGCTGCAGTAGCTTTTGGATACATCGGATGTGTTTATTCTGTAAATAGGGCTCAGCACAGTTTATGATAAAGGACACTAAAATTGCATTTAGCTCCCTCTAGATACAAACATACATAGACATCTGTATCTGGGGTCCAGTATCATCCACGCACACAATTGAGTTATATTCCAAACCTCCATGGGCCACTACTACCCCATGAGCAGATCCCAACACTGGGCTCTCAGTTCAATAAGAGGAGAGGATGTGCCTTAACGGTTAGAGTGGTGGACCTCGAAGCTGGGGAACTGGGTTTCTTGTCTTGGCAGGGATGCTTAACATCCTGTGATTCTGGGCAAATCACTTATTCTCCCCGTGCCTAACAAAATGAATGTGTCTGTCTGTAATGCAACTGGTGCTCATGTAAAGCACTCTGATACCCTCGGGTCGAGTTTGCGCTATATAAAACTCCCTAAAAAAATAAATAAGATTAAACAAAAAAGGTTCACAGAATGCATCGTGAATGCTCACTTTTCCCAGTGTCTGTCCCGCAAAGTCCAGCTTGTACACAGGATATCCCTTTATTCCCTGTTTTTGCTCATCACTGTGCCTGCTTAATCCGTTATCTGTTTTTTGCCATAAAATATGCACTGCAGTTTGCTGTCTAGACTCCAGACTTGATACGGGCTCAGTGCCTGGGTGTATCTGCTTTTGCAAGCATAAAGCGCCTCCGCCACAGACAAATCTATCAATTTTAGTTGACACTTTCATCTTGTCAACAGCTGGTTTGATTGCCATGTGTATCTACATCTTGGCTGGAGGCCTTGTGCAGCCTGGTGTGATTGGGCTTAAGACCACAACTGCATTCCAGATAACAGGAGTTTGCTGCACCACATTTGAAAGTGCTTTCAGGGAAAAATATTTAACACTTTTTCCCTTGTAGGGTATCTTGTGGTTGTTCAGTGTTGATCCTCCGAGGGAAAGTCTTCATCTCTAGGCATCACAGTGACCATCCTGGCTTCTTTGTTAGCCAGAGAACCACTGAAAAGTGAATGGAGACATTCTCCCAAGAAAGAACTTTAAGAACAGTTGACTTCATGTTTTTCTTAAAAATATGATCCACATTGCATATATGGATGGCATGGTTCAGAAACATGTTTGAGTGCTTGAGGTGCTCTTTAATAACTCTTACATGCCTTTGTGAAGCGGCACCAACACATCCAACTCCCTGTTAAAAGAGCAAAGAGGACCAGTCACTTCTACTTGTACTAATGGTTTATGTGTACTCCTATGTTATTTTTATTCCCATTTTAGATGTTTTGCAGCCAATGCACAAATGCATATAAGAGTACATGAAAGCGTACCACAGGACTACTACTTTGCAAACTCCAAAATGTCTTTATTAATAGGCCTCTATAGTTTATTTTCCATTGCAGCTGCTGACTTGTGTAATATGTGTCATTTGAGTCTGTTTTAGTTTTAGTACATTTCAGTTTGTGTCCTTTTTATTTACTTTGATTACTCTTTGACACCAATCTTCTTAGGAGAAATGTAATGCTCAACCCTATGCTTCCTACAGAGGGCCAGTAATTTACTGTAATTGAGACGTCTTTTGGCGTAGCACAGCTGCATCAGATCTTAATCTGGTTTTAGTCCAGAAAAAATACACCTCCCTTCCAAGTCAGAAAACATTGGAAGATGCATAAAATCTTGCAATTCCTTTCCGATAACTTGTTTACCCATAGTATGTGAGTAAGAGTAGCCTTTCGGGGTCCAAATGATTCATTTAGATAAATAGGACATGTAGAGGTACTGGGTGACTTTGCCCTGTGAGCCTGATGCTAACCAGGCAGTGATCTGTCTTTTAGCAAACCCCAGATAGTCTAAAATTCTGGAGCTGATTCTTTACATCAGCATGGAGTAAACTTAATTGACTAGGATGTCAAATTCAGCCACCTGCACTTTTTTAGTTTCTTCACCTTGGTACCAGTTGCTCCTGAGGTGGATCAGGCCTTCAGAATAGTTCCCTTTACTCATCACAAACTGCTGACAAAGGGTAGGTGAAGCACTAGAAAGTTTGGGGTTCTTGCTTTACACCAAGCAGTTCTTGAGGTCATAATAAGCCTCTTGTCTCAGCACAGAAAAGAAGGAACAGATCAAATAATTCTCTGTGCTTGATATTGAAGTCTAGCTCGGCTCCTCTTTTACTGTGCACTTCATGAGTAACCGATAGTGTAATCCAGGAGAAAAATAAGCAAGTCTGGATGAGGACCCTACGATTCCACCTTATGTTCTTTTCAAATGTTCCTTGCTCCAAATCTAGATTTGGCAGGGGAACTATTCCTGTGACTCCAAGCACTCATAGCAGACTAGCTAGACATCTAGCGCTTGTTTCCACGCACCTGTCTTACCAACTAGTGCATATCGCTTCAAACCTCTACAGTGTTCTATTTCTTCAAGTAGATGATTTGTTTTAATTGGCAACACTTTTAGTAACTTTATTTTCTTAATCACTCCAACTGCATTACTTTTTTCAGCAAATATTGTACAGCTGCAAAACTAATAGGAATCCCAGCACATTTCTTCATACATTTCTTTGCACCTCAGTTTTATAGATCCAGCAGCACCTCTAACCCTGCTGGAACCCAAAGAAAGGAAAGGTCAACATTGATCCCCTCAAAATTGTTTGATTTTATATATTTAAAGTATTTAGCACGATTACTGCAGTAAGGCATTTTAGAGTACTATAATTGGGAGGGATAAAGGAAGGGAGGAAGTAGGAAACATGACAATTGGATGTCAGTAGAAGTGGGTATGTGTTGGAAAATGAACCTCTCTGAAGGGTCACCCTATACATTTTGCCTTCCTCCTCTATTTCTGACCTTCTTTTGTTGGCTTTAGGCCTCTGGTCACTTTACCACTGCTGACCAGTGCTAAAGTGCAAGTGCTCTCTCCTCTAAACATGGTATAATTGTTTTACACATGTTTGGCATATTTGATTTACTTGTAAGTCCATTGTAAAGTGGTAAACCATATACCCAGGGCCTGTAAATTAAATGTTACTCGTGGGCCTGCAGCACTGATTATGCCACCCACAGAAGTAGCCTTTCATACCTGTCTCAGGCCTGCCACTGCAGGGCCTGTGTGTGCAGTTTACTGCCACTTCGACTTGGCATTTAAAAACTACTTGCCAAGCTTGAAACTCCCCTTTTATTACTTACTCACCTCTGAGGTAAGCCCTAGGTAGCCCTAAGGGTAGGGTGCTGTGTAAATGAAAGGTAGGACATGCACTGGTATGTTTTTCATGTCCTGGTAGTGACAAACAGCCTATTTCGTTTTTCACTGCTGTGAAGCATACTCCTCTCTTAAGTTAGCATTGGGAATTCCTTAATACACATTTAAGCAGTAATTCCTCATCAGAGAAGAGTGTCTTGTAGTTTTCAACATACGGTAGGAGCTGCGTGTTTGTGGACGTTGGGATGGTGCCGTATTACGAACTGTGTAGGACTCCTGTATATTGTTACCAAGTCTTTATATAGTGTTTACACTTCTGCTGTCGGTAAATTATCAACATTAGGATGCGGTATGTATGTGGCTAGGACTGGTCATGTCACTCCCTCATTGCTGAGCGGACCGAGTCTAACATTTGCTCTTGAGTGTGGGTGGGCCAATTCAAATGTTCTTGGTAAGTTAGATGTATCTCTATTTCTTCACATGGAATGTATTCTTTTGGTATTTTGTCCTCAGTGTAGGTGTGAAATAACTGTGTGGCGTCTGCAGCCGGGAATGTAACCCAAGAATAGAAGACCTCTATCCTAAATGCTTTGTGTGCCTCAACCACAAAAGTAACATTTCCTCCCCTTGCTGGAAGGGCCATGCTGTCATAATTTCAGAGTGACTGCATGTCTGCAGTTCTCAGGTATGTTTAATGCCCAGGGATTTTCATCTGCAGACATGAAAGGCAATGAATTACAGAGAGGGTTACAGAATGGGAATAAGAATTGTTGCAAGCTTGATTTGCCTACGGACAATACATAGGTGTTACTTACTCAGCTGAGGAGGATGTTCCCCACCACCACGGACGTCTCCCGTTTGGAGGCAAGTAGGGCTTTCTGAGAAAGCACGATTGAACTACTCATGCAATCCACTAAATAAGAACCTAACCAATGTTGGTGGCACCATGTCATGTAGTTTCCACCTTACGGTAAGAACTGCACATTTGTAGACAGCATAAATGTTGGGATGGTGCCAGACTGATTCTGTGCACCCACTCAGGATATGTTGTCCTATAGACCAGCTAGCTCACAGTGCCACCATAAGCCCCCCTAAACCTAATTGGCCATCAAATAGTTTTGACCACAGCACCACCCACTTTGGTTTCTCCGAGCAGCGCGACGAGGAAGGAAGGACGCCGAATCTTTGCCTCCGGCAACTCCCCCTCCCCCCGTAGCCTCGCAGCCTTGTAGCCCATAGCGCCCGCATTACCTGGTTTTCTCTGGGCACTTGCGGCAGTCGGCGAGGCAGGGCGAGGGCGGGGTGAAGGCTGACCCGCGTTTTGACCTTCCGCGCCTGCACTTGCGTTTTGGTGCACTTAGCGGCTCCAGTTTTGCCGGCCCCGTGGGGGTCACCGCTCGCCGCCTTCTCCGGGCTTCAGACTGCGGCGGCGGATTGATGTCAGCCGTGACTCTCTCGGGCGTCCTCTCCATGAGCTGGTGCACGGGGTGTTGACGGATTGGCCCCTGGAAGTGTGGGAGCCAGGAGACCCAGGTGCTGAGGTTAGAAGAGAGAAAGAAGAAAATGAGTAAACACTCAGCCTGACTCCCTTTGCTCCATTCCTGTCAGGTTGTCAGTAGCACAAGAAAGAAATCAAAGAAAAATGCCACTGACCTCTTCGTAGCGGCCAGCAGGAACGATGGCTTGTAGAGTGGCCTCCCTCCTTCCCTGAGCACTATCCCCCACAATGTAAGTATACACACTATGGAAGGGAGCACCCCGGGGAAAAGGGAAGGGGATAAAATAACAAAGAATCACTGTGGGGATAACGCTTGCCTCCTAGGTCTTAGAACATCTTTCTCCCTGATGATAGCACTGTATAGACACAAAGAGAGAGACAGATATGAGAGGCAGCACAGGGAAATAAACGTACAAAACAACATCAAGTTTTCAGCACTGTGTCACACACTCACAAGGAGCCCAACAGCAATCCTCCAGAAGCAGTCGAGGTACTTGCCCTCCTAGGACCCAACAAATAAGTTCCAGGATTCTGTGTGCACCGATAGTGCACAAGCAACAAGCAATGTCAATTTCCAAACAGATAAGAGCCTTTCACCGCTGTTCAATTCACAGCGTGTGAACCTGAAATCCATGAGCCCATGCCAACACTCGTAGTTGTAAATCGGTGTTCGGAATATACAATGCGTGATGGTGATACAACACTTCCTTGTTGTCTGTTCGATGTTCAGGATCTTCCTGAATCCAGGCCTGAGCATCTATGTCGGCTAAGGACACTCTGAGGTCCTCTAGAAAGTCTTGTGAGGCGATCAATGCAATGGATTGGTTCTGGAAAGCCGCCTCAGGGAGTGTCGAGGGTGGTTCTGGGTTCTCTGGCAACATAATTCCCTCGGGGTCTTCTATGCGAGAGAGAGCATCCGCCTTGCCATTCTGGGGGCCTGGTCGGTACTTGATTACAAAATCGAAATCGGAAAAGAAAAGAGTCCATCGCAGCTGACGTGGCGTCAGGGCCTTGGCGGTTTTCAGGAACAACAGGTTCCGATGATCTGTGTAGATTTCAATGACGTGGTGTGCTCCCAAGAGATAGTGTCTCCATTCCTCGCAAGCCCGTTTTATGGCCAGCAGTTCCTTATCTGAAATGGAGTAGTTCACTTCACTGGGGGTGAGCTTTTTTGAGAAATAGGCCACAGGGTGTAGCTGTCCTGTTTTGGGATGTCGTTGAGACAAAACGCCCCCTATGGCGTATTGAGAAGCGTCTGTTTCAACAATGAAGGGGAGCTGTGGGTCAGGATGCCTTAAAATGGGAGCCTGAGTGAACCTCTCTTTTAGGATCTGAAAAGACCGTTCAGCCTCTTCTCCCCAAACAAAAGGGGTGTTTTTCCGCAATAGGCTGGAGATGGGGTGGATGATCTTCGAGAAGTCTTTGATGAAACGCCGATAATAGTTGGCGAATCCTAAGAAGCTTTGTACTGCCTTAATTTGTTGTGGGGTCTTCCACTGAGTGATTGCGTCGACCTTGCCTGTGTCCATCTGGAACCCTTGTGCATTGATTAGGTATCCTAGAAATGTTACTTCTTGGACATGAAACAAGCATTTCTCCAATTTGGCATACAGCGAGTGTTGTTGGAGCCTGTTCAGGACTGCTTTTACATGAGTCACATGTTCCTGAGGACTAGACGAATAGACAAGGATGTCGTCTATATACACCACAAAGAACGTGTCCAGAAACCCCAGAAGAACCTCATCCATAAAATATTGAAAAGCTGCCGGGGCGTTACATAGCCCGAAGGGCATTACTCTATATTCAAAGCGCCCAAACTTCGTCCGGAATGCGGTCTTCCACTCATCACCGCTCTTGACCCTCACCAAATGGTAGGCGCCTCGTAGGTCCAGTTTCGTGAAATAGCGAACCCCCTTGAGTTGATCCAAAAGCACAGGAATCAGCGGTAATGGGTAGCGGTTCTTTACCGTGACTCGGTTGATCGCTCTGTAGTCTATACAGGTTCGAAGTTCGTCACAATCCTTCTTAGGGATGAAAAAGAGCGGAGAGGAAGCAGGAGATGAGGAATGCCTGATGAAACCAGAGGCTAGATTCTCTTCGAGGTAGTTTTTTAAGTAGTGTGTTTCTGGTTCTGTCAGAGCATACACCCTGCTGCATGGAATCTCGGCTCCGGGCATCAGCTCAATGCGGCAGTCATAAACCCGGTGTGGTGGAAGTTGGGTGGCTTTCTGTTTATCAAAGATAGGCTGGTATTCCTTGTACTCTTCGGGCAAGGCGGTGGAACAACAGTATCTGTCTCTTACACTTGCGGTTGCCAGTAAACTTGCCTGGGTGCTCTCGGTTTTTTCTGGAAGGGCCGCTTGCTTGGTGCAGTGCTCTTTGCAATAGCTAGAACTCAAGAGTACTGTGCGGGCAGCCCATCGAACGACAGTATCATGTAAGGTTAGCCATGGCATACCTAGGATGAGACGGAACTGTGGTGCGTCAATGAGGTCAAACTGGATGTATTCATAATGGTCCTCACAGAACTGCTTCATGATTGGAACCGTATGGTACTTGACTGGTCCAGAAGACAGCGCAGTACCGTCTACTGCTTTTACGTTTTCTGGGGTCTCCTTCCTTTCCCATGGCACACCGATAGTCAGAGCGTACTTCTGATCGATAAAGTTTCCGGTGGCACCGGAGTCCAGTAATGCAGCCCCCTCAATATTTTCATCCCTCGTAACTTGAAGATAGATACTAACAGTTAAGTGTGCCATGGCTGGTTGTATGGTATTGGCAATCACTGAAGAGATCGTAGTATGTCTGTCACCCGAACCAGTGATCTCATCCTGACTCGGGCTTTTCAGTTTTCCGACGGTTCCCGATGCCCCATTGCTGCTTGCACTCGTGGAACGTTGGTTCGTTCTGGAAGCTGGGCCCGGGCGCGACATTCTCTGATGAAGTGCCCCCCTTTTCCGCAATATAGGCATAGCTTAATCTTTCGCCTTTTTTCTCTCTCTTCTGTGGTGAGGGGTACTCGGATACCCCTATCTGCATCGGCTCGGTCCCTTCAGAAGATTTGGGATGTTCTTCGGTAGCGGTTTTAGGTCTGGGAAACAAAAAACGCGTGTCCCCCCGGTTCCTGTCCCCTTTTCTTTCCTGTAGTCGGTGGTCCAGTTGTACTGTGAGATCGATCATTTCTTCACAGGTCTGGGGTAACTGTACCACCTGCGAAAGGACATCTTTTAATTCCCCACGTAACCCCTGGTAAAAGAGAGTGGTTCGTTTTTTCTGGGGCCAGTCTGTTTCCACCACTAGGCGGTTGAACGTTGTAATGTAAGTCAATAAGTCCTGAGAACCTTGTCTAAGGGTGATTAGTTCACGATCCAGGGTCATCATATGGGATTTTCGATCAAACAATTTTCTCATTTCCAAACAAAAGTCTGTGAATCTATGTAAAACAGGGTCGTTTCGTTCCATCAACGGTATGGTCCAACTAGCTGCATTCCCTCCCATGTACGACATCATAAAAGCTGTCTTTGCTGCTTCATCCTGAAAAACTGCAGGTTTACACAAGAAATGCAGTCGGCATTGATTAAGGAAGGTTTCAAATTTCTTTGGATCTCCATAGATACGTTCTGGAGGCGCTAAAGGTATTCCGGTGTTTTGTATGACATGGACGGTGGGAGTGGAGTCAGCTGAAGGTGGGGGAACAAGACTGGCTGCAAAGAAACCTCCCCCTTGTGTGGTGACTGGGGAGGGTCCGTGTACTGTATGCACCGGAGGAGTGAAGGTAGCTTCCCTAATATAAGAACCTGACCCTTTTCGAGATAGGCCGGCTACCTCGCTACATAACGTGCCCATCTCTTTCCTTAGTTCTTGATTTTCCAAACGAGAGGTTTGTACCTCCTGCTGCAGAGCCGATAGGCTCTCCAATAGTGAGGTCAACACCACATTGGTGTCCATCGTCCAGGCTGGGCGTCCAACTTGGGCTTGACAATCTGTCAGGTTGTCAGTAGCACAAGAAAGAAATCAAAGAAAAACGCCACTGACCTCTTCGTAGCGGCCAGCAGGAACGATGGCTTGTAGAGTGGCCTCCCTCCTTCCCTGAGCACTATCCCCCACAATGTAAGTATACACACTAAGGAAGGGAGCACCCCGGGGAAAAGGGAAGGGGATAAAATAACAAAGAATCGCTGTGGGGGTAACGCTTGCCTCCTAGGTCTTAGAACATCTTTCTCCCTGATGATAGCACTGTATAGACACAAAGAGAGAGACAGATATGAGAGGCAGCACAGGGAAATAAACGTACAAAACAACATCAAGTTTTCAGCACTGTGTCACACACTCACAAGGAGCCCAACAGCAATCCTCCAGAAGCAGTCGAGGTACTTGCCCTCCTAGGACCCAACAAATAAGTTCCAGGATTCTGTGTGCACCGATAGTGCACAAGCAACAAGCAATGTCAATTTCCAAACAGATAAGAGCCTTTCACCGCTGTTCAATTCACAGCGTGTGAACCTGAAATCCAGAGTGCCCTGGTCGCTGTAATAGTCTCAGCGAGAAACAAACACTAATGTCCAAAAGCAGTTCATTGGAAACGCGGTAATTAAAACTAGAAACGTGAGTGCGCTGCGAAAAGTTCCAACGTTCGTGAGCTATGTGTCAAAAGGAAACAAAAGTTGGTTTGAGAGGAGAGCGCTCTGGTGCGTCTCTCTCTCTTCACGATACCTGAATGCTCCCGAGCCGGGAGTTCAGCCTCGCAAGCTTGAAGTCTTGAAATGAGCACACGAGTGCTCCGACAGTCTCCAGGAATCCTCGGGAAAAGCAGCGCCTCAGCTACGCCGCTCAAGACGGTCCTCCAGCGGGGAATACCTTCCGCTACATACGATCTTGCCAAGATTGTCAAGCACCTACTTCCTGTAGAGGCGGTGCTTATATTGAGAGGGGCGGTTCCTGGATACTACGATTCCGTTTTCCTCTACTGTGCCCCATTGCCTTCTGGGACATGTAGTGCAGTGGGCTCCTGTAACAGGCAAACCGGCGTCCACGCGTACAGGGAAGAAATGTATGGCGCGTGTGTGCCCTATCTGCCCTTCCTTCATGTCTATGGAGTGTAATCGCGACAATTCCATCTTCATTTCTGGGCTGCCGTGTTTGCTGCGGCTGGGGAGCTGAGGACGCAATCTCTCCTTCCCTGGCAGCGTAGGCAGCGTGGTGCCTGGAGAGGTGAGGAGATAAGGGGTCACGGAGGGGGTTGCTGGGGGCAGCTTGGGGGCCTGACTGCCTCCATTTCATTGATCTTTGTGGGGGCTTCTTGGACTTGCACACAGCATAGTCAGCCATCCTGCTATTCGCCCTAATGAGTTGATTTTTATGTACACTGCCGCACAGCTGACTGCACTGACGCCGAGACGCTGAGAGAGACAGTGAGCAAGAGCAGTGAGCGGGAGCTCGCCGCAAGTCCTCCGTCTCGTTTTGAGTCATCCCTCCATCAGCATTGTTTTTCAACCACCTTGCTGCTTTGCCTGATACGTTCTCTCTGGTTCCAAAATTTCCCAAAACTAAATTATTCTGTGGGTATGCCATCCAGGTGCTTGCGCTCAAACGCACCGGTAGGTTCATTCACAGGACTGTCAGGGCCACCAGCAAGCTCAGCCAGTCACTCCACGGGCCATCCTAGTCCCCTAAAGCTCCAAAAAACTATCAGGCAAAGGAAAAATAGGGGGCACCTTTCACATTTGAGAACATATCCATCGGTGATGTCAATGTTCACAAAGGGTGTAAGGAGTTCCC
This sequence comes from Calotriton arnoldi, assembly GCA_963921515.1. NCBI lineage: Eukaryota > Metazoa > Chordata > Amphibia > Caudata > Salamandridae > Calotriton > Calotriton arnoldi. The sequence goes on from CAWUFW010000926.1 coordinate 3,048,888, forward strand.
TACGGGGTAAGGTGGCGAAGGACGGGGCCCAGGAGGTCCAGGAGATGGCCACCTGTGTAACACAGGAGAATGAGGAGGGCGTTCAGCCCGTTTTCCCAGAGTTTAAAGTGCCTCCTTCTCCCACCTCAATTATTCACCATCAGAACACAGGCGAAAAACTTCTGTTGTCTTCATTAACACAGCTGGTGGAAATGCTTTACGGGCAGGAGTGGAAGATAGCGAGATGGAAATGGACCTAACTGAGGGCAGAGCAGAGGTCTTTCCTGCTGAGAATCATGACGGAAAGAAATTATCACCACTGTCAGCATTGGCAGGGCTGGTATCCCTGTTTGATAAACCCAAATCCACCCCCGAAGATTTACTGAGTGTAATTCTGGTCCTTCCCCACCGAATTTGTGTGAGCAGGTGCCAAAGGTGCCACAGTCTACAGACCTTAGCCCTGTAATGGTGAAAATGGAGGACTACACCCTGCCGGACATCGCTATACCATTGGAAAAAAACAAAGATTTGGAGGCCCATTTAAGGAAACCAATCACCGTGGATCCGGAATTGAGACTGTCTCTGGTTTTATCAGCTGGTTGCCCTCACATGCCCGCCCTGTACAGTAGTACCCCCACTTTTTTTTCTCATGTCCATTCGTTAGACTTGTCCGACGTTGGGGCATCAGTCGCATTTCAAGACAAGGGGGTACATGACATTTTGAACTCAGTAGAGAATGTACGGGGGGCACCTTAGAGATATTTTATGCATTGGAGAGAATTCTCTCATCAATTTTATCTTTGCTGGAGAAAACCATGGTGAATTCTGATCATATATTGGAGGTTCTCTCTCCTATTTTAATGGGGATCCAAAAACTCAACTTGGTTAACCAAGTAACAAATAAGTTAGTAAAGGCCCTTGATATAGATTGCCGTTCATGCCAGACGTGTAATGGGGTGTCTATACGGGGAACTAAGTTAGAGGAGCAGAAAGTTAAGGAGGCCTCTATTACTGTACCGCCTAGAGGTAGTCCCCTGGTAAGCTCAGCTCCAGTTAAACAACGTATAGAGAGTACCCAATCCACCAGTCTTGGGGGCAATTTAAATTTATATTTAAATGTAACACCAGTTAAGTCCCCATTGCAGGTATACCCTATTTAGAAAAAATGCAACTTAAATACTTCTAGCATGGCAGGTCCCTCGATTAATCCCCATTTTATTGAAAAGTCTGCTAATACTTTAGTCACTGCGCCCCTTGGGGAGGTTACCCCCTCGAGAGAAAGCAACGACCTACAAAGTCGGAGGGGGAAGAAGAACAGGATTCGACGTATCCCTAAACGGAAACAGTAAAAACTGCGGTTCCCTACCATACTTGAGGAGCCAAATAGCACAAATCCGCCATCAAGTAGAAAGGTCCCTGGGCCCTCGGGGCAATCAATATTGAATGTTGGCCATAACTCAGGGCCGGTTAATGGAAATCAGCCGACCTTCTTGGACCCCTCGCCGAATAAGCTGTAGAGCCAAGAAGGTCGGGAAGATAGAGGGTCGCCCAAAGTCACTATGCATCTTACGCAGAGATTCAGAGTTTCCCCTACAATACTGCTCCAGCTTATCAAGGAACCAGAAGAGACCCTACACCAAGAAATGTACCGACAAATACATATGCTACTGTGTTAGAACAGGGTTCGGCTAGCGGAGGTGCCTCTCCTTCCCCTTCCGGACGGGATACTCTCCCAGTACGGTTTGATCCTGGCCAGGGGAGGGCTGGGGAGGGGGACTCAATCGCAGCTTGTAGCAGTAATAGGTTTAGGTCGGTGAGGGGATCGGACTTCGGGTCAATTGGTAAGAGGCACACAGGGCCGGGTATCGGGCAAGTGAACAATACCTTGTTTTTTGTCTCCCTGTTCGATACTGATTCAACGCTACTGAATAGAAGTGCCCTTTTACAGTTGTTATTAGAAATAGAGGACTTGCGACTGGTAACAAGCAAAGACATTGAGTTGGTTTATTTAGACCTTAGGAGTGGCTCCCCAAACACTAGAGTCACATTTACGTCAGGGGTAGTTTCAATGCTAGTACTGGCCAATGTAGATTCCTTTAGGAAAAGAGGAATAGATGTGCTCTCTTTTGAGAATCCTCAGATTGTCCCGTTTGAATCCTCTGGGAAGACCCATCAGGAGCCAGGTAGCGGGTTTCCTACTCCTATGGGCGTTATAAATTCTAAAGACATTAAAATATCAGTAGGGAGAAGTCTAGGAAAAAGAGAAATTAACATTATAGGCCCCCAAGTTCAAAGGCCCAGTAGTCCCATAGTGGAGGATGAGATGGCCCAGTGGAGCTGGGTAGCCGGTACCCTGAATGGCTCAAAAGAAATGACAAAACTGCCCTTGTTGCGGAGGTAGCCAATTGGGAAGAATTTAATCCTAGAATCTAGCGGGGGTAGGAAAAACTAATTGTAAGCTTGACTCGTTATTTGAACATGACCCTAAAATAATTTGCCTCCAGGAAACCTGGAACTGTGGGGATTTTCATTTCGAGAATTGTTTTGTATATTGTTGTGCAGCAAAACCTTCCTTAATAGGGCACGTTAGCGGTGGTTTAGCTATTTTACTTAGCTGTACTATAAAATAGAATTCTGTGATTTACATTCATCCCTCTAAGTGTTGTATGGGAGTGAAGTTGAGGATAGGTAAAGATAAAGTAGGGCAAACCGTTTCCCTTTTTCTGGTAAATGTGTATATTCCCCCAGGGAGAGCATCCAACTCACTGGTTGATTCCATTTGTTCCTATATGCAAAGGATAAGTAGCACTGAAGAGTGCTCGCGGATGATGATGGTGGGTGATTTCAATGCTAAAATTTCCAATGGTTCTGTCATGTCTTTTTCAAACCTTGAGTTGGAGGAAGTATGGTCCATTCCAGATTCTTTACTGCCCGACCATTTAAGATCAGATAAACGAGGCTTGTCACTTTTGCATAATCTGAGAATGTTTGACCTTGTAATGTTAAATGGCAGATTTCCAGAGGACTCCCCTGCCTCTTATACTTACCGGGGCCCATATGGTCATTCATTAATTGATTACCTGGTGGTATCTTACCAATTTTTTGGTGTATGTACACAATTTAAGGTACTACCAACAAGCATGAGTGATCATGGAGTTTTGGCTGTGGATGTTGACATGGAATTTGAGAAGCCTGAACTCTGGAATCATAGGGATGAAAATATTTCATATAATCGCAGTAACGGGCGTACTTTTTGGTCAAATAATTTGCTCCCAAGTTTTAAGAGAGTTTTTGAAAATGTGGCCTTTATTCACATGCAAGAATCCCCCATCGCTAGGTTTGAGAGAATCCTGGCTGTAATTAGATCGTGTGGAAGTAAAAAGCAAGTTGCCAGTTCTGCATCGCCAGTGGTCAAATCATGGGAGATTAAAAAACTAAATCGGGAAATTAATGCCTTGATCAGAGAACAATTCAGGCTGTCCTCAATACCCAGGCAAAGGGAAATCAATAGACTAAAACAGGTACGGAAAAGGAAAATGGTATCTGAACGTAGAAGGGTGGAAGACGCAAACTGTGTTAAACTACGAGAGGTTGTGATGGGAGAGATAAGGCAAAGCCCATTCTGATATCATATGAAGAATGGTCTACATATATTTCCCAGCTGTATGCTTTAAATTCTTAAGTCGGATGGAATCTTGATGTTGGCTCTGCCTTTTCCGTGGGGAGTGATTATGGAGCCCCCTCGTGCAATGAAATAGAGGGTTATATTAAAGGGGCAAGATACTCTAGTGCGATGGGTCCGGACGATGTACCAATAGCCATAATTAAACAGGATGGTGAAGCATGTGCAGAATTTTTACATCCACTGTTTGTTCACTGTTACACTCATGGCGACATTCCACTATCCTGGAAGGGAAGTATAGTTGTTCCATTATACAAAAAGGGTCCAAAAAATTCCCCTGCCAGTTTTAGACAGATCTCATTTCTGGATGCGACTGGTAAATTGTTTGCTAAGAGCATTCTTACCCATCTTCAAGATTGGGCTTTCGGAAATGGTTTCATTCCTGTAGAGCAAACAGGATTTCGCAAAAATAGTGGTACCCTTGATAACATCACTGCCTTGCAAACTTTAACTGAAAAGTATCCAGTGAGCTGGGGAATGCCGTTATATGCGGCTTTTATAGATTTCTCTACAGCCTTTGACCGGGTAGATCGGGGGACGTTTTGGAGGAAATTGGTTACCATGGGGATACCAGGGAATTTACTGTGACTGATTATTGCACTGCATTCCTCCACTTGGACGCAGGTTTTATTGGGGGGAACACAGGGCCTGTCAAGAAAAATAGAGACCCATAATGGGTTGAAGCAAGGGTGCCTTCTGGCCCCTGTTCTTTTTCCTCTTTATGTTAATGATTTGCCAAGTAGAGTGGGGCTTAGCAAAGGGGATTCCCCTAAATTAGGAAATCTAAAGTTGAGCTGCCTGCTATATGCAGATGACGCCATATTAATGGATCTAACCCTAATTGGACTTCAAAGACGACTTGCTGAGTTGACTAGGTATACAGAAGAATACTACTTAAAAATAAATATTTTAAAGAGCAAAGTTATGGTTTTTAGTTATCGGGGATGTAGAGTCAGAAAGAACATGCACTGGTTCTTGGGGAATGAGAAACTGGACGTAGTAAAGTTTTACCCATATTTAGGAAAAATCTTTACAAACAGGGGTTCCCGTAGCAATCATATGGATCAATGTAAAGGCAAGGCAATTTCACAGGCCTCTGCAATCAATCGATTTTATACACACTGTGGGAAAAGACATTTCGCACACATTTTATCAGTTTATAAAATAAAGATACCGCCAGCATTGAGCTATGCTTGCGAAACAGTAGATGCACAAGAGTGGGATAAATTTGAGAAAGTAGAGGGACAGATTTGGTGCCAAATCTGTAATTTGAATCACGCTGCTCCTATCGCAGCGATTCGGCTAGAATTTGGTTTACTCTCCACCTATGTGCTCTCTATGGCTGCGTGCTTAAGATGGAGCAACACATTAGTAAATAGCTCTGAGAATGCCTTACGGGTAGCATTGTGTGAGGAAGATTTTGTCATTATGAAAGGAAAAAGTGCTCTTTTTAGGAATCATCAAAAAGCCATAAAATTGTTCAGCCTCGAGATGGACAGTGTGGCGGTGCTTTGTAAACATGCTCTGAAACTCAGAATTAAAAAAGCAATCTACGGGGTATCTCGTAAAAGAGATATTTTATTGTGCGCAGAGTATAGTAAAAATAACTGTATTGCAGGGAGTAGTATCTACAAAAAACCTCAACCTTATGTTTTATGGAATCTCCAACATGGAGTACGTAGAGCTATTTTGTTGCTTAGGCTGAATTTACTCCCTTTAAGAATTGTAACAGGAGCTTGGGAGGGCCTTGCTAGACAGGAAAGACTCTGTCACTTATGTAATTCCTGTGTACAAGACTTAAATCATGTCCTATTCGTTTGTCCCACATTACAACCTTTACGTCGTAGATACCTAAGAAATATTTTTATTAAAGTACAACATCACCACAGCAGAAGAAGCCCATAACTGTTTGCTGGCACCTCCTTCTGAACTAGTCTGTTTTAAATTTTTTAGCTTTTTTAAACAATTTTTAAATATATTTTAGAACAGTATTGGTTTATTATGTATGTTTCCGAGCACTTGCACTTTTTCTACTCATTATGCTGCTAGTTATCGAGTACTGTATGCTGAAATTGTATATCCTTGTTTTACTATGAGTTTTTATTTTTACGCATTTTTTATTACACTGCTAGCTATGGTGTATTTCACCTTGAATTGTACAACCCTTTTTTATTACAAAGTTTTTTAATATCCTTGCACTTTCATTACGCTGCTGGTTATTATGTACTGTATCTTGAATTGTCAAATCCCCGCTTTTACCATATGTTCTTAATCCTTAAAGTTCTCACTGTAGTATTGGATATATACATGTCTGTAATTATTGTAAAAGTTTAACCAAAGTCCTCTAAGTATTCAATGGTGGTAATCTGATTTGTGATGGATCAATTTACTTGGCACTTGAAAGGCCCCTGGAACGGTTTCTTGTGCATATGCTTTTTCTCTGCTTTTATATGATATGATGAATTTTGTACCGTAAAAATTTAGAACATTCCTCTTTTATTGGAGGGTTATGCTGATTTTGGATGTATATTTTCTATTTTATGTGGAACTCTTCGGAGTCCCAAATCATAATAAAATAAACTAAAAAAACTAACTAGTTTCTGGCAACCACTGAACATGACAACCCTAGTCCCCCGGGAGGCACGGTAATTGATCTAGAACCCTTTTGCTCAGACACTCGTGCTCTAGTATTCTTATAGAAATATACAATAAATACACAAAGGGATGTTTTCAATGTTTATTGACCCAGCATGATTCTTGTATAGAATATATGTGCTGCAATGATCAATAGACAGAAATAAATTAAAGTTATTACAAGCACCCGAACGGTGAAGAGAATAAAAAGCTCTGTCATGGTGGTAAAATAGTGTTTATATATGCAGGCATATACAACTATATATAAAATTGGTCATACACCCACCTTGCAGTCCCTAACCTAAGTGTCTAGGGCGAGTGCGTATGTGTGTGTACAGCTAAGAATTCCTGTACTGGATGATCCAACCCCGGTTACCTGATGGAAAATAATGTAAATTCCCGCCTTGGTCACAAGCTGGTTACACTTGCAGAGAAATCAGCAAGCTGTTGGGCCGAAGCTTCAGCGTGTAGAGACCTTGCAAATATCAGCAAAGCGCTCCTCTGCCTAAACCCGGAGATGCTTGTTTATTTATAAAGAAAGGCATCCTTTAGAGTCCTGTGCAAGCCAGCATTGATTTGGTCTATAGATAGCCGTGTCGCCCCGTGGATGAAAAATAGAACAACATTTGAATAATGTGTGTCAAGACCTTGTACATGGTGTTCAAGAAATCGTGATAATGTTAGGCGAAGCAGAATCTGTATGTGACGCAGTTTCAGAAAAACTAATCCAACATTGTCACGCATGCAAATGTGTGTAAAAGGTTAATGTGTGAAAGGGAATACAACTTAAGAAAACGTATCCATGATAAAAGATAGTGTTGGTTCTATGTGGGCCTAATTTAGAAACTCTGTGTACTGCTAAAATTGGATTTAGCATTACTATTTTAGAAATGCCACTTTTGGAAGGTGGACATTTCTCTGTGCTTATAACTCTGCGTGCTTTGCAGCCTGTCTCCATTACACGTCTGGGCTGGGTACAGTTACACTTTGTGCATTCCCTCTAGACAGCCACAGCACAGGAAGGATAGATGTGTCTGAGTACCCATCAACATACATCTGCATTTTGATGGTCCTACCTGGGCAGGATAGAAGAGCAGGACTAGCACTTCACTTGAATAGGCAGTGTCCTGTCCCCATACAAAGGACTGATTCCCCCCCACAAATAGCCTGGCAGACAGGACTGGGTTGAAAGGGTTACTTGTGCACTTCGGAGAACTGATTTGAAGTCACCCCCCACAGCAAAGGCACTTTTGGGTGTAAGTACTGGGTCTCTGACCCCCTAAAATCAGACACTACTGAACTTGTAACTGAAGCTCTGCCAGAAGAACTATTGTGCTGCTTAAATGACTCAACTGGCCTGCTGATCTGGAAGGCTTGCTTTTCTGTTTGTTGCCCTGCTGCACTCTGACTCTGCTGAAAGAGAGCTGGACTGTGCCTTCACCCAAGTGATCTCCAAGGGCTTGTTGGTTGCCTCCTGTTGCTTGACTCAGGGATATCAAAGTCTCTACCCGTGCTCCTGTGCCTGGCTCACTGGAAGTGGTCCAGATACTTGCAATATGGATTTCGACGCATCTCCTGTCTGTGTGTAGCAGAATTGGTGCATTGACCTGGTTGCAGGAGTAAAATCGGCGCATCTTATCGGAACCAGCACTTTGCCTCCAGAGACTGACACATCGGACAGCATATCGCTGCAACTTAGTGAGATCAATGCATCCCCTCAACTGTGTGGCAGAATCCGGTGCATTGCTCAACGCCTCTCGACTTCCGCACCTGTCTTCGGAGCCTTCGATGTGTGGAGAAGATTGACGCATCATGTTGCTTGCGATCAGGAAAGGTGCTTTGTTCACCGGTGCCTGTATGGGTCCTGTAGCCGGCCTGCGTTTCCATGAGGTAGGCCTGAATTGGACTTTGCCCCAGTCCAGCACAACCTAAAGTAACCGTTTTAGCACTGCTTGCTTCTGAGCGCTTTACTGCAGATATTCCTCTAAAATTCAGTATCTCAACTTCTATACATTGGATTATTGTTGTTTTGGTCTTTTGTTCAGAATATAATCTATTTTTCTAAACCTGTGTGGAGTCTTTTTGTGGTGTATGCATTGTGTTACTGTGTGTGTGTTGCACAAATACTTTAAACATTGGCTCTTTAGATAAGCGTGACTGCTCTGTGCTAAGCTACCAGAGGGTGAGCACAGTTAATTTTTAGAGTGTATCTAGCTTACCCTGACTAGAGGAGTGGTTTCTGCATGTCCTGGGTGCAGATCTCCACCAACCAGGAATCCCATTTCTAACAGTATGTTACATTTTAGAATTTACTTTGTGGGACTATACATTGCAGATAGTACATTAGAGTCTTTATATCATAGGTAGGTTTTTGAGAACTTTACCTTGCAGTATTTTCCTTGATAGGTAAGTACTTTTTTAGTTGTAAAAAATCACATGTATATGTTTTTATAATATATGTGTATATGTGTATATGTTTATATATGTTTGCATATATATGCATGTGTGTATATAAAGCCTGGGCGGAGTTTGCGGAGATCGGCTACGCGCAACTCCACGGAGTGCAAAAAAACCTCCGCTGCGCTACGCGGAGCTCCGCAAGCAGCAAAGTGCGTTAAAGAAATGCCGCTCGCAGTGATTTTCAGTGCCAGATGCTTGTCCGCACTGTACAATGATCGCGAACGTCACAATGCACAGCGCAAGCGGGCGCTGCTTCCTTTCTGCCGCTCGAGTAGATTTTTACTTGAGCTGCAGCTTTCTCAACGTGAACGGACAGTTTCACAACGCGAGCGGTAGCGAGCATACGTGACCACTCGCAATGAGAAATCTGACTGCCTGCGTTGAAAAATCTCGCTAGGAGGTTGATTTTCCACGCTCGCGCTCGCCAACTTGATGTTGACGATCGCAAATGAGGAAAAATCTCTCCGGGAGGTGGATTTTCCTCGCTCCTGATCGCCAACTTGGCGTTGACAAATGCGCGTGAAGAAAAAAACTCTGCTCCGCAGAGTGGAGTTTTTCGGAACTCTGTGAGCTCCGCGTAACGCGGGGTGCGGAAAACTCAGCAAACTCCACGAGCGGAGTTCACCACCCAGACTTAATATATATATATAGACAGATATATATACAGATATTATGCTAAGGAAAGGTGAATTTAAAAGTATTTATTTAAATTAATAGGTTTTAGTAATCGAATTAATACATACATAGTTTTTTTTTATTTTAACCAGTATATTAAGAAAAATGTATATTAGCTTGAGTAAAGTATTAGTCATTAAGTGTCGATTAATGTTTACTTTTTTAAATATATTTATAAATGGTTTAAGATATTAAAATATAGATTTTATAATTTAAATTAAATTTATGGGGAGAAGTGCCGCTGTTTGCCGCTGTCTGTTGCCAGGAGGGGGACTCTAAGCCCCAAGGTGCCCCGCTGCCACTGCTGGAGAGAGGGAGGAGGAGCCTGTGATCATCAGTGCTGAAAAGCGCCAACTCTCTTCCGCCGCGCGGGAAGTGCCGCTGTTTGCCGCTGTCTGTTGTCAGGAGGGGGACTCTAAGCCCCAAGGTGCCCCGCTGCCACTGCTGGAGAGAGGGAGGAGGAGCCTGTGATCATCAGCGCTGAAAAGCGCCAACTCTCTACCGCCGCGCGGGAAGTGCCGCTGTTTGCCGCTGTCTGTTGCCAGGAGGGGGACTCTAAGCCCCAAGGTGCCACGCTGCCACTGCTGGAGAGAGGGAGGAGGAGCCTGTGATCATCAGCGCTGAAAAGCGCCAACTCTCTTCCGCCGTGCGGGACGCGCCCGGGCAAAGCCCGGGCCAAGGGCAGGCCCGTCCTGCGCCCGTCATCGCCAGGAAGAGGCTGGGCTGGGCCACCCCTCTTCCACCGTCCCGCCGGGTTGTATCGCTTACTAGAACTGATCCTAAAAGGTACTGTGACTCTCGCCTTTATAGGCCCGTTGACTTACGGTTGAACTTCTTAAGTCTTTTGTAGGATTCTGCCTTTACCCTTCGGCTAATTTTACTGTAGATTTTGTTGTTATTCGGGGCCATAAAATGGGCAAAAGGAAATCAATGGAGGGAGTAGGGTCTCTAGTATCAGGAGGGCCAGGGAAAGGGAAAAAGGCCAAAAAATTGCACAGACACTTCGCAAAAAACTGTGTGATGGACAGGATAGATGTCCTCATTCACGAGTGTGAGGACATTTTGGGAGCAGAACCAGCTGCGACTAGTTCCATCTCCCACTTGGCTACTCCCAATCCTAGTACATCGCGATCGCCTATTGTCCCCTCAATGTTTCACAAGAAGAGCAAGGAGACAGTTTTAAAGCCTGGCTCTGAGCCTAGACATGACTCGGGTGAGGCAGAGAGAGTAGGCCCCCTTAGCCTAGAGACGCCCCTCACCATTCCAATTACTGCTCCCGCATTTGACCAATCTGGGGTCCCTATTCAATGCGCAAATAGGTTCTCTGTCCTGGCCCAAATCACTGATACTCCGCTTCCGTTGACCTCTCTCTCCCTGCCCTTAATTCAATCAGAGAGTACTGGGGAGACGACACCATCATTGTCTGATCTCTATCAGCTTGTCACTTCCCTCAGGCAGGAAATAGGGGTTATGAGATCGAAGATAGACGACTTAGTGAACACAGTCAACACACTAACCACCAGTAACACTTTCAGTAGCCAGAAGGCACCCCAACCCATAGAGGGCCACCAGTCCTTACAAGCTACGAGATCGCACCAATTCCCCCAGAGTGGAAGAGAGCGAGCAGGGGCTAGTTCCCCCGCCCCTCCGCAATCAACATATAATGATGTCCTGCTAACACGTTCTATGGGAAGCTCAAAGCCCACTAAGCAATATTCTAGAGCCACAGCTCCCCTGCAAAACCCTGAACATCTCATTGCTTCCTCAAGCACATCATCTATCATGACCTTAATGCCTGCTAACCCCTTAAATAAGACTCACCAGTTGCATTCACTGGACACTGCAGGACATAAAGTTTGCATGATCAATGTCCCTAAACTATGCAATGGGGGCAGCTATGAAAATGAGGAATCACTGATTAATAAATCTATCCATTGGATACGGCAGGTTAGGGGATGTCGCTCACTTATACGGGAGGACATCCTTAGAGCCAGAAGGTGCACATCATACTCGCTCTCATGGGATCACATTGAGCTTACCCTGAGTAATGTTGATTTGGCAGAGAACCTTATTCTTCTAGAGTTTCGCACTTCTTCCCCTGACTCCTCAGCAATACAGTTAAAGCGATGCCCCCACAGCTCAAATAATGCACATTGAGCAGGCTTAAGATTAGGCTCTTCTTCATTAGACTCCAATGACTGACTACACAATGCAATTCCCATAACAAGCATAATCCAGGCTTCCCCCCCAGTGTCTGCCCAACCACCCATAACCGGTTTAACAGACTTTACTGATTCCAGCATAGCCTTAGCTTGTGACCTAACTCCTCCAAATCACTTAAAAATTATTTCCTGGAACATTGCTGGCCTTCACAATAAACTCCCACTTCCAAATTGGAATAAGCAAATAGAGGGTTACGACATATGTGTCTTCCAGGAAACGTGGAGCCTGGTCCCATTATATAAATCTGGCTACAGCTGTTATCACATCCCGGCTACTACTGTAGGCAAGGGCCGACCGTCTGGAGGGTTGACTGTGTGGGTTAAAATCGCCCTAAATCTTAAAATAAAAAACCATGCAGCATTATGCCCTGACATCATGAGGCTTACAATCAGGGGACAAAGAGGGCGGGAACAAATGGATTCGTTTAATGTCTACGCAAGGGGACTAGCGGGGGGCAAAGCTTCTCCTATTATTACTTTGCTCGAACAAGGCCTGACAAACTGTTCACCCGAATCTAGGATTATAGTGGCAGGCGACTTAAATAGCACCTTTGAGCCTCTTAGCACTGAAGACCTAACTGGGACAGAGGAGGAAGACAGGAAATGGGGCATACCCTCGCTAACCTTACCCCCGGTGAAAAGATGGTCTCAAAGGGCCATCCAACTAAATGCCCTCACCGTGGAGTACGGTTTAAGAGCAGTGAATGGCAGGACAAAATCAGACTTGCAGGGAGCCTTCACCTATAATAAAGTATTCTGCCCATCCCGTATTGATTATATACTAGTAGATGTTGGCTTCTGGGGTCATGTTTTAGACATGGTAGTGGGGAGTACACTTGACAGCGACCACAACCCTTTATGTATGTCACTAAGGTCGCCCTGGCCAGTTGTATGCCCTTCTTTGGCCTCACTCATGCCCCGAGCAACCAAAGAAGTTCTACCCATCAATTCTGGAAGGGCACTAAAATGGCATAAGGTTGCCCTCCAGGACACAAAGTTACAGGCCATTATGCAAATACTAAATGAAAAAACCATCGAGCTAAGAGAGGGGCCAGCGGAAGATCCCACCTATGCTCTCGCTATATATACTCGCACTATTGAGGAGATTAGTATACATTTTCAGGCACCACTTAGATCTAATGGATCTGCTCCTCACACATGGAAAGCCCAATCATGGTTCAATAAAGAGTGTAGACTCAAAAGGAGGGCCCTAGCTGCAGCTAATAGAACAAAGAAGGGTGCAGCTATCACTTTGGCCAGGAAAGAATATAGGGAGGTGCAGCGCAGAGCAAAACTCGACTGGGATGAAGCCAGATGGCAAGAGTTAAAAAGTGCGAGTTTTGCAAGAGACACTAATCTTTTCTGGACATTGGTCAGGAGGATAGACAGGGGAGAAGTAAACCAAATGCCCAATCATATCACCTCTGAAGTTTGGTGTGCTCATTTTGGCAACCTTTATTCTGGGCCTAACAGCCCAGGCGTAGATGGCCACCCTTCAACCAATCCTAGGCCCACTAACATAACCACTGGTGGCGACTCTCTGTTTAATTCTAGGCCTAACGAGGGTGATCCTTTTACGCAAAAGGAAGTAAAAGAGGCCATAGGCAAGATGGCTTCTGCTAAGGCCCCGGGACCAGACGGCCTTCCTAGCGATTTGTTTTTAGCTGATCAGGATAAATGGGCTGAGTATGTCCTGCTTTTAATTAACTCGATTACCAGAGGATGCCCAGTTCCAGAATCATGGAAGGGTGCAGAGGTAGTGCCCATTTATAAAAAGGGAGAAAGGGAAGACCCTTCGAACTACAGACCAATTAGTCTTATTGACTCAATGCAAAAGGTAGTTGGGAGGGTAATTTTACAGCGAATCCAGGTATGGGCTGAGGAGGAGAACATCCTCTCTGAGTATCAGGCAGGCTTTCGGTCCAATACGAATACGGTGAACCAGGTCTTTAGACTCCTCATGATCCATGGGAAAGTGGTAACAATCGGCAAGGGCAGTTTGTACCTTGCCTTTAGTGATCTGAGGACTGCTTTTGACCTGGTCCCCCGCAACAGATTATGGGAGATACTGCGAGAGTTGGGCATCCCTCCTACACTTCTCAATCTCCTAGAGAGGCTTCATGAGGGTAACTACGCTCAGGTAAGATGGGGGTCCCAAGGACAGGTCACTAGGAAGATCCCAGTAAACAGGGGAGTTCGCCAGGGCTGCGTGATGGCACCCACCCTGTTTTCTTTATACGTAAACGGCGTGGTTAGCTTCTTACAAGAAGTACCGGCCGACGCTCCTGCCCTGGCAGGGAAAAAAGTGCCAACTCTCCTGTTTGCTGACGACACGCTGCTCATTTCTAAGACCCCAGCAGGCTTACAAACCCTCCTGAACAGTTCCAAAACTTCTGCCACTCCCGGGGGTTAATCATAAACACCAAGAAGACAAAACTAATGACCTTTAACCCACACAAATTGTTTAGGAACAACTTCACCTTAGATGGGATTAGACTAGAGAGGGTTCCTACTTTTGATTACCTGGGGATCCGTCTATCTGAAAAAGTACACTGGCGACCCCACCTTGATAAAATGCTCCTAAATCATAAAAGTGTTACGGGGGCACTGAGCCGAGAACATCGCTCATCTTATAGTAGACCTGTTGCTCCGGCCCTTACTGTATACGGAGCCAAGGCTGTTAGCTCAGCTCTTTATGGTGCTGAACTATGGGGCTTCGAAAACCTCGACGAGATTAGTAGATCGGAAAACAAATTCTTTAGAGATTTGCTCATGCTGCCACGAGGAGTTCCTCTAACCCCTTTGTTCTGTGATCTGGGTAGGCGCCACTTTAGAGACCTGGCCAAACTTCGACCTCTGCTCTACTGGGCCCGTCTTAGGAGGACCCCAGAATTGGCGAACTATGCGGAGGCACTTACTGAATTAACGCGTATTGACAGTAAAAAAGAGATCAAATGGATCTCTAATGTCAAATCACTATTAACTGCACTTGATCTTAAGGACTCTTGGGACACCCAAACCCCACCAAGCAAAGAGGACCTCAAATGGTCCTACTGGGCCTGGCTTGATGCCAAGGAATTTAACAACCCTGACAAGGGAAGACTCACGGAGGAGTTCTTCCAACACAAATACCATAGAAGCCTAGAATCGTATATGGATACCATCCAGGTCCCGAAAGACAGGTCACTGTATATCCAATTTTGGTTTGGCACCCTCCCAGTTCGTGAATTCACTGCAAAATGGCTTCCACCCTACCGCACCACCGCTGAATGCCCCTTGTGCGGCATGGAAAAGGAGAGTGTTGCCCATTTCCTGTTCTCATGTCCCGCATACGCTAGCGCTAGATCCAGGTGGCTCGTGCCCATATGTAAACAATTAGGCACCCTAGATCACAGAGTTGCTTTACGCATACTGATTTCGGACACAAGCACCTTGTATGCCTGTGGAGTCGCCAAATTCTTGGGATGCGCATTGTTAAGCAGGTGCAGGGCTTTACAGAGGGCAGCTACCTCCGCCAAAGAGTTGTTGACGATTCGGATGGGTAGGGCCAAGGAGCCCCAGCATAGAACATTTGAGTTTGGTTCTGTTTAGTATTCGTATAATTGTATTTATTTTAAACTGTATTTTATGGAATTTAGAATCACGAGAAAATAGCTTTACGTTTTAACGGTATTAGAATTTTATCTATGTTTTTTTATCGACTGTATGTATTTAAATTCTTCTTTCATCTTTTATCTCTATTTTGATACACTTAATGAATTGGTCGATGCTTTTATGATATTTATATAGAAATAAAGCTATTTTGATTGATTGATTGAATTTAAATGTAATATTTGGGTTTTGTGGAGGGGTAGGTACTTTTAGGGTTCAGGTTGCAAGTTTAGTAGCAAGTGGTAGGGGGTACTAAGGGGCTTTTAGGGTTCAGGGTATGTAGTTTATAGGGAAGTAAGGGTTTTTGAGTTCAGGGATGCATAGTGTATAAGGGTAGTAATGACTTTTTAGTGCTCAGGGATGGGTAGTATATAGGAGTATTAAAGAGTTTTTAGGATTCATGAGTGGGTAGTGTATAGGTGTAGTAAGGGGTTTTTAGGGTTCTTGGACAAGAAACTAATTATGTTATGTTAAGAAATAAATCTAATTAAATAAACAATATATATGTTTTTTAAAGTAATGATTATTATGTTTATTGTTATTAGTTTATATTTAATATAAAATTCGTTTAATTAGAAAATTATATATCTTTGCAAATTTATGCAAAAACATATACATGTATATACATATATATACCAAACAAAATTGTGCATGTGCGCGAAGTAACGTTAATCCCTATGTAAAGCGCTGCAAAGTAATAACTACAGTATAATGACCCACGAGGTAAAAGTCTTGCAGCGTAATGATTTACATCTGTAGAAGAGTATGGACCAGATCACTTCAGAGGCACTGCTACTGTGATCATTCAAGTTTTTAGTTGAAGCAGAGCAGGGGGATGTTCACGTCACCTGGCCGAGACAGAACATAGTCTAAAGCAGAGGTCTTCAAACTTTTTTGCTCTGAGCCCCCCTAAGCAAAATGTTTTGAGGTCGGGGCCCCCCTCCAAAACTTTATGGCAAGGATTGGGGGAGCAGGAGGGACATGGTTGCATGCAAGTGGCAGGTCTTATGAGATGATTTCAGGAGTACTTTTTCTATAGCTTATAAACTGCACTAAATATGAGACTTATAAAACAGCAAATGCATCAGACAAAAACATGCATTACCCCAAACATACATATCCCCATAATTGGGGTGGTGTGAGCCTCTCACACTCTTGGACCCCAAAGCAACTACACCTGCTGCGCTAATGATAACTGTAGTCCTGAGTAGCAGGCTACTCCTCTGCATCTTTTACCTCTTCCCCACCATGACGGACCATCACCTCAGTCCTAATGCTAGAAAGGAAAATAAGCTGCCATGCCCATTTTTTAAAGGTAGACAGTCATAATTGTGATGCAGTGGGCCCCTCAAACCCCTGGGCCCCAGTCCTGCTGCATCTGCTTCCTTAATGATAATCGATACAAAAGGGGATGATGGACGGAACGTTTGAGCCAATCAAACACTCACCCCCAGTCAACTGATCTGGGTTTAATCCATCATCATTCTTTAGCTCACTCCACCACCCCAGTTCAGACATGGCCATATGCAAATCAGTCTGACCCTGTGCCTCATGGGAACAGTCCAGCCCGAACTGCCAAGCCATGTCTTCCCTGGACCGGAAACAAGCATCCTAGGACCGGTTTCTGGCATTCCAGCCGTCATCAGCCAGGCTTGCTTGAATCCAGTGGCAAAGTGAGCAAGGGACCCACGTCTGGGCATGAGTGTTTGATTGGCTCAAACGTTCCGTCCATCATCCCCTTTTGTATCGCTTTGGTCGCCCTAAGTTGGCGGGGGTATGCCCAGACGTGGGTCCCTTGCTCACTTTGCCACTGGATTCAAGCAAGCCTGGCTGATGACGGCTGAAATGCCAGAAACCGGTCCTAGGATGCTTGTTTCCGGTCCAGGGAAGACATGGCTTGGCAGTTCGGGCTGGACTGTTACCATGAGGCACAGGGTCAGACTGATTTGCATATGGCCATGTCTGAACTGGGGTGGTGGAGTGAGCTAAAGAATGATGATGGATTAAACCCAGATCAGTTGACTGGGGGTGAGTGTTTGATTGGCTCAAACGTTCCGTCCATCATCCCCTTTTGTATCGCTTTGGTCGCCCTAAGTTGGCGGGGGTATGCCCAGACGTGGGTCCCTTGCTCACTTTGCCACTGGATTCAAGCAAGCCTGGCTGATGACGGCTGAAATGCCAGAAACCGGTCCTAGGATGCTTGTTTCCGGTCCAGGGAAGACATGGCTTGGCAGTTCGGGCTGGACTGTTACCATGAGGCACAGGGTCAGACTGATTTGCATATGGCCATGTCTGAACTGGGGTGGTGGAGTGAGCTAAAGAATGATGATGGATTAAACCCAGATCAGTTGACTGGGGGTGAGTGTTTGATTGGCTCAAACGTTCCGTCCATCATCCCCTTTTGTATCGCTTTGGTCGCCCTAAGTTGGCGGGGGTATGCCCAGACGTGGGTCCCTTGCTCACTTTGCCACTGGATTCAAGCAAGCCTGGCTGATGACGGCTGAAATGCCAGAAACCGGTCCTAGGATGCTTGTTTCCGGTCCAGGGAAGACATGGCTTGGCAGTTCGGGCTGGACTGTTACCATGAGGCACAGGGTCAGACTGATTTGCATATGGCCATGTCTGAACTGGGGTGGTGGAGTGAGCTAAAGAATGATGATGGATTAAACCCAGATCAGTTGACTGGGGGTGAGTGTTTGATTGGCTCAAACGTTCCGTCCATCATCCCCTTTTGTATCTCCTTAATGATAATCAGCAGTGGCCACTTACACTCCTGGCAGCAGTGCCAGCTTTACTAATGAATGAACCTTTAAAAAAAAAATTTAAAAACACTTATATTGTCCCCTTCTTTGGGGTATCTCTCTGTAAAAGCTGTTTCTGGCCATTTGTAAACATAAAAATGAGTCCCCATACAGTGCTCCCTATTCTGGGCCTTCTCTTTGACAATATCTATGAATCTCACTCCTTTCCTTGGTGAGGCCCCAGGGGTCAAGAGGATTAAGGCTCTGCATCTGAATGCAATCCTGCTGGCCTTCTACCTGCCACCCCATGGGCTCGGCTTTCACACAAAAAAACTGCCCCTGAATGATTAATGCTGACTTTGAGGTGCCTCTGCCTGAAAGCGAAGGGTGTGGAGGTAGTGCAGAAAGTTAAAAAAGAAACCAGCCGTTAATTGATTGAGTCACTTAAAGCCAGGGCCACTGGAATTAAGAGTTTCTGCAGCAGCAGCGTTTTCCACATAATTATGAGTTTACCGCATTTGCTACATAATCCATAATCTGCAGATTCCAACAAAAGAAACTTGATTCTAGCTCACACAGAACACAATTTACTTAAAACATGGCAAAGTGTTCCAGAGCAGTGGAAGGCCCTTTGCAAAGATTGACTGGTAATCTTGTAGTTGCTTACTGCTGTATTTAGGTGTTTTATAGATTTGACACATAATCCACCATCTGCCGCATCATCTGCTGATATTAACAACAAAAAAATGGTTCTAGCTCAAACGGTTCCAAAGTTAGTAAAAATGCCATGACACATGGTGCCGCGCGGTGGAAGGCACTTTGCAAAGCTGGCCTGGTCTTCTTTCTGTTGCTTATAGTTATATTTCGGTATTAAACTGGTCCTAATGAGGTGCAATCAATGCCCAGACAGTGTTACCAAGTTTTAAAATGAAAAAATAATGAAGCAATACTATCAAAAAACGTGCCGCATAATTTGCCTATTTTTGCTGCATCATTTACTCAACTCTGTCTCATAATTTGGCCCTCTTCTGCCGCATAATTCCAGTGGCTTTGCTTATACCCTGGACCTCAAGCTAAGCATTCTAGGTTCTTGTGAGGTACAGGCGCTCGCCAAGTCTAGAACTAGGCCCGGTAGCTCTCAGGCACCTATGACATTCCTACCGAATGTTAGAACTACCCACTCTTTGATGTGTGCAATTTAAATGTTAATAAAGTTTTTGAAACAAAAACTTATTAACTCTTCATCCCATAATATAATATGACAACCGTGAACCGAGACAAGTGAAAGCAGCAATCCCTCCTCGTGCTCAAAACCAAGACACTGACCAGCAAGACTCATCCTCGTGAAACACAACCAAAATCATCAAAAAATAAACGAGGGAAAAGTTGCATTTATCACTGCACAGTTAAAACGCATATTCAAACAAACTCTCAAAAAAATATAGTTTTCACCAGGACAAACACACCACGAACTGATTTCACATTGAGTATTTGTGCAGCCTTTACTTATTGAAACATAGAGAAAATACATGCCACACTCACTGACCCCCAGGGCACAAGTGCTAAAAAAATAAGTGGGGGTACTAACCTAGTTAATCTGTATGCAAGTGGCATCGCAGTGCGTGCCATCGCAGCGTGTGACATCACGGCGCGTGACATCACAGCACGTGACATCACAGGAACTGGCATCACAAGAAGTGACATCAGATCTTAAGCCCTCACATATATGTTTAGCAGGTGTATCTTGAGTACATTTGAGCACATTTCGAGTATACTTGCAAACCCTCCTGGTTTAGGCAGAAGATTCACACTTTTGTACGCTACATATAAAACAATGTTACCTTTTGCCAGCGTTAAGCTTTCTATA
This sequence comes from Calotriton arnoldi, assembly GCA_963921515.1. NCBI lineage: Eukaryota > Metazoa > Chordata > Amphibia > Caudata > Salamandridae > Calotriton > Calotriton arnoldi. The sequence goes on from CAWUFW010000926.1 coordinate 3,068,799, forward strand.
GCCATAGTGCTTTAAAAGAAATAGTGATATTTAAATCATTACAACGCCTCCTCAAGGGTAATAAGCGTATATAAATGCAATTTATTTTGTGCAAATACTGGGAAAGATCAACACATCTGACTTCTAACAGTGCATGCAAAACTCCTAAACAGAGCCTGAACAAAGTGAAAAGCTGCCTCTTTAAGGTATGTGTGAAGTGCTAACAAGGTGTGAGCCTTTGTTTCTCCTCTGCTGCATTTGCATCAGGTGTGAGGCTCCTGACTGCTGCCAGCCAGGAGACTCGAACAAAAGGAGGCTTGATGACCCCTGAGACTCGGCCTTTGTTATGGCCGAGTATCCCAGCAGGAGTCTAAAATAAGAGAGCCCCGTCCCCGCCTGCACGTTGTTGTGATCGAAAGCAGACAACAACGTGCAGGCGCTGCTGAATGTGTCCCGGTGTTTGGAAATTACACCGGGACGAATTCAGCATCTTTTTTAGTGGGGCCCAACTTCTTGGCAGGGTGGACGGCATCCACCCTGTGAAAGAAGTGGGGGGACGCCGTCCACCCGCGTGGACCCCCGACTCCTGCCCTGCTGCCCCCTGCCCCCACGGCTCAAATCACGGGCTCGGAATAAATGAAGACAGCCTGGAAATGCAGCAAATAAACATCCTCGCACTTCCAGGCCATCTTCATTTACATATACTTGCAGAGGCATCTGCGCCCCCCTGGGAACCCATCCACGCCCCCCCAGGGGGGCGCGCCCCACAGTTTGAAGACCTCTGGTCTAAAGGGATTTCTACATTGAGGAGGACTGAATGTGCAGGGATCTTCCCCCTTAACCATTATAACTTGTTTGGCTTCTGGGTAGCAGATTGAGGGATACATCCCTATTTTTACTTTTTTTTATTGTGGTATTTATGCAGCACAGACTTCAATGCATGGGTGGCAGAGCACTTCACATGCAAAAACATGTTACATAGAACTGGCTAACAATTCAGTGATTCAGATTATATGTGTAGTAGAGAATATGCAAGACTATGTGAAGACTAGAAATGTAGCAGTTCTACTGGTAGCAAAGGTTGGGATCCATTACTTATCCAATTTCAGGTTGAGTCTATATAGGTGAGCTTTGAGAGATTTATAGAAAGCTAGGACGTTCTGATTGCCTCTGAGTTTTTCAGGGAGATTATTCCAAGTTCTAGTACCTTGATAGGAGAAAGCTTGGTTGAGAGTTTTTGATTTCTTTTTGTAATTGGGATATCACGAAGTAGTGTTGATTTGCATCTGATGTTTCTCTGTCTTCCTACAGTGTGGAGTTTGCTTCTTCCTTGGGAGGACAGACCAATATAAACTGCCTTGTACACCAGGCAGGTTATTTTGAAGTTAATTCTGCCTTGAGTGCAGCCAGTGGAGGTCTTTTAAACTGGGTGTAATTCTGTCTGCTTTTTTATGCTCGCTTGATAAAACGTGCTCCGTAGTGAAAGATGACTCTGAGAGGTACAACAGACGATTTGCTAGCAAGGCGTTGCCGCCATTATTGTGAGAAAGAAACCGAGATCGAAGTGCTGTTCTCATATCTGGTGGTGAGAATCGGACTTGAGCCTTCTAGGTCTCTTTTTAGCCCGAATTGTACTCCAAGATGGCCATAGGCCTCCTACCTGTTCCAAGGTGTTTGTTCTTTTTCCACAATGCACATTGTAAATTCACCCATAACAGTTTTACACATATCGCTCTACTCTTATTTTATATTATTATCTTTGTACAACACTTAAATTAGTAGTGTCAGGGGGATTAGCTTAGATCAGTAACATCCCCCATGACATGGAACAGAAGTGGACATTCTAAGTTAAATTGCACGAAGCTGAGTTTGAAGACTCTGAAGCTCCAATGCTGATTGCCTGTTATCCTGTTTTTGGGGTTTGGTTAGTTGACTGAAGTATGCACTGTATGATTTTGTTCACAGGCTCTGGCACAGGCAATTAAAGAGGCCAAAGAGATGCACCCTGACATGTCTGTCACACGCGTGGTAGAACATAATGAAACTGAAATCACTGATGAGGAGGAAGAAGCCTGAGCGCAAGGTAAAGAACATGAATGTGTTTGTGTAAAGGTTTTAACATTACAAGTTGTTGCCATTAAATCCCCATTGAGCCTGCTTAGGAAGCTCAGGCAACAGAGCAAATATAGAAAGCAGTTCACCAATTTGGAATTTCAGCAGTTTTGGTTGTTGCAGTGGACATGTCCTGGATTACTCGGAACTCAGTGGTTTTACCTGTAAGTTGAAATTGGAAACCAGTATCTCTTCGGGCTATAATTCCTATGAATGATTGTTCATTGCTTCCAATGAAACCTGATGGTTATGCATCACAATCAAGCTCATTTGAATACAGGACACTGTCAAGCTCATCTGTGTTAGACTCTTTACTTCCATGGCAACAGTTTAACATCACATTGAGCATATTTGGTTAAAAAGTAGCTTTTGCTATGTTAATATATAGAGTATGGCTGTACGCACAGAAAATAGAATACACAAGCAATATTTTCATTTACCAGATTGTGAGCAAATAGTGCCACATATAATTATTAAATTCTCTTTTGCTTAGGGTTCATGGATGTACCAGAAGTTCTTTCTTCTTGGTAAGCCATGGAATGCAACCCTAAATATACTCTATATCAGGGGTGCCCAGCATAGGTGCATGAGGGCTAGATCATTGCCTGATTGTCTAGATTACCTCTGGCAACGTGTATTAGTTCCATTGAGCTTCACTGTATGCACATCTTTCATACGTGGTTGTTCTAAAACTGACATTGATCCAGTTCTTTTAAACCTACATAATACACCTCAGCTTCACCTCAAGTTGGAGGAACAGTGTCCTTCATGTTTGTTTTACCTGTAAGATACACAAGAGGTTTTCGATATAGATACCCGAAGTTCGCAATAAATAAATTCAGACTAAATTAGATATGTAATCATAAGCCATAGCTTGCTCTGACCTGTCCCATCTCCTCATAGCCTGGTAAACAAAGCCACCACAGCCTCAAAATATTCCTCCATAAAATATTTGTATGCCCCCACCAAAACACACAAACAACATTCTGTCCTAAGTCCAACTGTCAAACCAATATCCTCACTGTTCGTATTATCAAATCCCACATTGCTTAGGGTGGTAGTATAAGGGTATACGGTGAGTTGGTAGCTGTCCCCTGTGTATGGGTAAACCTTGATCTTGTTATTTTGTGCATCTCGGTCGAAAAGGATCTGACTAAAAATTAAAAAAATACAATGTTCTTTAGTACACATGGTGACTAGAAGCAATATTGCAAAGAATAGAGGCAAAACTCTTAACTCAGAATATCGATGAGCGGAGGCGAGGAATTGACCAGTGTATGGGTATCGAAAATGCCAATTATGAGGGAAGGGGCTGTCTCAAAGTGGGGAAAGGTGGGCCACGTGGAAGCATTCATAACTGCATCCAAAAGCAGAGGGTGTTGGAACTGTACTGCAGAGTAAGACAGGAATAAGACATGGCATTGACTTGCTGACAGCGGCTACAGAGGAAGTGAATGTTTCCGGTGAGGGATGCTAGACTGCAGTGAAGTGCCCAGGGTGGGGGGATGCGGTGGAAGCCAGCATGGAGAATGACAGATGGATGATGCTTGAAAAAAGAGTCATCTTAAGGCATATGCAACTATACAGGTCACCCACTTCCAAGAGGACCCTGTAAGCGGATCATTTCTGAATTTCACAGCAGTACATTCCCAGTCTCTCCAGCCTTAATTAACCTTTGAGCTCTCAAGCAGTTGGCAATTAATTTTAAAAATGTATTTTTCTATCTCTCTCTTCATATCACATTACTGGTTGTTCAACCACCAATTCTCTTTACCTCTCTCTCTTTCCCTCGCTACATCCCTATGTACCTAGCCCATTTCTCTATGTTGCAACTCTCTCTGGGTCAAATATGTCTACCTTATCTCACCCTCAAAGTACCTCTCTGCCATCTCTCTCAACATCTCTTTCACAATCTCACCTCTCTCTACAATTTTCAGTGCCTACCTCTACATATCTACCAATCTCTACCTCACCATTTTCTACTTCACGCCTCTTTGTACCTTGCTGCTATTCCATCTCACCTCTGTGCGTCTCTCCTTCATCTGCTCTCCTCTATCAGCACCCTCTCTAACTCAAAACTCTTGACCTCATTTCTCTCTGCCTATTTTAACTACAACTCATTTCTCTGTCTAACTCACGTCTATCACTAAGCTCATCACTCTAACGCACCACTCTCACATTGTCTACTCTCTCAATGTACTTCACCCATCTTTCACTATCTCACCTCCCCACCTCCCTCAACTTGTTCATTGGCTTACTCTTTTTTTATTACCTCTCTTTCTTGTTTTTTGCCTCTTTTTCTACCTCTGAAATCTTCTCTCATTTTCGCTTGTCTTTTTCCACCTTGTTCGCCATTTCAGCTCATCCTCTTTACATCACCCCTCTCTGTCTCTCTCGTTATACATCTCTCTACCTCATTTTCAGCTGCATCTCATCCTCTCTCACTACCTTTTTATCAGCCTCAGCCTCTATCTACTTTACTCTTATCTCCACATAACCTTTTTTCTCGATACCTCATCTGTCTTTCTGTCCTTCAGTCTTCTTTTGCTACCTTTTTCTCTGCCTCACTATTCTCTTTACCTGACCAGTCTTTATATACCTCTGTGTTTTGCCCCTCTTGCCATCCCACTACTGGCTGTAACTTTCATCTCTCTTTACACCTTACTTGTCTGCATCCAACTCTCTCTCTTTGCCTCTAACTTACCTCTTTCTACTTTAGTCCTCTCTCTGCCTCACCCCTCACTTTTCACACCCTTCTTCCTACTCTTCTTTCTCACTGCCTCCCAATCAATCAATCAGTTATTTATGAAGCTTGGCAAATCACCCGTGAGGGTCTCAAGGCGCTGAAATTGCTAGCTGCTGCTTGGTGATTGATTCATTAGAAGCATACACAAGGAGACGATGGACGGATCGCTGAAACTTTTCAGACACTCACCCCGAGTCACAGATCTGGGTTGAATCCATCATCGTTCTTTAGCTCACTTCGCCACCTCCGTTCAGACCCAGCTATATGCAAATCAGTCTTGACCTTGTGCCTCAGGGGAACAGTCTAGCGCGAACTGCCAAGCCAGGTCTTCCCTGAACCGGAGACAAGCATCCTGGGACTGGTTTCAGATAGAATAGCCAGGTCTTGAGTCCTTTCCTGAATTGCTGGAGCGATGGGGCAGACCTGAGGTGCAGGGGAAGGTTGTTTCAAGCTTTGGCCGCTAGGTGCAAGAAGGAGTGTCTCTACCCTCTGTTGCACTCTAAATCCTTACCTATCTCCTTACCTATCTCTGTAAATCTATTTCTCTACTTAATGGTTCCTCTTTCTGCCTCTCTGTATCTTTATTGTTGGCTACCCCAGTTATCTAATTTCCTCATCTATGTCTCCCTTCTGCCCCTCTCTCAGTATTCCATTCTCGTTATTGTCACTATGACATTCTTCAAAAATTCCTCTTTTCTTGCTACTCTCTGTGCACTTATCTAGCTGTTGCATGTTGCACAATGCACTTCCTTTTAGCATGCTCCCTTTATGAACAGGTTTCTAATAGAAACAAATTTCTCAAAGCATTAAGAGTTAAATGCAAAGAGATAAAGCACTGGGTGGTGTTTCATCACAAAGTATGTTATGGCACAATTTTTCTTCTGTCTGCATATTCTAATTTTAGAATATGGTTTTTAAATTGCACTCATTAAGCATGCTTTTAGCTTGAATTGATCCCCCAAGACACACTGAACATTAGTATCTATAATGATTTATGTTTAAACGTTCTCCATTTAATAAACACAATTCTTTCAGGACAGAAAAATTGACACATGTGCTTGTAAATATTGAGATCATTTCATTATATGTTCAATGCAGAGAAAGTTGAGACGGTTTCCTGACGAAGGCAACCTGCCGAAACACGCGTAGTTCCCATCTACCGCCGACCCTCCTTTCTGTCCAAGAACCATCTGGACCGTGTTCCAAATACATGATAAAGAGTTGTACTATATATAAAACTGTACTGTATTGTATGACCTTTTCAAATATATGATCATGTTTTATATGTGATACATTGTTTGACGCATTGAAGATTTTAATGAAAATTAAATATTTTTGATATTAAATAAAAAAAAAATTAAAAAAATACCATGAAAATAAAAAGATTTTGGATAATATTTATGCACAATGTTCTATGACTGATTACATGTTGTCCTGTTAGATTATTGTTATTTTAATATTGTACACTTGTATCTAGCTACTTCTCTTCCCCCTTCACAGATCTGGGTTAAATCCATCATCGTTCTTTAGCTCACTTCGCCACCTCCGTTCAGACCCAGCTATATGCAAATCAGTCTTGACCTTGTGCCTCAGGGGAACAGTCCAGCCCGAACTGCCAAGCCAGGTCTTCCCTGAACCGGAGACAAGCATCCTGGGACTGGTTTCAGATAGAATAGCCAGGTCTTGAGTCCTTTCCTGAATTGCTGGAGCGATGGGGCAGACCTGAGGTGCAGGGGAAGGTTGTTTCAAGCTTTGGCCGCCAGGTGCGAGAAGGAGTGTCTCTACCCTCTGTTGCACTCTAAATCCTTACCTATCTCCTTACCTATCTCTGTAAATCTATTTCTCTACTTAATGGTTCCTCTTTCTGCCTCTCTGTATCTTTATTGTTGGCTACCCCAGTTATCTAATTTCCTCATCTATGTCTCCCTTCTGCCCCTCTCTCAGTATTCCATTCTCGTTATTGTCACTCTGGTGTTTTGTCTCTCCCCTCCCACTTCTCTTACTTATCTGCATCAGAGATCACTGTCTAACCACAAAATTGCACACATAGATAAAGGAGAGGAGGGATATGCCCAGGTAAAAGAATTCAGGAAAAAATCTGATGGAATGATGAAAATCCTTGTAGCAGGGCTTTGATTTTCACTGTTGCAGCGAGAGTACCGGTTGAAAAGCAGGATTTATATGTGATTACAAACATCTAGCAACTAAAGGCACAATTTGAAGTGGTATATGCATAAATCGTATTTTAATATTATACTTTATTACATAAAGGCCAGATGTACGACCCTATTTTGCATGCGCAAATGGGTTTGCGACCCGTTTGCGCATGTAAAATGGCCCAGGGCCATGTACAATTTCTAAATAGCGAGTCCCAATTTATTTGCGACTCGCTATTTAGGAATTGCGAGCCGCTATTAGGAAGGGGCGTTCCCTTCCTAATTGCGACCAAAACCCCATGTATGAATGTTTTGCAACCGCAAATTTCCACCCTCTTCAAGAGGGTGGTAATGCAGTCACAATTTGGAAGGGGTCCCCAGGGGACCCCTTCGACTTTGTGACTGTCTCTAAAAATATTTTTTAAGGGCAGGCAGTGGTCCCAAGGACCACTACCTGCCCTTAAAAAATGAAACGAAAACGTTTCATTTTTTTTCTTTTTAAATGCATTGCGTTTTCCTTTAAGGAAAACGGGCTGCATTTAAAAAAAAAAAAAAACTGCTTTATTTAAAAGCAGTCCCAGACATGGTGTTCTGCTGAGCCCAGCAGGCCACCATACCTGGGAGGGCCTGTCATTCCCAATGGGCTTGCAAATTGCGAGAGGTTCATTAATATTAATGAGCCTCGCAATTTGCGACCCCATTTGGAATCGCAAACAGTGTTAAACACACTGTTGTACATGGCAAATTGCACCTCTCAAATTGCGACTCGCAAATGAGTCGCAATTTGCGAGGCACAATTTTGCTGGTGGTATATCTGGCCCTAAATATCCAACCAAAAGCTCTTAACATGTACTAACTAGAGTGAGAGGAACAGACCAAGTCAGACCCTAAATTTCCATGTAAAATGTTGCAAGGCAAACTACATTCAAGTGGGAAAATAAATGGCTTTATAAATTCTTTTTCAAGCTTTGCTTTGTTACTGTTTGGTCGAAGGACAACAGGCAGCTTGAGCCCCCTGCTGTTTAATGAACAAGTTACTTACCTACGGTAACGCTGTATCTGGTAGAGACAGGATCTAACTGCAGATTTCTTACTTTAGAATCCTCCCCCAGGCGTGACACTGGATCTGGAAACTTTTCCCACAGCATGTCCCCGCATCTGAAGAGGGCGCCACGCAACTCCGTATCGACATCACTACGCAATGTGACTTCAACGGAGTCCATATAGTCCCCCGCCGATGTCAGTTTCTTCCGTGTCTATTTTCTGCGCTCAAACTGTGGAGCCACATATAGAAACTGCCTATTGAAACAGTGTGCTAAAATGATAGACACCATTGTGTCAAAAAAGCACTGAATATAATGCAGTATGTGGATATAATAACGAAAACATGGAGAAGAAAGAGGACTCGGTCTTAATAAACACTGACTGGCACATGCATCAAGCTAGGATTTTGCGAGTCCTTAATAGCGAATATTAAGGATTCGCAAAATCCTATGCATGTAGGAATCGCTATAATAATAGCGATTCCTTCACATTCCGTATTTGCGACTCGCAAATTGCGAGTCACAAATAAGGAATGGCTTCACATTCATTCCTATGGGCCTACAGGCCCATAGGAATGAATGGGAAATTGCGAGCGCTATTTGCGAGTACCAATAGGTACTCGCAAATTGCGCATGCAATTTCAAGGTTGCAGGGGTGTCAAAAGGACACCCTGTTGCACCCCTGAAATTGATCCGTGCACATATGTTGCGCACACACATGTCCCAAGGACATGTCTGTGTGTAACCTTCAACTTTGAAAAATGCACTTTAAGTGCATTTCTCAAAGTTTTTGCAATTTACCATGAAGTTCAACTTCATGGTAAATTGCGCCCCTAGTAGCGAAATCGCAATTTTTTTTACTTTGTTGCATTGCATTTAAGGAATCTTAATTTGCGATTCCTTAAATGCAATCGCAATTTAAGTAATCGCAATTGTGCGATTCCTTAAATTGCGATTTTTGCATTTGGGATGATGCATCCCAAATGCAAAAATACAGGTCATAAAAGGGCAGATTCTGCGAATCTGCCCGTTTGCGACCCGATTTTCGGATCATGCATGGGGCCCTGAGTTCTTAGTTCAGTATGTGAAGTCTCATAACCAAAGTATAGAGACCAAGAGGACTCAGTTCGCAGAGGCGGGAGGATGGCAGGGATGTAAGGAATCTGCGGCTAGATCCTGTCTCTACCAGATACAGCATTAACGAAGGTAAGTAACTTGTTCATCTGATAGAGACATCTAGCCGCAGGTTCTTACTTTAGAATTAAATTCCAAAGCAAACCATCCCCGGAGGAGGGTCTGCGAACTGAGACCACTAAAAGCCACCAACTATAACAAAAATGGTCTAGAACTAGAGAAAAAAGATGACAAAGTCACCAGACCCGAAAATAGCAAGTAGGGGCATAGAAGCAGTTATTGTTGTTATTGTTATTGTTATTTGATCTTATAAGGCGCACAGCTACCACAAAGGTTTCCCGGCGCCGCTTGACAGAGATAGGAGAAAGCAAAAAAGTTGCAGGATCTAATTAAAAAGAATTACCCACGAATTATTGGTTAAACAACCAAGTTTTTAAATGTTTGCGAAAATTGCTAAGGATGTTTTCGTTCCTAAGAGATAGAGGAAGAGAATTCCACAACTGAGGACCCAGATAAGAAAAGGACCGTCCGCCCATACGAGACAGTCTGATCCTTGGAACTGAAAACTTCACCTGAGTAGAAGAGCGAAGAGAACGTGATGGTATATAGGGTTGGACAATGGCCTTTAAATATTGGGGGGCAGTGCCAGACTTAACTTTAAACATGTAACACAGGGCTTTGAATTTCACACGCTTCTCCACCCTGAGCCAATGAAGATCACAGAGCGAACTTGAAACAGAGGTCCTTCTAGGGAGCTGGCAGAGCATTCTTGCCGCTGCGTTTTGCACTACCTGCAATCTACGTGTTACATCCTTATTTGCGCCCAGGTACAGGATGTTGCCGTAGTCCAGCCTAGATGTAATAAGGGCCTGGACTACCGTACGTTGAGTAGAATTGGGCAACATCCAAAGAATTTTCCTGAGCCATTTATGGATGGTAAAGCAGGTAGATGCCACCTTCACTACTTGCTGCTTCATAGACAGTTGATCGTCAATGATGACCCCCAGATTGCGGACTTGGCTGGCAGGTTGAGGGAAAATTCCCATTTCAGACGGCCAGTGCTGAGGCCCCCAAAGGTCCTTATTCTTACCCAGAATTAGAACCTCAGTTTTTTCACAGTTCAGTTGTAGTAGATTAGCTTGCATCCAACCTGCAATGTTCCTCAGACCTATTTGAAGGGAGGATATCTTAGAAGTCCTATCCGCCGACAATGAAAAAATTAATTGAGTATCGTCGGCATAGGAAAAAATCGACAGCCCAGCTTCTTCAGCAATAGTTGCTAAAGGCTTAACATAGATGTTAAACAATAATGGGCTCAGAATGGACCCCTGAGGGACTCCATAAGGTGAAGAAAGAGTTTTTGAAGCAGCATCAGAGGAAAAAACCTGGAAAGTACGGTTGGTCAAGAAATCACAAAGCCAATCATGGGCTGGACCTTCAACACCCAAACAGCGCAAAGCTTTCAATAACACGGAATGGGACACCGTGTCAAAGGCGGCACTTAGATCAAGCAAAATAAGTGCCGCAGTGTTCCCAGCATCCAGATGACCACGCAGCATCTCAGTGACTCCAAGAAGAGCGGTTTCGGTGGAAAAACCTGCCCGGAAGCCTGACTGAGAAGGATGCAGAAACTTTTGGGAGGTGACAAAATTAGTTAGTTGAATATTAATATGTTTTTCTAAAATTTTGGAGTACACTGAGAGCAATGAAATCGGACGAAAATTAGACAGTTGTGCCGGATCGGCATTTGCTTTTTAAGGAGCGGGAGGACCATAGCATGCTTCCACTCAGCTGGGACTGTAGATTCACGAATGGAAGCATTGAGTAGCTCCATAATGACTTTTAAAACAGGTAAATCCAGTTTCTGCATTACACTAATCGGGAGCTGATCTCTAGGTGATCCTGATTTAAGGCTGTTTAAATTCTTCTTAAAGGAAGTAATATCCAATAATACCCAATTCTCAAGTTTAGTACTAGATTCATCAAGCTGAGCATCCAGCTGCTCAGCTGTACTAGATATTGTAAGAATTTTCGTAGGTGCTTCCGTAAGTATAGGGGGGACAGGTAGATTATCTGCACCTGACAGATTTTTAACTGCTTTAAACAGGGTCTTAGAACTATTCTGAGCGTTATGTATGATGGTATTCACATATTCCGCTCTGGCAGTGTTACATGAAGAGTGATAGGCTTTTATTGCCATTTTATAAGCAGTCTTGGATTCAGTTTCATAATCCTTCCTCCAGCGTCTTTCAAACGCCTTACATTTACTTTTTTCCTGCTTTAATTTTTCCGTAAACCAGGGAGCAGGAGGACGATGATTATTCATTTTCTTATTGGCGAGAGGAAGGCACATGTCAATAGATTTTTCAAACCAGCAATGAACCTTACCTAGGTCCGCTAAAGAGACCTGATTAAGATCAGAAGCATTATTAGCTAAAAACGTATTAAAAGCTTCAATATTCAGCTTCCCCCAGTTTCTGCATTGAGCTTTGCACCCCTGCACCAATAAGGGTGGTTTAGACACAGCTTGCATAATTTTAAAACTAGTTAAATAATGATCAGACCACGTCACAGGGAGAGCAAGAGAGCAAACAATATTTAAAAGATTGGAAAAAATAGGATCAAGTAAGTGCCCCGCCACATGTGTGGCGCCAGAGTTTTTAAGTAAAATATTCATGGCAGCCAAGTCCGAAATCAAAGAGGTACCTATCCCGCAAGTCGGGTCCTCTAGATGAAGATTTAGATCACCCAAGATAGTAAAATTGGCGGTATGCAACATGTAAGAAGCAATCACATCAGAAAATGCGGTAGCCCAAGGGCCAGCAGGCCCAGGAGGGCGATAAAGCAAAAGCCCTGAAAATGTAAACTGAGGATTCAGGGTCAGTTGAAAAGAGGCAGCCTCGCAGCCTATGCAAGTTAGATCTTCGAATTTGCATGTATAAAGATTTTTATAAATAATCGCAATGCCACCGCCTATTTTCAATTTCCTATCCTTCCTCATTATACTATAGTTAGCAGGCAAAGCAGTGGCTACGTCAGGGCCAGAGCTATCCTGCAGCCATGTCTCCGTAAGGAACAAGGCATCCGGCTGCTCACCAAACAGTAGGTCAAAGATGTCTGCCTTATGCTTTGGGAGTGAACGGCAGTTAATCATAAAAAAAACTGGAGTGCAAACATTATTATTTATACCAGAAAAGTTGGTTGGTACCTGAGGTTTAGGCAAGGTGTAGGTAGAATCCACCTTGATGTTGTCTTTATGCGTGTTTTGCTCAAACTGACAGTGAGTACATCTAAACCCAAGCCATTCCGGATGAAGTAGCAAACAGTCAGTACAATGCAGGGGGCGTAGAGCTAATAACTGATCTTTAGTGTATTTAATAGGAGTTTTACTAATCTGAACAAGTTTCCTAGCCCCTAGGCCCGGACATGCGCGGACGGGCGCAGACGGGCTTGCCTTAGGCGCGCCCGCTGCGCGCATCCGCTGCGCGTCTGATCTATGGCCATTAAGTAGGATTATGGGCGGCCGGCGTGCAATGACTAGAGCGCTGACTGCAAGCAGCGCGTGGCCCAGGCAAAATGGCCGCCTGGCGCCGAGCACGTAATCAGGAAAAGGAGTATAACACACTCCAAAACAGTAACAGTTAGATTATCACAGCAAAGATAAAAACAATTAAAAGGTAATTTTAGCAGCAAGGATTAAAACGATAAAAAGTAATCCCCCAATATTGCACTAGATGGCAATTCAAACAAGGCTAGGTAGCTAGTGAAAGACCTGTTCAAGCACAGCGCGTCCGATCTCAGCCCATTAAGTAGGATTATGGGTGGCCGCCGTGCAATGACTAGAGCGCTGACTGCAAGCAGCGCGTGGCGCCGAGCACGTAATCAGGAAAGGAGTATAACACACTCCAAAACAGTAACAGTTAGATTATCACAGCAAAGATAAAAACAATTAAAAGGTAATTTTAGCAGCAAGGATTAAAACGATAAAAAGTAATCCCCCAATATTGCACTAGATGGCAATTCAAACAAGGTTAGGTAGCTAGTGAAAGACCTGTTCAAGCACAGCGCGTCCGATCTCAGCCCATTAAGTAGGATTATGGGCGGCCGGCGTGCAATGACTAGAGCGCTGACTGCAAGCAGCGCGTGGCCCAGGCAAAATGGCCGCCTGGCGCCGAGCACGTAATCAGGAAAAGGAGTATAACACACTCCAAAACAGTAACAGTTAGATTATCACAGCAAAGATAAAAACAATTAAAAGGTAATTTTAGCAGCAAGGATTAAAACGATAAAAAGTAATCCCCCAATATTGCACTAGATGGCAATTCAAACAAGGCTAGGTAGCTAGTGAAAGACCTGTTCAAGCCTTAGAGAAATACTATGACATAGGAGTATTTAAATAAATAACCAACTATGTATAGACAAGAGAAAATATAACACGTAGAAGAAAAGTAAAGCTGAATAATCAGCCAGACAATGCTGACATAATAGTATGGAAACCATAAAGGCCATTATACCACATAGGAAAGCAACAGACATCCAAAACGTCAGCGTAATGCAAATTGCCTGAGACAGCATCAGGCGGCAGAAGAGTATAAAGTTGAATAAGATATAAAGTACCTCTTTCTGCACCCCTCTTGCCTCTTTTTGTACCTCTGTTGGTTCTTTCTGCACTGCTCTTGCTTCTTTTTGCACCTCACTTGCCTCTTTCTGCACTTCTCTTGCTTCTTTCTACATCTCTGTTGCTTCTTTCAACAATTCTCTTGCCTCTTTCTGTACTTCTCTTGCTTGTTTCTGCACCTCTCTTGCGTCTTTCTGCACCTCTGTTGCCTCTTTCTGCACCTCACTTGCTTCTTTCTGCACCCCTCTTTCTGTACCTCTCTTGCCTCTTTCTGCACCCCTGTTCCCTCTTTCTGTACCCCTGTTCCCTTTTCTGCACCTTTCCTGCCTGTTTCTGCACCTCTCTTGCCCTCTTTCTGTACCTCTGTTGCTTTTTTCTGCATTTCTCTTGCTCTTTCTGCACCCTTCGCGCCTCTTTGAGCAACTCTGTTGCTTCTTCCTGCACTTCTCTTCATTCTTTCTGCACCCCTCCTGCCTCTTTCTGTACCTCTCTTGCCTCTTTGTGCACCTCTCCTACCTCTTTCTGCACTCCTATTGCCTCTTTTTGCACCTCTGTTGGTTCATTCTTCACTGCTCTTGCTTCTTTCTGCACCCTTCTTGCCTCTTTCTGCACCCCTCTTTTCTCTTTCTGCACCCCTGTGCCTTCTTTCTGCACCCCTGTTCCCTCTTTCTGCACCTTTCCTGCCTGTTTCTGAACCTCTCTTGCCTCTTTCTGTACCTCTGTTGCTTCTTTCTGCACTTCTCTTCCTACTTTCTCCACCATTCCTGCCTCTTTCTATACCTCTCTTGCCTCTTTGTGCACCTCTTCTACCTTTTTCTGTACCGTTCTTGCTTCTTTTTGCGCCTCTGTTGGTTCTTTCTGCACTGCTGTTGCTTCTTTCTGCACCTCAATTGCCTCTTTCTGCAGTTCTCTTGCTTCTTTCTACACCTCTGTTGCTTCTTTCAGCAATTCTTTTGCCTCTTTCTGCACATCTCTTGCTTGTTTCTGCACCTCGCTTGCATCTTTCTGCACCTCTGTTGAATCTTTCTATACCTCACTTGTTTCTTTCTGCACCCCTCTTGCCTCTTTCTGCACCCCTCTTTTCTCTTTCTGCACCTCTCTTCACTCTTTCTGCACCCCTGTTCCCTCTTCCTGCCCCTTTCCTGCCTGTTTCTGCACCTCTCTTGCCTCTTTCTGTACCTCTGTTGCTTCTTTCTGCACTTCCCTTCCTTCTTTCTGCACCCTTCCTGCCTCTTTCAGTACCTCTCTTGCCTCTTTGTGTACCTCTTCTACCTTTTTCTGTACCGCTCTTGCTTCTTTTTGCACCTCTGTTGGTTCTTTCTGCACTGCTCTTGCTTCTTTCTGCACCTCACTTGCCTCTTTCTGCACATCTCTTCTTTCTACTCCTCTGTTGCTTCTTTCAGCAATTCTTTTGCCTCTTTCTGCACTTCTCTTCCTTCTTTCTTCACCCCTCCTGCCTCTTTCTGTACCTGTCTTGCCTCTTTGTGCACATCTCCTAGCTCTTTCTGCACTCCTCTTGCCTCTTTCAGCACCTCTGTTGCTTCTTTCTGCACTTCTCTTCCTTCTTCCGGCACCCCTCCTGCCTCTTTCTGTACCTCTCTTGCCTTTGTGCACCTCTTCTACCTTTTTCTGTACCGCTCTTGCTTCTTTTTGCACCTCTGTTGGTTCTTTCTGCACTGCTCTTGCTTCTTTCTGCACCTCACTTGCCTCTTTCTGCACTTCTCTTGCTTCTTTCAACACCTCTGTTGCTCCTTTCAGCAATTCTCTTGTCTCTTTCTGCACTTCTCTTCCTTCTTTCTGCACTCTCCTACCTCTTTCTGCACTCGTATTGCCTCTTTTTGCACCTCTGTTGGTTCATTCTTCATTGCTCTTGCCTCTTTCTGCACCCCTCTTGCCTCTTTCTGCACCCCTCTTTTCTCTTTCTGCACCCCTGTGCCCTCTTTCTGCACCCCTTTTCCCTCTTTCTGCACCTTTCCTGCCTGTTTCTGAACCTCTCTTGCCTCTTTCTGTACCTCTGTTGCTTCTTTCTGCACTTCTCTTCCTACTTTCTCCACCACTCCTGCCTCTTTCTGTACCTCTCTTGCCTCTTTGTGCACCTCTTCTACCTTTTTCTGTACCGCTCTTGCTTCTTTTTGCACCTCTGTTGGTTCTTTCTGCACTGCTGTTGCTTCTTTCTGCACCTCAATTGCATCTTTCTGCACTTCTCTTGCTTCTTTCTACACCTCTGTTGCTTCTTTCAGCAATTCTTTTGCCTCTTTCTGCACTTCTCTTCCTTTCTGCACCCCTCTTGCTTTTTTCGGTACCTCTGTTGGTTCTTTCTGCACTTCTCTTGCTCTTTCTGCACCCTTCGCACCTCTTTCAGCACCTCTGTTGCTTCTTTTTGCACTTCTCTTCCTTCTTTCTGCACCCTCCTGCTTCTTTCTGTACCTCTCTTGCCTCTTTGTGCACCTCTTCTACCTTTTTCTGCACTCCTCTTGCCTCTTTTTGAACCTCTGTTGGTTATTTCTGCACTGCTCTTGCTTCTTTATGCACCTCACTTGCCTCTTTCTGCACTTCTCTTGCTTCTTTCTACAACTCTGTTGCTTCTTTCAGCAATTCTTTTGCCTCTTTCTGCACTTCTCTTCCTTCTTTCTGCACCCCTCCTGCCTCTTTCTGTATCTCTCTTGCCTCTTTGTGCACCTCTCCTACCTCTTTCTGCACTCCTCTTGCCTCTTTTTTGAACCTGTTGGTTCATTCTGCACTGCTCTTGCTTCTTTCTGCACCACTGTTCCCTCTTTCTGCACCTTTCTTCCCTGTTTCTGCACCTCTCTTGCCTCTTTCGGTACCTCTGTTGGTTCTTTCTGCACTTCTCTTGCTCTTTCTGCACCCTTCGCACCTCTTTCAGCACCTCTGTTGCTTCTTTATGCTCTTCTCTTCCATCTTTCTAAACCCCTCCTGCCACTTTCTGTACCTCTCTTACCTCTTTGTGCACCTCTCCTACCTTTTTCTGCACCCCTCTTGCCTCTTTTTGCACCTCTATTGGTTCTTTCTGCACTGCTTGTGCTGCTTTATTCACATCACTTGCCTCTTTCTGCACTTCTCTTGCTTCTTTCTCCACCTCTGTTGCTTCTTTCAGCAATTCTTTTTCCTCTTTCTGTACTTCTCTTCCTTCTTTCTGCACCCCTCCTGCCTCTTTCTGTACCTCTCTTGCTTCTTTGTGCACCCCTCCTACCTCTTTCTGCACTCCTCTTGCCTCTTTTTGCACCTCTCTTGCCTCTTTCTGCACCCCTGTTCCCTCTTTCTGCACCTTCCCTGCCTGTTTCTGCTCCCCTCCTGCCTCTTTCTGCACCTCTGTTGCCTCTTTGTGCACCTCTCTTGCCTCTTTCTGCACTTCACTTGCTTCTTTCTGCACCTCGCTTGCCTGTTTCGGCACCTCTGTTGCTTCTTTCTGCACTACTCTTGACTCTTTCTGCACCTATGACTTAGAGGTAGTTTTAATCCCCCTGCCCTATTATGTACCAGGGCCTTACAGGGGAGATCATGCCAATCACAGGGGTACCCCAACCCATAGTGTACCCTAGTGTATGTAGGTGTTTTCACTGTATTCTAAGTGTCTTTCAGCATAGCACTGGCTCCGGGCCTGGTTAGTCAGAGTCAGTTACCACCAGTACCAGTCAGCAAAAAGTTGGGGGCACAGGATAACTTTGCAACAAGGCCTCTTTCTGCACTTCTCTTCTATCTTTCTAAACCCCTCCTGCCTCTTTCTGTACCTCTCTTGCCTCTTTGTGCGCCTCTTCTACCTTTTTCTGTACCACTCTTACTTCTTTTTGCACCTCTGTTGGTTTTTTCTGCACTGCTGTTGCTTCTTTCTGCACCTCAATTGCCTCTTTCTGCACTTCTCTTGCTTCTTTCTACACCTCTGTTGCTTCTTTCAGTAATTCTTTTTCCTCTTTCTGCACTTCTCTTCCTTCTTTCTGCACCCCTCTTGCCTCTTTCGGTACCTCTGTTGGTTCTTTCTGCACTTCTCTTGCTCTTTCTGCAACCTTCGCACCTCTTTCAGCACCTCTGTTGCTTCTTTCTGCACTTCTCTTCCATCTTTCTAAACCCCTCCTGCCACTTTCTGTACCTCTCTTACCTCTTTGTGCACCTCTCCTACCTTTTTCTGCACCCCTCTTGCCTCTTTTTGCACCTCTGTTGGTTCTTTCTGCACTGCTTGTGCTGCTTTATTCACATCACTTGCCTCTTTCTGCACTTCTCTTGCTTCTTTCTCCACCTCTGTTGCTTCTTTCAGCAATTCTTTTTCCTCTTTCTGTACTTCTCTTCCTTCTTTCTGCACCCCTCCTGCCTCTTTCTGTACCTCTCTTGCTTCTTTGTGCACCCCTCCTACCTCTTTCTGCACTCCTCTTGCCTCTTTTTGCACCTCTCTTGCGTCTTTCTGCACCCCTGTTCCCTCTTTCTGCACCTTCCCTGCCTGTTTCTGCTCCCCTCCTGCCTCTTTCTGCACCTCTGTTGCCTCTTTGTGCACCTCTCTTGCCTCTTTCTGCACTTCACTTGCTTCTTTCTGCACCTCGCTTGCCTGTTTCTGCACCTCTGTTGCTTCTTTCTGCACTACTCTTGACTCTTTCTGCACCTATGACTTAGAGTTAGTTTTAATCCCCCTGCCCTATTATGTACCAGGGCCTTACAGGGGAGATCATGCCAATCACAGGGGTACCCCAACCCATAGTGTACCCTAGTGTATGTAGGTGTTTTCACTGTATTCTAAGTGTCTTTCAGCATAGCACTGGCTCCGGGCCTGGTTAGTCAGAGTCAGTTACCACCAGTACCAGTCAGCAAAAAGTTGGGGGCACAGGATAACTTTGCAACAAGGCCTCTTTCTGCACCTCTGTTGTTTCTTTCTGTATATCTCTTGCTTCTTTCTGCACCTTTCTTCGTCTTTCTGGACTTCTGTTGCCTCTTTCTGCATTTCTCTTGCTTCTTTCAGGGCTTTTCTTCCTCTTTCTGCACATGTCCTACCTCTGTAGGCATAGTTAGAAATTAGCATTTAAAAAACCTTTGAAATTCACTGAAAAAACCATAGGTTTCAGGGACGTTATAGTTAGGAATTAGCATTTAAAAAACCTTAGAAACTCACTGAAAAAACCATAGGTTTGAGGGACGTTATAGTTAGAAATTACCATTTAAAAAA
Organism: Calotriton arnoldi; assembly: GCA_963921515.1. Classification (NCBI taxonomy): domain Eukaryota; kingdom Metazoa; phylum Chordata; class Amphibia; order Caudata; family Salamandridae; genus Calotriton; species Calotriton arnoldi. The sequence continues at coordinate 3,087,754 of CAWUFW010000926.1, forward strand.
CCTTTGAAATTCACTGAAAAAAACATAGGTTTCTGGGACGTTAAAGTTAGAAATTAGCAGTTAAAAAACCTTAGCAATTCACTGAAAAAACCACAGGTTTCAGGGACGTTATAGTTAGTTGGACATTTCACTTGTACAAAACCAGAGAAATTCGGCCGTTATAGTTAGTTGAGCTAACTATAACTCGTGCCCCCGCAATGCACTGCTGATGACGTCACATATTACATCATTCATGACATGGCCAGTGACATCACTGATGACATCTCAAATGACATTTGAATTGCTAAGGTTTTTTAAATGCTAATTTCTAACTATAACGTCCCTGAAACCTATGGTTTTTTCCAGTGAATTTCAAAGGTTTTTTAAATGGTAATTTCTAACTATAACGTCCCTGAAACCTGTGATTTTTTCAGTGAATTTCTAAGGTTTTTTAAATGCTAATTCCTAACTATAACGTCCCTGAAACCTATGTTTTTCTTTAGTGAATATATATATATATATATATGTATTTGGTTTATTTCCTGAGCGTGCGTCTCATCTTTCAAAGCTGTGTGGATATATATATAATCAATCCACCGAACTACCACCTTCGCCCCACCTCACGTCTCAGGTGCCACTCGTGCAGTGGTGAGCTGCTACATATTCATACACACGGCATCTCACTGTTGCCTAACAGAGTATGAGTGCACTCCCGGGTCTTTTTAAATTTATAAATTTGATGACAGGCAGCCAGCACTGAATATATATATATATCACATCTGACCTTTCACACCACCTCCTTTGAGCTAAGACCTGGCTGTTCAACCAAGCTGCCCACAGAGTAAAGGATGCTTGGGAGGCCAGTTTTCAATCACTGACCCGATATTGTTAGGCTACAACCGCAAGGACCGGGGTGTGAGAAGTTGGCCTGGTATATGCTGTCCACTAATTAAAGTGGGCACCTTGCACCAGTCCAAACGACCTTTATTGATGATTAGGTTAAAGACAACCTTTATTGAAAGCTATCCTAGTGGTAGCTATGGAGAGCAGCCTTCAGGCTAAGTCTTGAAGGAATGAAAAGCAGCTTGTTTACCAGTATATAACCTCCTGAATGACCAAATGAAAGGAGAACCATACCAGGTGTATATAAAATATATGTATTTATTACTAAACACTCTCTACTAACCTCTTTATGAGATTAGAGAACAAGACACACAATATTAAATCACTAGAATGACAGTAAATAGCACAATACACAGCAGGCTCCAGGGGGAGACCGAACCATATACTAAGAAAGTGGTATAAGAACCACGACTTGACTAGACACAGTGCCTAGAGCACGTAGAATCGCTGGGACCCCAAGGAACCACCCAAGATAGTGACACAGGGGACCCACGGAGGACGGGTGCAGTGTGGGAACACAGACGCGAGCTCCGTACAACTCTATGGGAAAGTCGCGGTTTGAAATTTAAAGATTAAGGACACTTAGGAGAGGACTTTAAGCAAACCCAGCTAAACATAGAAGGTTCTAAGGCCAGCACCCTTGAGAGTACCGAGGTACTCGTGTTACCTATACCAGAGGAGCCGGGTGCATAGGGGTCAAGTGGTGTCGGAAACCCTCGTCATTTTCAATGACGTGATGCGAGAAAGTACTGCTGCCGTGGAGAAGAAAAGTGTCCGGTGTGATCCAAGCCTGGATCGGAGATGAGAAGAACCTGAAAGCAGAGGGGACAAAGTCTGGGTCACTTCACATGACCAGGAGCGGAGCAATCGAATACCCACCAATGTCGGGTGCTTCAGGTGCGTAGAGGTGAAACTTGACTCTGCAGCCACGAGGACCAGGAGATGTCTGCGACAACCACAGTCCGGATTCGAGCTGTCCCACAAAGGATGTCGAGTGCTGGGGGGGTCAGTGTCCGGATTGAACACCAACAAGCCTTGGCACCAGCAACCCACGCGGTCAGAGGGAAGATGCTTCTGTGAGGACCAGCAAGGTCCTGGGGGACTCCCCAAGCAATGGAGAGTCAGGGCACGTCTGGAGCAACCAGGGAAGCCCACTGAAAGTTAAAGTTGCCTTCTCAGGAACCCACAGGCCAACGGACCAGGGATCGCAAAGGGACCTCGAGCTGAATTACTGAATACCAGCCCACAAGACACACGTGGAGTGTAGGCCGGAAATCTTCAGTGGAATTACTGCTCGGGGTCAGGACTACAAGTAGCCCAAAGCACAGCTTCAGAGATTGCCGAAAAGCATAAGCTGCTGCAAATGTACACGGTGCCCAGGGGTACGGGTTTCACGGTCCCCACGAGGGATACGGGCCTCGGAATTGCTGAGAGCGCAGATCAACCTCGGAGACCTTGGGAATCCACCTCCTGTGTTGCAGAAATCTTTGGAGTCTTTCGGGAGCTTCATAGATGCAAACTGGTCAGATGCATTTAGGTGCCTGCTCAGCAGGGGAGTAACTCCTTTACTCCAAGGGAGATTCTTCAGTAGTCTAGCAAAGCGTAAATCGTCGAAGGATACTTGGTTTCTGTAGCAGAGTTTAGTCCAGGTAATATCTAAAGTCCTGTAGTCAGGGGTTCCTACTTTATACCCAAGGAAGGGGTTGGACAAACTCTGGGGACCCACCTATGGGAGGGTCAGGACAGAGGGGTGGCTACACCCATGTCCTTTGTCCAGTTTAGCGCCAGAGCAGGAGCAAATGGCTCCTGCAACCGGTTTGAGCTGGACTATGCACAGGGACACCAAATGTGCCCCCAGTGCAGACATCAAAGCACTCTGAGAGTGCACCCACCCAGCCCCAATACACTAAAGCCTGTCTGGGAGGTGGTCACACCTCCCTGTGACAGGAAACCTATTGTCAAGCCTTCCCCTGCCGGAGTTTCGTCCAGCAGCAGGAGGGCAGACTCGTGTCTGTGGCTGGCAGCATCCATTTTGTGATGCCAGGGTTCTGTGAAGCTGGTACCGGGTGTACCGGTGTTGTTATATTTCTCCCTTTATGAGGGTGGAATCATACCTCCCACACCAGTTACTGGTGTGGAGGTATGATTTCAAGGTGTTTGACACCAAACACGACATGTTTCCATGCAGCCATTTTAAAGTTAGCATTTACCGCGAGGTTATAATGCACTTAATTATATATGGTTGGCTGCATCACAAACAACCCCGGAGAATAGGTTCCGAAGGCTGCAGAGGGGCTCTGCTCATGCATGGGCACCCTCTCACATAAAACCCAGCACCCTGCCTTCAGGATTGGTAAGGCCTGCCATAGGGGTGACTGATAGGTTTATATGTGCAGTGATTAGGATAGATATAGTGAACCTATATCTAAGTAAGGGGTGCATGCACCACCTTACACAGGCTGCTGTAGCAGACCTGTTGTGTCATTTTAAATGGTCTCTCAGGGGTGGCATAATACATGCTGCAGCCCCTGGGAGGCCTCTGGGGTACCTATGCCCTGGGTACATAGTATACCATATACTAGGGACTTATAAGGGTACCCCAGAATCCAATCTGGAGTGTACCTAAAGTACATGAACAACCAATTTAGGGAGAAAGCAGATAGACTGGGGTCCTGAATAGCAGGATCTCAGTCAGACTAAGTCGAAAACCAGCAAAACACCAGGAAAAAAGTGGGGGTAACCATCAAGTCAGATTCCACCTTTCTACATAACCTTCCCCCCCAAACGAAAGGAGATAAGGCTAACCTTGTCCAGTTGAGCCTTTATTGACTAAGTGGCCATATAAGGAAGATCCTGCACTAGCATGGATACTCCCTGTCTTATGGTCCACTAAGCAGTCCCTACCCCTAAGGGTATGGGATGGTCTCCAAAAGTTGGGATTTCTATCTGTAGGGTGTTTTGGCAAAGTAAAAGGCTGGTGGGGTGTCTGAGTAGAGAAGTGGGGCCCTAATAAAGTTGGCCTCAGCTTCCTCAGATCACTGGTCACCATGGAGGCCTTTCTTTCCATGACTGAGTTGTATCTGGCCCTAAGGGTCAACCTCTGGCTGCCTACAGCTGGGGTTGGGTCCCTTTGGTTGGTACACTGGAGGGACATGGTAGGTTTGGAACCACTTGGTCCCAGGTTCGCCTTTGCCCAACAGAATCCATCTGGGGGTGGTCCCTATCCAATGGTAAGAGGGGTCCCTCAGTGTGTTGAGGAATTTTCACCTGGCTAGGGCTACTAGACTGGGTGCCCCTAAACTGTTGATTGGGGGGGTTCCTCTGGGCAGTGGGACTTTAGGGGTCCACTGACCTCCCTGACCTCTGCAGCCCTAGGCTGATTGAGGTAGGGTAGAGAGGGGCAGGATACCTGCTCCAGACTAGGTACCACCTTGGAAGGATCCCCTGCCATCAGGGGGGTTGCCAGGCCAGGCCTGACCACCTCTGGGTCAGTTCCTTCACTAGGGGTAGGATTAGTTCCCTGAGGAAGCTGACCCTTACCTATAGTCTGGGGGGAAGAAGACTTTTCTTCAACCCTTCTGCTCTCTTGTGGAGTAGAGTGGGCCATTCTTTCAGGCTCCACCTCTCCAAAATTTCCCTGGGATTGGGCTGAGGCCCTAAGAGCCCCACCTACTTTCTCAGGGAGGCCTAACATTCTTAAATGGGCCTGGTATTCAACTTCAGCCCAGGCTGAAATTTCCAGATCATTGCCCAACAGGCAATATACAGGCAAGTTTGGGGACACTGCCACTCTCTTTGGGCCAGTGACCCCTCCCCAGCTGAGATTGACTATGGCCATGGGATGATCTGTTTTAATACCATCAATGTTGGTCACCTGGTACTTGAACTCAGGTAAAAGCTATTGAGGGGGGACTAGTTTCCCTGTCACCATGGTGACACTAGCCCCTGTGTCTCTGAGTGCCAAAGCTTTCTGACCATTGATCAGTGGCTCCTCTCTGTACTTGCCCAAAGAATTAGGACTGACAGTAAAAGTGGCAAATCCCATGCCACCATCACAGCCTAAGGAGGCCTGTGAGGAGGACCTTGATAAGCTGGGGTCCACCTCAGTTCCCCACACCAACCCACCTAACGTTTTGGGTGCATTACTACCACCTGGGGGATTACTACTTGTAGTACCAGGAGGAGTGGTAGTATTGCTGGGAGGAACATTTTCCTTATTGCTGGCCTTAGCGCAACTGGGGTCATTTTTCCAGTGGCCAGGCTTCTTACATATATGGCAATAAGGTTTCTTTTCAGGGGAGGAAGGAGTTTGGGACCCACCCCCAGAAGAGGACTTTGGGGCCCTGTAGTGGATTTATCTTTTGATTTATCCCCACCTTTCTCTTGGTTTTTGGAAGAATCTTTCTTCTGGTCACCACCCTGGTTCTTTGGCTTTACCCTGGTTCTGACCCATTTGTCTGCCTTCTTTCCCAATTCTTGGGGAGAGGTCAGATCAGAGTCCACCAGGTACTGGTGTAAAAGCTGGTTTTGACAATTATTAAGGATCTGCTCCCTCATAATCAAATTGTACAATCCTAAAAAGTCATGCACCTTGCTGCCATGTATCCAACCTTCCAGAGCCTTATTAGCACAATCTACAAAGTCAACCCGGTCCTGAGTCTGTGCCTTTTGGGTGTCTCTGAACTTTATCCTGTATTGTTCAGTGGTTAAGCCAAACCCATCAATCAGAGCACTCTTCAGGACTTTGTAATTATCAGCATCCTCTTCTCTTACAGTGAGGAGCTTGTCTCTACCTTTGTCTGCAAAGGAGAGCCACAAGATTGTTGCCCACTTCTCCTGAGGGACCCTCTGTACCTTACAGGCCCTCTCCAGTGCAGTTATCCATTTGTGGATGTCATCCCCACTCTGGTAGGGAGGGACAATCTTGTTCAGGTTCCTATGGTCATGAGTATGTTCTCTACTTCTAGGGACACTGTTGCTGCCACCATGGGGCTCTAGCCCCAACTTTTGAGAAGCTTTCTGAAGCTCCAGGGATTCCCTATCTAAGGCCAATTGCTCTCTCTTGATTCTGAGCTTAGCTCTCTCAAACTCAAGCAGTTGGCACTTCTTCGCATAAGAGGACTCCCTTTAATGAGAAGCAGAGGTCCTATGAGAAACAGAGCTCCCTACAGATGTACCAGAATGATTAGATTCCTGGGAAGGAGATCTTGATCTTCTTGGTAAACTGTTAACCCTTCCAGGTGGGGTAAAGAGAGGGCCATTGAGGCCTCCTTCCTCACCTTCAGGAAGAATTGGATTGTCCAGGATAGAATCATTTTGATCCTCCTGGCCAGCATCAGAGCCCAGGTCATTGAAGTTTTCACTTCCTGGCCTTTCCTCTTCTGCTGCCCCACACCCTTTGCCTGCCTCATCAGACCCTGGGGTCTTTCTGAGGTCATCTAAAAGCAAAGTCTCTATGAGACTTGAGTGTTTGGGTTTTTCCCTGTCTTCAGTTTCCTAGATGTACACATGGCTCTCAATTCTTGGAATGAGAGATGGTCATACTTAGTTGGCAAGGAGCCACTGGCTTCAGGCCTAGAAGACATGCTAGTGTGGTGTGGTGTATGCACCTACCTACCCTAGTGGGAACTGAAACTCTCTTGAGTTGGAGAAAGGGTGTGCTAGGCCCTTGACTTACCCAACTCTAAGTTCAGTAGAACTTACTTTATTCTAGTCTTGATTTATATGTACCTAAGTACCTTTAGTGGTTTTCAGTTAGTCACTCAATGAGATTATCTGGTAAAACAATAGCAAGCTTGAATCCCAACCGCTGCACAGCAATGTGAGAAGTTGGCCTGGTATATGCTGTCCACTAATTAAAGTGGGCACCTTGCACCAGTCCAAATGACCTTTATTGATGATTAGGTTAAAGACAACCTTTATTGAAAGCTATCCTAGTGGTAGCTATGGAGAGCAGCCTTCAGGCTAAGTCTCGAAGGAATGTAAAGCAGCTTGTTTTACCAGTATATAACCTCCTGAATGACCAAATGAAAGGAGAACCACACCAGGTGTATATAAAATGTATGTATTTATTACTAAACACTCTCTACTAACCTCTTTATGAGATTAGAGAACAAGACACACAATATTAAATCACTAGAACGACAGTAAATAGCACAATACACAGCGGGCTCCAGGGGGAGACCGAACCATATACTAAGAAAGTGGTGTAAGAACCACGACTTGACTAGACACAGTGCCTAGAGCACGTAGAATCGCTGGGACCCCAAGGAACCACCCAAGGTAGTGACACAGGGGACCCACGGAGGACGGGTGCAGTGTGGGAACACAGACGCGAACTCAGTACAACTCTATGGGAAAGTTGCGGTTGGAAATTTAAAGACTAAGGACACTTAGGAGAGGACTTTAAGCAAACCCAGCGAAACATAGAAGGTTCTAAGGCCAGCACCCTTGAGAGTACCGAGGTACCCGTGTTACCTATCCCAGAGGAGCCGGGTGCATAGGGGTCAAGTGGTGTCGGAAACCCTCGTCGTTTTCAATGGCGTGATGCGAGAAAGTACTGCTGCCGTGGAGAAGAAAAGTGTCCGGTGTGATCCAAGCCTGGATCGGAGATGAGAAGAACCTAAAAGCAGAGGGGACAAAGTCTGGGTCACATCAGGAGACCAGGAGCGGAACAATCGAATGCCCACGGATGTCGGGTGCTTCAGGTGCGTAGAGGTGAAGCTTGACTCTGCAGCCACGAGGACCAGGAGATGTCTGCGATGACCACAGTCCAGATTCGAGCTGTCCCACAAAGGATGTCGAGTGCTGGGGGGGGTCAGTGTCCGGATCGAACACCAACATGCCTTGGCACCTGCAACTCACGCGGTCAGAGGAAAGATGCTTCTGTGAGGACCAGCAAGGTCCTGGGGGACTCCCCAAGCAATGGAGAGTCAGGGCACGTCTGGAGCAACCAGGGAAGCCCACTGAAAGTTAAAGTTGCCTTCTCAGGGACCCACAGGCCAACGGACCAGGGATCACGAAGGGACCTCAAGCCGAATCACTGAATACCAGCCCACAGAACACTCGTGGAGTGTAGACTGGAAATCTTCGGTGGATTTACTGCTCGGGGTCAGGACTACAAGTAGCCCAAAGCACAGCTTCAGGGATTTCCGAAAAGCATATGCTGCTGCAAATGTACACGGTGCCCAGGGGTACGGGTTTCACGGTCCCCACGAGGGATACGGGCCTCAGAATTGCTGAGAGCGCAGATCGACCTCGGAGACCTTGGAAACCCACCTCCTGTGTTGCAGAAATCTTCGGAGTCCTTCTGGAGCTTCGTAGATGCAAACCGGTCAGATGCGTTTAGGTGCCTGCTCAGCAGGGGAGTAACTCCTTTACTCCAAGGGAGATTCTTCAGTCGTCCAGCAAAGCGTAGATCGTCGAAGGATACTTGGTTTCTGTAGCAGAGTTTAGTCCAGGTAATATCTAAAGTCCTGTAGTCAGGGGTTCCTACTTTATACCCAAGGAAGGGGTGGGACAAACTCTGGGGACCCACCTATGGGAGGGTCAGGACAGAGGGGTGGCTACACCCATGTCCTTTGTCCAGTTTCGCGCCAGAGCAGGAGCAAATGGCTCCTGCAACCGGTTTGAGCTGGACTATGCACAGGGACACCAAATGTGCCCCCAGTGCAGACATCAAAGCACTCTGAGAGTGCACCCACCCAGCCCCAATACACTAAAGCCTGTCTGGGAGGTGGTCACACCTCCCTGTGACAGGAAACCTATTGTCAAGCCTTCCCTGCCGGAGTTTCGTCCAGCAGCAGGAGGGCAGACTCGTGTCTGTGGCTGGCAGCATCCATTTTGTGATGCCAGGGTTCTGTGAAGCTGGTACCGGGTGTACCGGTGTTGTCATATTTCTCCCTCTATGAGGGTGGAATCATACCTCCCATACCAGTTACTGGTGTGGAGGTATGATTCCAAGGTGTTTGACACCAAACACGACATGTTTCCATGCAGCCATTTTAAAGTTAGCATTTACCGCGAGGTTATAATGCAGTTAAGTATATATGGTTGGCTGCATCACAAACAACCCCGGAGAATAGGTTCCGAAGGCTGCAGAGGGGCTCTGCTCATGCATGGGCACCCTCTCACATAAAACCCAGCACCCTGCCTTCAGGATTGGTAAGGCCTGCCATAGGGGTGACTGATAGGTTTATATGTGCAGTGATTAGGATAGATATAGTGAACCTATATCTAAGTAAGGGTGCATGCACCACCTTACACAGGCTGCTACAGCAGACCTGTTGTGTCATTTTAAATGGTCTCTCAGGGGTGGCATAATACATGCTGCAGCCCCTGGGAGGCCTCTGGGGTACCTATGCCCTGGGTACATAGTATACCATATACTAGGGACTTATAAGGGTACCCCAGAATCCAATCTGGAGTGTACCTAAAGTACATGAACAACCAATTTAGGGAGAAAGCAGATAGTCTGACTGGGATCTTGCTATTCAGGACCCCAGTCTAAGTCGAAAACCAGCAAAACACCAGGAAAAAAGTGGGGGTAACCATGCAGTCAGATTCCACCTTCCTACAAGGGGTAAAGGCTGAAAATCGATCAATAAGCATATATATATATATATATATATATATATTTTTTTTTAGGACACTCCTTGGTTATTTCAATTGGCCTCTGCACTGTGTGAGAAGTCAGAAGAAAATGTAGTAACATTTATGGGCTTGGAACCCCTATCTTAATGTCGGATATTAAAGGGCATTCCTCCAGAATGTTCACCTGTAATTCAGCCACAGATCGCCACACCCTTCTCAGTTACTACTTCTCTTAGTTGGTAGTTTTTAGAGAACTGAAGTAGGTGAAGAATCTGCTCTTAGCTTTAGGAGCTGTAGTGATGACTGTCCTAGAAATTCAAACACAGTCAGACCCAAACCTTCCCATCTTTCCTTTTTGGAGTCGAATGTGCCCATCTTGCTTGAATGATTTTCTGATCTTCCTCTACAAAATTTAGAGTTATGGTGATCTTGGAGTTCTTCAAAGAGAGTTTAATGATGGGTTCTAGCAGTGATGCACTCATGCCATGGAAGAATCGTATTGAAGTTGAAAAAGGTCATATGGTACCTTTCTTAAACTGTGACTTTCATGAGACGAAGTACTCCAAAGATTCATTGTTAAGTTAATAACGTTTGGAAATACAGCGTTCCTGTGGAAGGTTTGCATCCCTTGTTTTGTGCAATCATACTATGTTGCAAAGTGGAAAAAAGTGGGCTTGCGATAGCAGGAATCGCGAAAGAGTTTCATTTTCCTATGGCGCCCCAAAGCAGGATGGCTTTGTTTGTAGCTCCCAACAACAATACAGAACTATTTGTAAAGCTGCTGGCGATGCAGTAAGGCAGCAGTATTACCCGCACCTTATGGGAGCCCCTGCCTTAACCGAGAGACAGGTAGACAGAAATTGTGTGATTATTGTGCATAGGGATGTTAAATACACGTTGATTGAATATCGGTTGATGCCTTGTATGGATAGTTATGGATTACTTTGTGTCTGCTTGACAGTGCTTTATTTCAAGTATAAATATCTGCATAAATATATGAGAACCTTCAAACACATTTAAGGTTGTTTGAGTCTATCATATTTGCATTCTCAAAGAAACTGCACTGTTTATACTTGTCATATAGGCTTTCTAAATACGAGAGAAACTTGAATATACATCGCCGATTGGGGGGGAAATAAATGAACAGAATACTATTAACTGTAGTAAAAAGTCTGAACATACTTCCTAGGTAGCAGTAAAAGCAACATTAATGCATTTAACCTCAATAAAAGAAGTGGAAAATAACCAGGTTTAAGTGTATACTGACAATGTGCAGATACAGCACAATCAGCTTGGTAATATCAGGAAGTTCTACATAGTTCGAACCCCCTCCTAAAAAATTTTCACATTTTTTCCACATTGTTACCTTCCTTAGGTTATGTGATATATCAATTTGAATCCTTGAAATATAATTCTGGAGGATTCCAAAATCTCTTGCATGCAATCCAAGGCCAGTCAGGCATAATCTCCTGTTAAATTAATTTATTTTTTCTTTTGGCTTCTGACATTGTCCTACAAGGCTCACAGTTGAATAAGGAGATAAAAGCAATTATAAAGGTAACTATTCTGTCAAGAAAAACAGTTCTTATCACTGTTAGGCCACGTTCCTCCCCCTCACCCAGTCCTTTTTAAGATAAAAGTGAAACAATGTTGGAAGCAGTCCTTCCTAAATATAGTTAAAGGCAATCAACTCCAAGAGTAAACACCTGTACAGGTAGCCACCAGAACAATGCCAGGTGGGTGCATGTAAACTTTGCAGACCTTTAGACGATTCTGCATGCTAGGTGAGAGGTATATTTGTACAAAAGTAACATAGGAGACACGTCTAATCTCTAAAATGTTAATTTGTGATACTGGGTGTCTTGGTTCTAATCCCAGTATCTGCACAAAAAAAGATAATCTCCCTATTTCTCATGTTATACGCATGCTTAATATAAATATGTAGCATCACAAAAAAACAATAGTTTGGGTTTTCTTGGATTCTCCTAATTCCATTATTCCCCCAGCCCCTCCCCCTTCGTCTCCTGGTTTGATATAAAGGGACTACACATGCCATAAAATCTATGCACAGTACCTGGTATTTGACAATCCCTTGCTAGATTACAAATGTGCTCTGTGTACCGCTCAGCTGCTCTTTAGACTGAAGTTTGCACTATGTAAAGATATTTTTTAAAAGAGTTTTGATGTTGGTCATAAGTAATGGGAAATGCCTTTTTGGATCTATGCAGAACACCACCCCACTTTGCCATCCTTTTGCAGTTGTCTGTAGTCAGCCAAGAGAAGTACTTTCCTGTTTCCATAATCCATTGTTCGTGATCTCAAACTTCAAGCTGGCAGCTTCTTTAATTTCTGGCATGCATGCAGCAATGAACAATCAACTATTTTTTTCAAGATGTTTCTATTTTCCTTCATAAACGTTTTGTATTCTATTGAGGGCATGTACATAATTCTAACACAAATGTCACAAGCAGGAATAGTCTGCTACCTGGTTTAGTAATGTTTTCTGTGAGGCAGTAGTTGCAACCCTGAAATGAAGAGTTTTTAAATGGTTCTACCTTTCCATGACAAGCCATCCATGATATCTAATATAGAGCACTAATCTGCAGGAGTGTTCAAAGGACCATCTATGACAGCGTATTGTTAAACGTCCTTGTTATGATGACCTTTGCAGAATCCTGGCTCAGGAGTTAAAGGTTAATGCTCCTTTGATCCTGAGATAATCTCCACAGAAAAGTGGCAAACTACACCAGGCTTGGCAGCAAAGCAAAGTGGAAGGTGCTGATAATTGAATCTATACGAAAATGTTCAGATGTCTGTTTTCTGAAGCCGGAAGTTACCCAGGCTTAGTTCAAGAGGTCTGATAAGCAACACTCATTAATATTGGAGGCAGACTTGTTGATGTGGACCTTGGCAGAGAAGCTCCACATAACAATCACAGGAATGGCCGAAAAAGCTCCGGATAAGATAGCATAACTGGCCGAGATGGTGGATAGTCTGGTGGGGTAGGAGGGGAAATTGGCTGTCCCCCTCTCCTTACTGAGTGCAGCTTCCAGTGACCAAGAAAACTTGTAAATACCAACGGGGACAGAGGAAGTTAGTGTTCAAATGGGTTACCTTGAAGGGATTCCTGTCAATTTGACTGCTAAAAAATATAGAAGTGAAATGTGTGTGAAAGCAAATCTCATGCAAGCTAGAATATCAAAATAATGTCAAAATAACAGCATCAAAGATTGATAAAAATGTTGTGGACATTGACAGTGGTTATTATGTTGTCTTCCAAAATAATTGATAATGATGATAAAAAAATTGGGGGCAGGTACAGTTGAGGAATATGAGAAAACATTATATGATCACATCCATGGTGTTGTTGCAGGTGGGTAATCCGACTTTCTTCTTCATTGTCACCTTGCCATGTCTTCCATATACAAAGGCTATGATTTTTTAGGTTAAAGTGCCAGTTATATAATCCTGCCTGGGCATTTAAAAAAACTATTTTCTATTACCTCAATTTTTTCATCACTTTTGTTTTGCAGAAACAACAGATCACATGTCTGAAGAGTTCTGACAATTTCCAAGTCCATACTGCCACCACTGCTGTGTTCAGTTTACCAGAATTTTAAAGATGACTGGAATTATCTGAAGGTTAAGATAACAACACAGGACCTTAGCACAGTATCTGTGACCAATACTGCTACATTTCACCCTACGTGTTATTTTTTATTACCACTTCTTAACATTCTTAGCTTTTTTATAAGATTTACATATGGATCATACCTACCGTTTTTATAACATAATCTTTCTTACAGGACAGTTAATAAAGTAATGCATAAACAAAAAACTCAAAATTGTTATCTAGCAGGTGTGGCATGGAAAAGGTAATCTTTGACTGATTTAAATAAAGTTTTTTCCAAAATGTTTCAAAGTATCGTACTGGAATACTTTACAAATTTTCTGAATTATCAGATGACACATACTGTTTGCATTTATTAGAAAAAAGATCATTTTGTACTCTGTGATTTCATTTTAAATTCTGTTTTATACCATCCCTCAAACCACTTAATTTTACAGGAGGGTCTTTTACTTTATCAGTTCAATTGCTGGATTGTACAGAAAGATGGTTGTGAAGAACTATCGACTACTAACCACTTTTAATAAGTATTGTTGTACCACTTTGCTCTTGCTGAAGCATCTATAGACCTACATCTCATTAACATTCCAGTAGAGAATTGAAAGGTGGTTAAGACCAAACCATCCATTCCTCCACCACACTCAATTTCTCTCAATGGCTGTTTTAGACAGAGGAAAACGTTTAAGTGTTTTTTTCTTTAACATGTCCATACTGTCATTATTCAAGTACTTGTGTAGAATAATTGCTTTCTTTAACCCCTTGTCTACTTGTTATAGCTCGCATTGCTGATGTAAACTAAGTGCATCCATTTCCAGTTGTCTAACAAGTCAAGCAGGTTTTGAAGACAAAGGAAAGAAGGGTTTTGGTCCCATTATGTGGGTCAGAAACAAAGCTGAACCACTTATCAGGCAGTCATAAGAAAACCTGTTTTGGATGTTTACTTGAACGGATTTGTTGTGGACCCTGTATATAGTTATGCAATGCCAAATTAGATTTATAACAGCTTTAAGTTGTATTAAGTGATATTTTTCTTTCTGTATTACGGTTAATAAATAAAGTTTGTTTATTCGACTCCTTTCTTACATTTTTATGAACCTTACAAAAATGTGTCCTTTACATCTTAGTACTCTCTTGATTGTTAGAAATATTAAAGGTGTATTTAGCTATACGTAGTTTGAGATGACTTCAGAACATGAAGTTATCAGGTAACATTCTATTACTTCAATCTTACCTTATTGACTATTCTTGTGTTTTGTAATAAAAGATAACAATAATTTCATAAAAATACACTGTACAATTGTCAAGCAAGTAAAATTCAGTTCTATTTTGCTTTATTTTACTGAGGTATGGTATTCGATCTACACAATAAGATGTACAGCACCCAGTTGGAGAATTCAAAACCCTTTTTTAAAAGGCTAAAATGTTCAATATACTACTGGCATTGGTAGTGTGAGAGACAGTGCAGGTACACAGATTCTTCTCTTCCCTTATGCTCCTACGCTACAATGTGCTGCATTCGTGCCCGCCCACAACAGGCTTGTACCAAGTACCATGGATTCTCGAAGGCAGCAGCAACAGCAGTAGTTAACATCGCTTGCCCTGTGATAGGAGAACCCCAGAGTGCATTGCTCCGATGGCTAGTGTAAATTGGCCTGCTAATTTTGCAATACTGCCCTTAAATTCTCTGTCTGTTGGTTATCTGTAGCCTACTAGCTTGATGGGCACCCTTTCTTTGCACTGTGCCCTCCCTCCCAGAGTGGTCGTGCAAGAGCTGGGTGCGCATCAGGGTTGGTGAGTGGAGTGTTGCTGGCGCTGGTATTAATTGAAAATCACAGCCCTTCCTGCACTCACCGGCACTAATGCACTTTCGGGGATTCCATCCCCCAGCTGACAATGCAGTAGGAGCCGCCAACGCGTTCCACACGTGCCAGGAGGCGCTTAAAAGCTGCCCAGGGCTCCCATCGGAGCCCGGAGGAGGCCAGGGTGAGCCACCCTTCTTGGCTGCACGTTCGAGTGAGGGAACCAATTGATCAGTGGGACCCAGGTACCTTCATTTTATTATTTATATACTGTTAAACAAGATTGGGTATATTTAACAAGCCTGACGAGTGTGGCAGGATGGGGAAACGGAAGGCCAAAGGAAGTGACAAAACAAGCAAAGAGCAACGGCGAGTGCCGCAGCAAATTGCATGGCAGATGATATTGAGTCCCTTATTGAGGAAGTGGAGTGTTTACTAAATGGCCAGAACAAGCCACCACAAGTGGGCCCCAAAACGGCAGCCATCTTCGCACTAAGTAAATCAAGGGGGAAAGCCCCAGGGACTGATTCAACATCTAAGGGCACAGCCGTATGCGAAGTGCACACAATATAACAAACCAAATTCAGTTAGAGTCTAATGCAGTGGACCCACCGCCTGGCCAAGGTTGTGGAAGAAGGGGCAGTCCTAAATGTAGTATGTTCCAACCGCTTAGGTCTTCTTGCCTCAATAGGAACAACAGACTCCGAGGTTTACATCCAAACCCCAATAGGCCCAGGAACTGAACTAACTATTATTGATTCTAAATGCAGAAGAACTACTGCACCGAAATCTGCGAACACTAACGCTCTTTACATCGAACTGAGCGAGCTCAAGGCTAATGTAAAATACCTAACATCAGAAGTTTTCGCCCTCAGGGGAATTGTAGGATCTCTGATATATCAGCTCAATAGTGTTCGCCCCAATACGACATGGGGAGCAGGACATGGGCTGGGACCTGATGATACGTATATGATCAACCAAAGTAGTTAAGGGGCGACTGGAGGGGTGGAAAGGGCAGAATGGAGGGGCAGGGGTCCCATTAACCATTTCAATGACTTAAAACAAAAGCAGCTCATGGCAAATAACTCTAATTACAACCAAAGTCCTCAAGCCTGTCCACCCGCACGCACCACGCAAGGGAATTCACTCGCTCAGGTTACCACGCACCAGAATCCATCCAAATGGGAGTGCTACCAGGGTGGAGACAATGGCCCGGTAGAGGCAATAGGCAATAAAGGTCCAGTGGGAAGAATATAGGGAAGCCCACTGGAAGGCCATAATAATGTTAGAAGCAACCCTCATATGATTGCACCGCCGGGGGAATATAATTCAATGCCACGCCCTGGGAGGTTGGGGTACAGTGGAGGAGTAGGAAGACCTGAAGGGAGCGGAAGTCAGGATGAGAACCGTAGATCCCACACCGATGGATGCAATAGGGTGTTCATGATAAATGTACCCAAATTGGCAAAGGACACTAGGGAATCTAGGGGAACTAGGGACGCCCTGGTCAATAAAGCTATCCACTGGATAAGACAGGTGAGGCAATGTCGTTCAATCATAAGAACAGATATACTAAGTGCGAAGCGTTGCTCAACAAATAAAGATACAGACCATATAATACTAGATCTGGCCTCCAGTGAAATTAGTAAAGGGGTTAGTTAATCTAGAGCAACGTGCACTGCCCCCGACTAAATCACAAATCCAGATTAAGTTCACACCCCCAAGCATACTATCGCCTACTCACTGGAATCAGGTGAGCCCTCTAGATAATGTCACTAACTCCAACACACAGGTAGCCCCAGCTAATAGATCTACCTGACAGGCACCGATATTGTTTCCTTGCAGCGCCCCGTGGACCTCATTGCAGGAAGGTAACCCTCATAAGACGCCGAAATAGTTACCCGGGGCTCATACCACTAACGCTAAGAGGGGACAGTCCCCAATCCAAACATCTATGCAAACTCAGTCTTCCACATACTTGATATCCTATGAGGTGGGCAAACATCAGCCATCCCGAGTACCCAATGAGGAACTCAGATTGTTGTCCTGGAACCTCGCAGGGCTCAGGTCCAAGATTGCCTGCGAAGACTGGGGGAGGCTACTAGACACCTACGACATTGCCTCTTCCAAGAGACTTGGGCAGTCAATAAAATTGATAGAGTGGGATTTACTAACCAGAGCATAGAAGCCACCCCGTCGAGGAAAGGCCGCCCTGCAGGTGGACTAATAATATGGACTAAAATTAAAAGGGGGATCCATATAAAAAAACTTGAACTAGATAGCATCTTTAATAATCTCGGGCAATAGATTTGGGCTAACACCAACAGGTCAATCTTACTGGTAAATATTTATGATAGGTTCCCCTCACAACATCAAGACTCACCAACCATTGCACATCTAGATACATTCCTCGAGATGGACCGGGCATATCATCATCTAGTCGTAGCCGGGGACTTAAATGTAACATTTGAGCCCCTCGAAGTAACTAAAAGTATCACTGACGAATAAGACTCTGAACTAGGTATTCCATCGCTGAGTCACGAGAAACCAGAGAAGCATTTGCAAGTAGCTCTTCAGGTAGCATCCTTCACCTATAAACATGGGTTGAGGGCTGTGAATGGCCGTTCTACCTCTGATCTCCAACTACACCTCACATACAAGAGGGCAAATAGTAAAACTAGAATAGATTACTTCTTGATTGATGTCCATTCATGGACAAGTCTAGTGGACATGTGGGTGATAGAAAGACATGACAGTGATCAAAATGCTCTCTCTCTAGAACTAAAAGAGGCATCACGCCCACCCCAGCACACCAATGGAACGTAAATCTCTCAACTGTATTATTACCAGCAACAATAGGAAGAGGGTTAAATGGCCACTAATGGAGAACAGTGCAGAGACTTTGGCACACATTTACACCATAGTTAGTGACTTTTTGAAGGCCGTAGAGACTAATAAAATGGAAGAGCAAACTAAGACTCATTCAAAACCCTACTTAATAACATAAATAAATTCTTCTATAAAGTTTACAGTGGAAGGGGGAAGATTAAGAACAAAACAAACGAGTGTTTCAATGAAAATTGTAAATCAGCACGGCAAGCATTGATGGGAGCAATCAAGTCTGGCCAGGGAGGCATCATGGCAATGAAAAGGAAGGCTTATAGAAATGCACAAAATGAGGCACATAGAAACTGGCATATAGGGTTATGGCAAGATCTACTAGCCGCGGCACACACTAAAAATAGCAGAGAATTTGGCATTTAATTGCGAAAGGATCAAGATTTCAGGTTGTGGAAGAAAATTTCCACTTTCTCCCACGGACCTTGGAAGACCACTTTTCCAAGTTATATGTAGGGCCAGTGGATAATGGTGTAATGCCCACAGAGCCCCTTAATCCGGGACCAGATAATGATTGCTTATCTTTCACCATAGACGAAACCTTGGATGCAATCGTAACCACACAGAGGGGGAAAGCCCCAGGTTTAGATCTGATCCCGGGGGATCTCTATCTATTGGAACCCCAAATATGGAGTGTCATTCTCAACTACACATATAACGCCATACTAAAAGGGGCAGAAATACCGGACTCCTGGCCAATGTTCCTTCTAATTTTTTTTCTCTGTGTGCAGCAGTGTGAGGTCTCTGTGCGCTCCAGCCACGGCAATGTGCGCCAAGAACCCGACCGCGTGTGTGGGTGCAGCAACAGGGGTTCTGACACTGGGGTTCCTGCTTGATTGTGCAGATAAATGACCTAGGTACTAGAACAGAGGAGGCCTGTTTGATGGGGCAGGCAGGGCCGGACTGGGAACCCAAAGTAGCCCTGGCAATTTTGCTGCACCGGCTCCCACCCACCAGGGGTGGGGGGAGGGGGGGGGCACGTGTCAAGCACTACTGCTTAAAACCGGTCCCCAGCACTTGTGCTTTTGTTATTGAGGGCCCATATTGCAGCATCACTGCAAAACTGCCCCCAGTACCAAAACTGGCCCCCACTGCTCCAAAACTGACCCCACCCCTTCCAGCCTCCCAGGCAAACACCCGATGCCTGCTAAGGCCAGTCCAGCCAGGGGGGTGGCCTTCGTATTGGTGACTGGCGTACAATGGTTGTGTCATGTTCGAAATGAGAAAGTGAAGTGCAGAGCATCTGCAAGCACGACAAAGCTACACTAATATATATTAGGGAACCGGGGCAACCGGCCTCATTCCACAGTGCCAGTGAACCTCTTCTTTCCTAACTAACTACACAGCGGCGGCTCAGGGACATCTTAAGGACTTTGAGCGCCCTAGGCCAAACGTATTTTGGGGGCCTCTATGTGGATCAGCTTTGAATTTATGATCCAATTTCAGCTTTCTCGTGTTCTTTTGGCCAGATCACAAACAGTGCACAGACACACTGGTTCAAATTCCAAATGTGTTTATAGTTAATATTCAGGGATAGTGATGTATTTTTCCAATATTGTAACATAGTAGAAGCTCAATAATAATACTGCAAATAATCACTGTGACATCCTCCCATTTCTCATATCAGAGATCCTGTTTGGATCTAAAATAAACATTTTTTATGGATGTTGCATGAAACAAAAACACATTTGTCATAAAATGTCTGTAATACAATCTCACACATTACCCAGATTAAAAATAAATGAAAGGAAAATGCTATTTGCAATACTCTATTTAAGAATTATTCAAGGTCATCAGGGCAAGACTCTCTGCAGAACAGAGCTGGCTCTACCAAGGCGGGGGTTACTCCACTCTTTAAAACTGATAATCATGAGTTCACTTATCAGCTCTGAAGATGGTTTCCTGGATACGCAGGGGGGGGAATATACATAGAAGTCCACCATGTGTGCTTTCAGAGTCACTAATATATGTTAGTGATTCTGAAAGCACACGTGGTGCTTTTAGGCTTGCTCAGGGCTTTAAGTGGGATGAAAAAACTGGGGAGTCTCTCAAAGGGGCCTGCCTGATGTAATTAAGGGCGTGGCTTAAAAACACGTAAGCTAAAAATCTGTGCTTAGCATAGTGTGCCGCCCGACCGTTATTGTGCTGCCTCTGTCATTGCATCCAGATATATAATACAACAAGTAACATTATACCTACAACAAGCCAGGACTATTGACTTTGTCAAGGGTTGTTAGTTGCATAAGATAAATAAGCAACAACTACGGCTTCGTTGAATATAATATTGAAAATGCCTCAGTTCTGAAATGATCAGACTGTGAAAAAACTATAAAAAGTCCTCTGAAGTTACACCACAGGCTTTGAGCAGTTGCACTGCTGCAGAGTTGAGATTTCTTTTTACCCTGAGGGTGAGGGCAAAAATGAAGAGCCTGATTGGGACCTGTCTCAGCACCGGCTTTTAAAAACTCAGCATCGGCAGGACCCAGCCCACTTAAAGCCCTGGGCTTGCTGCATGCTTTTTGTTAATAGAGCGTGGCTGCGGGCAGATTGTGTGCATTTTTCAAAGTATACATGTTAAATGCAGCAATTAACATGAATACTTTAAAAAATGCACACAATCTTCCCGCAGCCACGCTCTATTAACAAAAGGCATGCAGCAAGTCCAGAAGCAGGACGTGTGCTTTCAGAATCACTAACATATATTAGTGATTGTAAAGGCACACGTTATGTTTTTAGGCTTGCTGCATGCCTTTTGTTAATAGAGGGCGGCAGATTGCGTGCCTTTTTGAAAGTTTTCATGTTAATTGCAGAGCTCGACATACTAATACACGGGCTGCATTTAACATGAAAAGCTTTTGGACTTGCTGCATTTCTTCTCTTAAAGGAGCACAGCTGCGGGCTGATTGTGGGCCATTGTGAAAATGTTTATGTTGATTGCAGCGAATTACGGTGCTGCAATTAACAAATATTTCCACAAAGGCCCACAAACAGCCCCCAGCCGCGCTTCATTAAGAAGGAAAAACTGCAGCAAGTGCAGGAGCCAGCGCAACCAGGAAATTACCATTTTCCCGCCGCTCGCGTTATAAAATCGGCGGCGCGACTGCTCTCCCGGAATGTGCTGTGGGTGCGCGCTCCACACGCAGCACTGCGCGCTCGGGGGAACAGACGTGCGTGCGCGGGCGCGCACCATACTGGGAACACTGCTCCTGGCTAGGTGCCGAGGTTGTCCCCATTTACAAAAAGGGAGATAAAAGTGACACGGCAAACTACAGGCCCATAAGCCTTATAGATATCGCCCAAAAAATATTTTGCAATCAATTGTTGGGGAGAATAAACGACTGGATAAGGGAGGGGGATCTACTTTCACCCCATGCAGGCAGGTTTTAGAGGGAAGACTAGCACCTTAGATCAGCTATTTTGCTTCCTCCTTGTCTTATGGAAATATGTAACACTCAGGAAGAGGGCCTTATACATGGTATTTGTAGATCTCCACGCTGCCTTTGATTTGGTGCCTCGGGGGAAACTTTGGGCAGCCTTGAACAAACTAGGGATCCCAATCAATCTCCTCCAAATCATTATGAGATTACACACAAATAATTACGCTCAAATCAGATGGGGGATGGCAGGTGGGCTAACAAATCGGAGAGGGGTGTGTCGCGGAGTGAGGCAAGGGTGCGATCTCGCGCCAAGCTCTTCACGCTTTATATAAATGGTATGATCTCAACACTAATAGGCTGCAAGGGCGAGCCACCCAACCTTGCAGGCCAAGAGGTGCCTGCATTAATCTTTGTAGATGACACCTTGCTCATCTCACGAACACTGATGGGGCTCCAAAACCTAGTAGATAAGTTTGGAAGGGCCAATGCAGACCATGGATTAGAAATCAACACACAAAAAACAAAATTCATGGTTTTTAACCAACACAAGTCTTTTAAGTGCAACTTAACACTGGGCTCAACTATATTAGAAGAGGTGAAACAATTTGATTACCTAGGGCTGCGGCTTTCGAACTCACTATCATGCTCACCACAACTAGTGAAAAGTCAATTGTCACTGCAGCATGTGGGGATGGCTTTAATAAAAAAAACTAAGAAAGTCAATCTATAGACTAGTGACCCCCGCAATCCAAGTATATCAAGCAAAGGGACTAGGGGCCGCACTCTATGGTGCGGAACTTTGGGGACATATTAATACAACCCCAATCGAAAAAACTGAAAATAATTTTATTAGATCTGTCCTGGAGCTTCCCCGAAATACCCCACTAACACCAATGCGCTTAGATTTGGGCATGAAGAGTGTTGTCCATGTAATTGTCTTACAGCCTCTAACCTTCTGGATGCACATATAGGTAAACGAGTCACCATTGCCAATGAAAGAATCATTACAAGAAATATTACTTCTGGACACCAAAGGCAGTGTCCAATGGCTCAACCATATCAAGCAGTGGTTGGGCAAACTTGGCATGAGTGACTTATGGCTATCCCTGGAAATATTTTTAAAAAATCGGTAAATCTCCTTAAAAAGAAATACTGGAGCCAAGTAGAGGATAACTGGTTAAATGGGAATAACGCAGAGGCATTAACAATCTCATTTTTAAACATAAAAGACAATATGCAGCAAGAAGACTTCTTGAATAGAATAGAGCCACCACTTGCAAGATCACTTTATTTAAAATTTAGATATGGCATCCTTCCAGTTAATAGTTTCGTTAGCAGCTGGAAGGGTGTAGACATCTTACCAAGTTGTCCAGGGTGCAAAGGTGTTCTTGAATCAGAAGTCCATTTCTTGGTTTTTTTGTCCTATGTACAAGCAAACAAGAAGGACCTGGTTAATTCCAATCTGTCGAATTCTGGCAGCCAACCGCTTAGTAGAGATTGTTAGAATCTTGAAAAACGATAGCACAGAATATCTAGTCTTTGGCCTGTCCAGATATTTGCTCCACACGTGGATGACACGAAGCGGAGCATTAAAGAATATCGAACATGTAGGGTCAGGGCAGTGATCTTGCTAACTACTTGCTAACTACAGAAAGGACTTGATTTGTGCAGGGATGAGCAATATATAAGGAATTTCGACATAAAGAACTGTGAAATTCAATTAAAGTCCTAATATCATGGTTAAAATATCCCATGTACTTTTCTCTCTTTCTTTTCTAATGTATCCCTGAACAAATGCCATAATGTGACTTAGTATGTGACGGCTCAACTAATGATGCTGCTACTTCTATGGTTACTTGAATTTTTAATGTACCTCTGATGGCAATATTAATATTAATAGCGATTTTATTGTATATACTCTAATTTTAATATGACTATAGTTGTTTTGAATGTAAAGGCACCAGGCACTTTATCAAATAATTCTGTAAGTGCGATAGCAAGTAGAGAGCTATTGTATGGTCTACAGTTACACACAAAGGAAATAGCTAGTGGGGATTGTTATCATGAATGATGGATAATGAAAATGTGTTGATTATAATGTATCTAACACCACATCTTCTTAGGAGCACTAGTGTGGAATTTGCCTCTCTTCCTTTCCCTCTCCACTACACATCTGAAAATGTATTGCATAAATGTTCTGTAAAAGATGTGCTTTTATGGTTTTTATAATGAAAATCGAATAAAGATTTTACTTACTTACTAGTTGAAAATCACACAGAAGGGGGCCCCTGGGTAGATGCTTAGGCAGGGGGACAGGGGAAACGTCAATATCAATCAAAACAGAACCCCTTTGCCTGAAAATAATTTAATCAATCAGCTTAGCGTCAAGGATGAAAAAAAGGAAAATGCATTACCCCATCCCATTAGTCATGACAGTGTGCAGAGCTCAAAAGTATACCATGAAACAAATATTTTAGGGTATATACCCCGGTTTTATTATACAAATCAATAATATTCGACAATGTCTAAATTCCATAAATAAAATATTGCAATAAATACAAAGACAAATAGAAGAAAAAGTATCACACACACTCTAAGCAGCCAGGCGTACGCGAGAAAAAAACAAATGACCGTGCAACCAACTCAGCCATGCACTCCTTTCAAAACCACACTCATTCAATCACTCATCAAACTGCAAAACAAAACCGAACACAACCAGCTCACCAACCTTCGCACAAAAATGATACAACATATAATGCACATGAATTATTACAGGAACTATTCCTGTTACTGATTGTTGGCAATTTAAACAGTTTGATAATTTCTATCCAACAGAAATTTAGTGCAAAAATATTTCTTTTATTTATATCTTTTATACAGAAAAAGCTACAACATAAAATGATCACTGTTGTGTGGAGGTGGCATTCTTGGTATCGGGAACCTTGAAGACCCTCGGACCCAGGTCCTCCAGGATGCACGCAACTTTCTCTACACCAGAGTGTTCTAAATACTGACACCTGGAGTTATTTTTAACTGCCCTTTCTCACGGCCATTGAAACTAAACACCCAGGGATATCCAAGCTGGGGTGACTTGTGTGGCTCTCACCAGGTTCTGATACCCAGAATCCCTTGCAAACCTCAAACTTAAAAAAAAAAAAAAAAAAATCCTCATATTTCTGTGATGGAAAGTTCTGGAATCTGCATAGATCCACAAACTTCTACCCACCCTGCATTCCCCAAACACTCTTGATAAAAATGGTACCTCACTTGTATGAGTGGGCCAAGCGCCCAAGGCAGGGAAGGGCCCATAACATATCGTGGAGACATCAAAATTACCTATTACAAAACGGCCTTGTTTTGCAAGGGGGGTCACCTGGGTTTTTGGCCCAAGGCTCGGCTGACATCCAGGGAATCCTACCAAACCCAGACATTTTTGAAAACTAGACACCTGGGGGAGTCCAGGGAGTTATGGCTTGCGTGGACCCACCAAGGTTTTCCTACCCAGAATCCCCTGCAAACCTCAAATATAGCTGAACAAAATCATATTTTTCCCACATTTCTGGGTGGGATCACCATGCCGGCACAAATGTCCTACCACACACCATTCCCCTCAGTCTCCAGAGTAAAATGATACCTCACTTGTGTGGGTGGGCCAAGGGCCTGCGACTGGGAAGGTCCAAAAACATTGGGATTAAGGAAATAGCGCAGCAAACTCTAAGCACTATATTTTTTTAAAGACATTTTTAGGCGATTCTGCATTAAACACCCACACAAGTGAGGTATCATTTTTATCGGGGGATGAAGGGGAACACTGTGTAGTAGGACATTTGTGCTGGCACGCTAATCCCACACAGAAATGTGAGGAACATTTGATTTTTTTCTGCTAAATCTGAGGTTTGCAGGGGATTCTGGGTAGGAAGACTTTGAGGGATTCACGCAAGCTACACATCCCTGGTCTCCCCCGGGTGTCTAGTTTTCAGAAATGAGTTGGTTTGGTAGGTTTCCCTAGATGGCTGCCGAGCCCGGGGCCAAAAACCCAGGTGACCCCCCCCCTTGCAAAACCAGGTCGTTTTGTGATAGGTAATTTTGATGTATCCACATTACGTTTTGGGCCCTTGCCTGTCGTGGGTACTTGGCCCACCCACACGAGTGAGGTACCATTTTTATCGGGAGACCTGGGGGAACCCTGGGTGGTAGGAAATTTGTGTCAGTCCGGTGATCCCACAACTTTCCTACAGAGAAATCTGAGACAAATTTGATTTTTTTATCTAAATTTAAGGTTTGTAGGTTTCTGGGTAGCAATACTTTGGGATGTCCACGCAAGCCATACCTCCCTTGACCCCCCTGGGTGTCTAGTTTTCAGAAATGTGTGGATTTGGTAGGTTTCCCTAGATGACAGCCGAGCCCGGGGCCAAAAACTCAGGTGACCCCCCTCGCAAAACCAGGTTGTTTTGTGATAGGTCATTTTTTATTTATTTTTTTCTTTTGAAAGTTTTATTGTTATAATCAAGACAATCAGTGTGAGATACATTGCATTGCCTACAACCTTGGTCGGGCCGGCTGCATATCAATGGCAAATAGAGCAAAGAGAACAGTACCTAAAGTGATACATAGCAAGTTGCCTACAACCAAATCGGGCCGGCCGCGTTGTTGTGCTAAATACAGCATTGAAAGTAGTCCGCAAGGGCAGATCCGTACATATGATGCAGCTAAGACTCCTTCGCCCTAACAGATGCAAAGTGAAAGCCAGGAGCATTGGTTCCCTTGTGCATATTACAGTAAAAGTCAGACTAGTCTAGGCGGCAGGCCCCATAAGCTGTGGCCCAGCCTGGCACCCAGCCAGGGGGGTGTTATTGGTGTCACACTAATGATGACTGGGCTGCCTGGTGTGTGAAGGCATCTAGAGCAGGATAATGCTCCAAAACAAACTAAAAAACGTCAAACAAAGTAACTTCCTACAGGTCAGAAGGTGCTTCAACTATAAGATGTTGGTGAGGTGCAATTTCATGCAATGTGCAGGAGGGGCGGTGTCTAGGCTCTGGCAGTGCACGGGGGATCTCAGGCCAATTGAGGGGGGCTGCAGGTCACTCAGGACCGAAAAGCTGAAGTGCCCTAAGTTTTGGGGGGTTAAAGCACGTGAATTTTATGTGTGTAAGATAGTGTATTAGTGGCTGCGACACACGTTGGAACTTCTTATCAGTGTTAGTTAGGCTGTGCGACAGCCGTTCTATCGCCAGGAGGTGCCATATCCTAGTGAACCACTGTGCCCCTGAGGGGGGATGACGTTTGCTTCCAGGCACAGGCTATGAGCTGCTGTGCGGCCAACAGCTGGTGACTCACCAACGTCCAATCAGCGTGCGTCATAGCAGCAACGTCAGGGGGGCGTATGCCTAAGACAATTGTGTGGTGCAGGTGTGGGAGCGGGAAGCCCAAAATGCCTTTGATGTGGGCCTGAACCTCCTTCCAAAAGGTTGTAATCACTTTGCATGACCACCAAATGTGGCAGAGGGTGCCCCCCACCCGTCTGCAGCACCAGCATACATTGGGGGCTGTGCGGTAGATGGCTGCTAGACGGGCAGGTGTATGATACCATTGGAACATCAATTTATACGCAATCTCACGCGCTGCGAGACTGTGATAGGTTTTAGGGATATCACGCCATAGCGTTTCCCATTGCTTAGTGGTTATCCCCCCCAGGAGTAGCGTTGTGCCACGCGGCCTGATATTTATGCGTGGGGTCTAGGACTGAATGTTGGAGAACCTGATAGGTTCTGGAGATCAACCCTCTGGTGCCATCGAAGGCACGCACTAGCTTCTCGAAAGGGGTAAGGGCACGTGTTGCTGCTGCGTATATCTTAGGATGTGTCACCCAATGCCGCAACTGGAGGTACTGGTGCAGAGCAGTGGTTGGGAGAGCAAATTCAGCCCTACAGTCCTCAAAGGACTTCATGGTGCCTCCCACAAACAGGTCTCCGAGTGTCCGGCAGTCCCCCTACGCCCATTGGCGGAATGTGAGCATCAGCAGGCCTGGGGGGAAAGCCGGGTTACGCGTTTTGGGAGTATTAGGGGATGGAAATGAGGTGAGCCCCCTCTTCAAGACAATTCTGTCCCAGATGTCCAACACCGTCCTGGTCAGGGCAGCCATGTAAGCACTGGGTGTGCGGGCTCGTTTGGGCAGCCAGGCAAGGTCCCACAGAGGCCGGCATGCCACTGCCCTGCCCATGTGGAACCAGTGCTTCTCACTTTCGTGCACCACCCACTCGGAAATGTGCCTCAAGTGTGCCGCCCAGTAATATTCCAACGGTTTGGACATGCCAGCCCCCCCCATCACGCAGCCGCATCAATAGCGAGTGAGCTACGTGGGGTGTCTTCCCATTCCATATAAAATCACGTAGATCCCTCTGAAGGCGATAAATATCCTCCTGTGGGATCTATGTAGGCAACGTCTGGAAGATGTACAGAACCCGTGGGAATATGTTGATTTTGATAGCGTTGATATGCCCCAGCCAGGAGATATAGAGGGGTTACCACCTCTGCAGGTCCACCAGGATCGAGCGACGAAGGGAGGACCAGTTAGCTCGGGACCACGTGGAAGGAGTAGGGGTGATGTGAAGACCCAAGTACTTGATGGAGTCTGAAGACCACTGGAAGGGGGTGGTGCCCTGTAGCGCCTTTACCTCTGGGGTCGGAAGGGTAAGATTGAGGACAAATGACTTGGTCACATTAATCTTGAAGCCAGACACAGCTGCAAAGGTCTGCATGCTTTCTATAACATTGGGGAGTGAGACCGCTAGTTGGGTAAGGGAAAGGAGGAGGCTGTCTGCAAATATATTGATTTTATGCTCCTGTCCCCCAAAGGAGATGCCCTTGATCCCTTCAGAAGCTTGTACGCTGATTGCCAGTGGCTCCACTGCCAATGCAAAAAGCAAGGGTGAGAGCGGGCATCCCTGCCATGTACAGCGACACAGGGGGATCAGGCTTGTGGGTGATAGGTAATTTTGATATCTCCACAATACGTTTTGGGCCCTTGCCTGTCGCGGGTGCTTGGCCCACCCAAAGGAGTGAGGTACCATTTTTATCGGGAGACCTGGGGGGAACGCTGGGTTGTAGGAAAATTGTGGTTTTTCCGATACCAGAAGATTATGGCACAGTAATGCAAGGGAAATGTGTGACTATAGTCACATTTTGAGGTTTACATGGCACTGTGAGTAAAAAAGGTTGTTGGGATCCATGAGAGGCACACCACCCAGTACTCCCCATTTTTTTAGTTTATAAAAATATCTAAAGTTGGTAGATTTTCCCTAGAGACTAACTACACCGTAGCACAGAAAGACAGTCAAGACAAATATGACTGCCTATCCATCTGTTCCTCAAGTACACACACATACTGGTTGGATTTGGCATGAGGGTGAGTGATAGGTTCAAAATGTATATTTTCTTAACAAGAGATTTCACAAAAAGGAAATGCACTGTTAAAAAATAAAAGGTTAAAAACCTGAACCAATGACTCACAGCTCGTGATCTGTAAAGCCACGTCAAGGCACCAACCTCTTTACAAGCCATTCACACACCTTTCATACTTGACAAACGTTCACACCACCAGCTGCGGGCCCAGCACATTACAACACTCAAATCAACAGACAATGTAGAGACAATGTACACCCTGGCAGAGAAAGACAAAAAATACAAATAATACTTCAAAACAAACTATTCCTTAAGTACACACACATACTGGTTGGATTTGGCACAAGGGTGTGTGAAGGTTCAGAGCGTAACATTTTATTAACAAGAGATTTCACAAAAAGGATATTCACTGTTCATAATTAAAAGGTTAAAAACCTGACCCAATGACTTACAGCTTGTGAGCTGTAAAGCAATGGCAAGGCACCAACCTCTTTACAGGTCATTCACACACCTTTCATACATGACACACACAAGACCATTCACACCACCAGCTGCGGGCCCAGCACATTACAACATTCACATCAACAGACAACGCCATTCAAGGGCCCATCACTTTCATACGCCCACATGACTGACACTGCAATCACACCGGCTGGCGGTTGTCGTGTGTGCAGTGGAGTTTTGGTTAGCAGTGTGTGTAATGACCAGCAGCAAGTGACTACTCACACACCGCCAGCCAAGCGCCAGTCCACTCACACTGCCAGCCAAGTGCCAGTCCACGCAAACCACCAGCCAAGCACCAGTCCACGCACACTGCCAGCCAAGCACCAGTCAGCGCACACCAAGCGCCAGTCCACGCACACCGCCAGCCAAGCACCAGTCCATGCCAAACGCCCACGCACATCGTTATTAATTTTTTTTTTGTAACAAGAAAGAAAACACAAACCAATTGGAACAAGATACAAAACTATAACTACAAACACAACAGCGATAACTGAATACATTATTCTAATGCCAACCGTGAAGCAGAATTACAAATATAAAACAATACAGACCAGGCAGTTCACTATTAGACTCACGGTTGCTCCCAAAAACTCTTTTGAGTGTGATACAATCTGAAACATGTGCGCACACACAGCCCAGGATTAGAAGGACAATCAGCACAGTGCATACCACTCTGCTTCTTCATACCTCTTCCCAAACTGACTCAACATCTCTTACAGACATTGTTTTTTTGGGGCGTGGAAGTAATTAAATTGGGAAAGTGGTGATCTTTCAATCTAGCCACATCCTCCACCACTCCAACTCTAGGAACACGTGCCTGTTCCACTACAACATGGCTGCCTATCACAGCCTCCTGAAACTGAGCAAAAGTCATCCTTGATGCTGGAGAACACTTCTTGAACACAACAAAAGCATTAAAAGTTGCTAAATTGAAGAGATGGATGGCCAACTTCCTTTACCAAATGTAAGCCTTACACACAGCAGTGCAAGCTTCCAACCACTGATCTACTCTATCTACACCACCCATGTGCTTATTGTAGTCTACAATGCACACAGGTTTGTGCCCTTCAGCAACCTGACCCCAAACAGTCACAGGTGAAGTACTTTATCATGAATGGTAGTCAGCATGTAGACATCCCTCCTGTCTACAAATTTCACAGCTAGCAGTTCATCACTAGGCAAGGCACTGCACTGTCCCATCTCAAGCTTTTTGCAAACAAACTATTTTGGGTAACCTTTACAGTTAGAGCGGTTTGTGCCACAAGCAAGAGTGTCTACTTTGAACAATTCCTTAAACAATTGCACAGCAGTGTAGAAGTTATCTAGGTACAAATGGTGACCTTTGTTAAAAAGACCTCTACCAAGATCCCACACAATTTTCTCTGAAACTCCTAAAGTGGACGGACAACCAGGGGGGCCATTAGTGGAATCCATGCCAGTGTACACCCAAAGATTATAGACATATCCTGTCCTACTCTGACAACATTTACATCTTAATTCCATAACTTGCCCTCTTGCTAGGAATCTACTGCCTAAAAACCAAATGGCCCTTGAACAGGACCAAAGACTCATCAACAGCTATTTATTTCCCTGGTGTATAAATCTCTGAAAATCGATCTACAAAGTGATCAAGGACAGGCCGAATCTTAAAAAGAAGATCACAGTCAGGGTGATCTAGTGGCAACGCTGAAGCTTTATCAACAAAATGCTGCAACCGAACCAAAAGTAAATACCAATAACGACTCATAATTGCAGGAAATATGGCTGTTGCCATCAAGGGACTGGTAGAACAATATGAAGACAGGGATGCCTTCCTTATCAAGCCCATCAAAAATGTTCAACCCAAAACCTCCTTCATCTCATCCAGATTTGTGGGAGTCCACCGGGTAGCTCTAGAGTGGGGCCTAAGTCTGGCACTGTTCAGCATACAGATTAGTCTGCTCAACAATCAGCCAAAAATACATCATCCATAAACAACTGAAAGAACTGTATAGGCATAAAAATTTCACAATTCACTCTATACCCCGCATCACCACTAAAGGCAGGCAACACCAGCTGCACCATGTTTGGATCAACCCAGAGTCCAGCACTTCCAATGGGAAGCCTTGCAGCCCCAGGCTGCAACCCAGATGCCTCTTGCTGCACCATCGACGCATCAGTGTTCTCCCCTAAAACAGGCACTTCATCCGCACTGAGAGTAGCTTCATCCGCACTGAGAGTAGATTCATCATCAGATGATTACTCGTGGACAGAAACCTCAGTGCCAGAATCTTGCACTTCCTCCTTTGCCTCAGATGCACTTTCAGTCTCATAATCATGGTCAGAGGAAGATTCAAAAAGCATACCAACCACCTGCTGAGTAGTAATCCAGCAGCTAGCCATAATCCTTACTAATAAAGGTAACTTAACAAACAAGTCAACAAAAACAAACACTTTGTAAAATAAGTAATTGATAGAGCGTTCGACGATCTTAAATTTGTAAGGGTGCATTATATTCATGTACGAACTGCACTCACATATATTCCAATGTTTGGTTGAACTTTGTGCATATTAGAATTAAATTTATATCATCATATTAAAATCAGTGGAATGAAATTGTGACGCTATTTACAGGACTGATCAGCATTTCGCACATATTTAGAGAAATCATGCACGTATGTTATGATTATTAGGTAAAACAAATGTACTCACTGTTATAATTGATTAATATAGAGGCTTGTGTAAAAGGTGCACATTAAAGAACGTTCTTAGGTTAGCCAATTGTAGGCCTAACTTTCATTTTTCTTAAGTTTCGTGTCTCCTCGTTTGCTCTCGAGTAGGGAGTTAATTAAAATGTATGTGTGTAGAAAGTTTTCTTTTCGCCCCTACTGCAGGTGCAGGAATTCAACCTCATTATTTTAGATTTAAGAAGATACATAGGAGGAGAGGAATGTATTTGAAGATCTTGAACAGAGAGAAGGGAGGACACCTTCTGTGCCTGGTAAAAACTGGGAACAAAGGTCGTCGACCAAGACTTCAAATTAATTGGAGTCTGTGGAAAATTACTCAAAGGAGGTGTTCGCTGAATAACTCACCATGTGACCTGTTAAGGGTGTAACTTTGTCTTTTTGTATTAGGCACAGGGACAGTTTTGCAGGACTTCTGCTTTTGACTGAGAAAGGAGAGCATCTTAGAACGAGCTCTGTAGCTTTACGCTACCTGACCCATTTAACGTGAGTGCACTTCTTAGGGAGTCAACACGTGCTGACACCTTTGGGAAATTCTTCTGGGAAATTAGGAAGGGATGCCACTTTAGAAGTAGAGTAGGGACAGATTATTCTTTATTTCGGAAATACAAATGAAAAAGGATTTGGACGCAGTGTCTATACTCAGCTGTGTTCTGATTTTGGAATTCATTGTTCTGTGCCTATTGTGCCGTATGAATTATATTCATAGATTGGGCTCTGTACTAGTATTCATGTATCTTTACGCTTTGATTTTGAGGTGTGTCTATATTCTGTTGTTTTTGGCTTTGTAATAAATCAACAAAACCTGAATACATAGTCTGTAGTCCTTTAGCCGGGCGGGAGGGGAAATGTATAATTGGTAACTTGCTTTCTTCCCTCTACACTTCTTAGCAGGCAATAAAGACCATCGGCCACGTGTTCCTAAGTAAATTTAGAATATGGAATCCGGCTCCATCAATTGGTAGCAGAAACGGATGGTTGCCTCTAGAAGTGAGAGGAAATTTTAGAAAATCTAGAACACAATTTGACCTACAGAGCCCCAAAAGAGAGGCCATGACTGAGAGCAGAGGACGGCGGGCGTTGACGGAGGTCAGCGGAAATTGATGGTGCGGCGGAGACAGCGGTAGCGCGAGTATGAACAGTGATGTGTGGGTTAGATTGCGGTGAATTGGTTGTGTGATGTCTTGTGGAGTTGGAATGATAGTCGAGTGAACGTGAGTTTATTGGTTTACTGGTCCCAACACGTGCGGATCAGGAGGTTTTGGTAAGCGGACTTATGAGAAGTCCAAGATCCCGGGATAGCTTTGTACTGTAATTGTCTGATCATTGATGTGGGTGTTGTGGAGCGCTATCAACGGCTTACTTGGGGTAGGGAACTTTGTGTGAGTGGATCTAATAGAGTCGCGTGTGGAAAACCTCAGGCCAGGGGCGGACTACAGTGATTCGAGTGACTGACACAGGTCGTGGGTCACGGAGTGTGAATGTTCTTGAGAGAGTGTATACTATCGACCTTGTAGACGGCAGACAATTACTTGGGTTTTATGTAACTGTAAGTTACTGTGGCTGCCTGATAGGTAGTTACTTGGTTTAGTAGCTTTTGGATAACCAGTTACTTGGTTGTGTGAATGTGAGAGCGAATGTACGTGGTGAGATTGTGAAGGAGGGTTAACCGCTGCAGAGAGGGAACGGTGATGTCAGAGGGCGCTGCGCTGTGATAGGCAGGTCGGTGTAACGCTGCGCTGGCATTGGACAGTTCTTGGTGAAAATTGGAAAGAAAAAATTGTGTTTGTAACAATTAAATTCAAAATGAGATGTTTCAAAGTATTGCGAGACTTATGTAGAGGAGATTCAGGTATAGTGACTCGGGTAGGGGAAGAAGCCCCACCAGAGGATACCCCGGCACATTATATGGCAACAAACGTAGGACTGCATACAATAGTGTGGCTCCAAAATTGGCATAAGATTACAGAAAAGGAAGGAGAATTGGCTTTTCCACATTATGGGTCATTTTGATTGGATGTGTTGTATCAATTAAGGGGAGTGATGTCTTCATTAAAACCTCCACCTAGACCCACACAATTTGAGGCATTAGCTGCATGGATGCGGGCAGCACAAGCTAGGCGAAGAGAAAACTCTCAGAGAAGGATGAGAAAAGCAATGAAGTCGTATCAGGATGCCAGGTGGGATGCTCAGTTGAAGAAATGGAGGGTTGATGCCATAGAGGGATAGAGATTGTATCCATTGTTGGTAAAAGGAGCTAGTGCACGGACAGGAAATACAGAAGATGACAGTGACACAGATGATAGCTTGTTAGACAGACTGTTGGCAGAGCGTCCCCTTACCTTACAACCCTCAGTCTGAGGAGGGAAATAGAGAGCTGGTAGACGGAAACTCAGAAGGAGTGGGATTGGCCCCGGTAGGCGTAAGTACAAGAGTAGTGGGAAGGATTTCGTTAGGATCAGAAGGGGCAGGAAGGTCAGAAGTTGGGAATACTGAGATGAGAGGAGCCAACTGTGACACACAGTTACCAGAAGCCCTTACGGTGCCGGTTACCATTGGACCCGTGGTCTCAAAATACAATCCGAGTGGGGGAGAAAGTGGGAGTCAACAGCCAACAGGAATGGGGGAAGAAACTATCTCTGGAGGAAGCCTTACGATGGGAGGAACGGGTGTACCTTTGGAGCCTGTGGAAGGTAGCACTCCATTGCCAGCGACGGCAGACCCTTCAAGGGTTTGCACAGGATCGGAAATGAGGAGAAGCGGTACACTGGCAAATTCTAGGTCAGAAATAAGAATGTGGGTTCCACCAGTGAGGGAGACTATGTGGAGTTCAGCCGAGATAGGAATGAGGCAAGAATCGTCTAGAACACGACTCGGGTTCCCGAATGTAGGGTCGAAAAGTCGATGGAAGAGTCAGAGTTGTGAGAGGAAAAGCCTGCCCACTGTCCAAGATGAGGGGTCGGAGGATCGATGGAGAAGTCGAAGTTGTGACAGGGAGGGACCGTGTAATGTGACAAATCAAGGAAGGCTTGAGGTTGCAGTGAAGGCAAAATTGTTGGATGTAATGAAGTTGAAGCCAGAAGTAGATGAGGTGATCGATGGGAACCTGCCGTTGGAAAGAGTGGATCTATATGATCAAGATGAGCTGTTATTTGTGGCCAAGGATGTTACTAGGAAGGCAGAAAGAGTTCATGAGGCATTAGTTCAGTTGACGCAGAAGTACGATGTGGATTTGACGAAAACGAAAATGTTGCAGGGAAATCACAGGCTAAATTACACTGACCAGGAATTGGAAGAGAAGAGAATAGTAGGGTTGAAAGCCCATACTCGAGAACTAGTCATAGGAATGAGGGCATGGAAAGAGTTGGACCGGTGGGAAGAGAGGTGGCCCAAGAAGAAGGGTGCCAAGAAAGGGATAGGAGACACTCCGCCTCCCGGAGGGGGGACGGAGAAAGTAGGAAATTTCCCATTGCGGGAGGTACAGAATGAAGGGTATGTACATGTGCCTTGGAGCAGGGGTGATTTGGCATCTTTTACAAATGATTTCCCTCGGCTGAGGGAAAAGTCCACAGAATGGTATAAACAAATTGATTGGTTTGTGAAGATTTCAAAGGTATTGTGGATAGATTTAAATACTCTATTTGGCATTGTGGTCCCAGGTGATTTGTAGGCAGCGTGCAAAATGCAATTGAGTAGCCTACTGCAAAACCAGTTAGAGATCCCGTAAACATGGCCCTTCATCAGAGGTAGTGAGAAAATACGAGCAGGCGATTAAATGGCTCCAGTCTAAGGTTGCCCCTCAAACTATTGATTGGCTCAAGATTGATCGTACCACCCAAGAACCTAAGGAATCAGTACACGATTATATGAGAGACTCAGGGTTGGCCTTTAAACTGCATAGTGGGCTGGATGCCCTTGAACAGAAATACATGGGGCAGTTTGTCTCAAAATTTGTGTTGGGATTGAGGGTTGAGATTAGCTTGATGATTCAGCAACATTTGATATGTTGGCAGAACAAGTCAGTGGACGAGATTCTGCGTTATGTTAAGTATTGTAGTGATCAAGTAGAGTCCACACATAGGACAATGAAGGATAAGCTGATGATGGTGCAGTTAAGGAACGCTGAGAGACCAGATCTCATGCAGGGGAATGGAGGTACAATGGGCCGAAGACAAGGGAGTGGTCAAGGAGCAGGCCAAAATATGACAGCTCATCCAGGACAGGGAAGGGGAAGAGGAATGGATACAGGGACAGGAGCTGAGTGGGTTAACCCGAGGAGGAACACTGCTTGTCATTATTGTCACAAGATCGGGCATTGGAAGCGTGAGTGTCACCTAAATCCAGCTAATTAAGCGCAAAACGAAGACAAAGTGCTGGTATCTGATGGTCTGAACACAGTGACTACACCTAGGTCCATGTATGGGGGAGGTCCAGAACAGCAGATACAGGTGCCTCAACCCCTAAGAATATCCTCAGCTAATTATGTATATCAACAGATGCCCTTCATTGAATTGACCGATTGTTCTGATCTGGACCTCTTGCAAAGACAGTGTGAGAGGGGGAGGAGGACTGTACCCTTGGAGCAGCCTTGGAGGTAGACCAGAGTGGACCATTTGTGGGGGCCTATGTCAACGGTCATCCCATTACGTTTTTAATTGAAACTGGTGCAGCCCGTTCTACTGTAAGGTCAGCAGTTGTTCCCAACTTGTCCCTTTCAGGTCAATTGATCCAAGTGGTAGGAGTTACCAATCAGAAAATGACCAATTCTTTAACAAATGAGTTACCTGTGAGAATAGGGACTTTTCAGGATCGACACAAATTCGTGGTGTGTGATTCGAGTCTGGTTTGCCTACTAGGACGTGACCTTCTGCGCAAGCTAAATTGTACCATCTATTGTACTCCGAAGGGGGTGGAATTACAGACTTGTGATGACAACGCTGCCTTCAAGGTGGCAAGTAGAACTTGTGTGCAGAGATGTTCATTGTACTCACCAAAGACGAGTTACCATTTGATTTGAGAGACTCTGTCTCTCCTGTGGTATGGGATTTTACAGGATAGCAGATAGGTCTGATTCAAGGAGTCGAACCAGTTAAGATACAGGTCAAGCCGAATGCCGAATTCCCAAGGACGCCACAGTATAACTTAACACCAGAGACAGTGGTGGGAATAACACCCGTGATTGAATCTATGATTCCTCAAGGCATTTTGAAGGAGATCAGAGGAAGCCCCTATAATTCACCTATAATGGGGTTCAGTTTCTTCTCCTCCTTCGGCCGCAGCTGGTTTCAGCCTCGAGGCCTGGTCAGGGTCACTGCAGTCTGTGTAACTGCTTAGTCCGATGTCTCTTTCAGTTACTCTCAGGCCGGCAGGCCCGTGATTTCCTCTTCCGGGTCAGCGGGGGCAGAGACAGCACCAGCAGTGAATGCAGTCACTTCCGGCCTCTTCTTCCGGCTCCAGCAGCTGTAGGGGTGGAAGGATCCTCTGTCTGTGCGGTGACCTTCATCTTCTGACCCCAGACATCACCCCGGCCTCGGATTGTCATCTTCACCGTCCCAGGCCGAGAGAGAGAGGGCTCTGAGCAGGTGTCTGCGCAGGCTTAGGCCCTGCAGGCTCCTTCCTAGCTCCAGAGACTGAATGGGGCTCGACCTCCAGTGTCCTCAGAATAAAGGAAAACGTCCTCGTCCACACTACTAGCTAGACATAATTAAAACCACATGCTGAAAAACAAGCACATATTCAACCCACATGGGACGCACCTACTGGCGCACAGCACCTGCCGTGTGGGGAACGGCTTGCCAGCTCGTCACTCTGCCGTGAGGGGAACGGCTTGTCTACTCACCATCCCGCCGTGAGGGGAACGGCCTACATCCCCCAGCAGCCTCTGACCGGCGCGAGTCTGCAGCGTCATCACAAGCGCCAGCAGCTCCCTTAAAAGTGCTGCTGCCCACCCGCAGCGCGGGACGCACCTACTGGCGCACAGCACCTGCCGTGAGGGGAACGGCTTGCCAGCTCGTCACTCTGCCGTGAGGGGAACGGCTTGTCTACTCACCATCCCGCCGTGAGGGGAACGGCCTACATCCCCCAGCAGCCTCTGACCGGCGCGAGTCTGCAGCGTCATCACAAGCGCCAGCAGCTCCCTTAAAAGTGCTGCTGCCCACCCGCAGCGCGGGACGCACCTACTGGCGCACAGCACCTGCCGTGAGGGGAACGGCTTGCCAGCTCGTCACTCTGCCGTGAGGGGAATGGCTTGTCTACTCACTATCCCGGCGTGAGGGGAACGGCCTACATCCCCCAGCAGCCTCTTACCGGCGCGAGTCTGCAGCGTCATCACAAGCGCCAGCAGCTCCCTTAAAAGTGCTGCTGCCCACCCGCAGCGCGGGACGCACCTACTGGCGCACAGCAACTGCCGTGAGGGGAACGGCTTGCCAGCTCGTCACTCTGCCGTGAGGGGAACGGCTTGTCTACTCAGCATCCCGCCGTGAGGGGAACGGCCTACATCCCCCAGCAGCCTCTGACCGGCGCGAGTCTGCAGCATCATCACAAGCGCCAGCAGCTCCCTTAAAAGTGCAGCTGCCCACCCGCAGCGCGGGACGCACGCGGGCAGCGCCAGGGCGAAGCCCAGGCCCGTCCTAGCCCGTCATCGACAGGAAGAGGCAGGGCAGGGCCAGACCCCTTACATTTTATCCCTGGGACACAATGTTCAGAAAGACTTTTTGAAGACTCTTTTAAGGCACTTCGTTGAGTCAAGTTCGTATAATCCATTCTTAACTTCTTGCTATCTACTTCCCTTGGGACTTCTAAAGTCGACCATACATAGTACAGGGGCATTGATATTTTAAAACGTTTCTTTTTCTCCTTGTTGGGATAAACATCCCATTTGTGAATTCGTTGTTGACCTAGAGCATTTATTCTTGGTGTAGTAATGGGCAAAAGGAAAACTATGGAGGGCACAGGGGGGGCAATAGGCCCTGCTAGCGGGGCAGGCAAGGGGAAAAAGGCAAGGAAAGCAGTAAAGAGTGCAACTGTTACCAACAATTGTGTTATGAATAGAATTAATAATCTTATTACGGAATGTGAAGGGCTTCTAGGAGTTGAACTACCAGCATCCGCTGATTATGTTAACTCCTCTCATGATAAGGATCCTATCCCCTTGCGCCCAACTATCGTCCCCCCAATGTTTCAAAAATCTTTACGCAAGGGTGTAGTGAGCGGTCATGAGACCACTCAGCTGGGCCCCGAATCACACTCGTTGATCGATACTCCCCTCCAATTGCCCATTCTTCCCGCTCATGATGCCATAAGTCACCTCGAGCCTTTAATTATTTGCACAAATCGATTTGCAGTATTGGCCGGGGAGCCCGACTCCTATGAGAAAGGGCAACCCCCGCAGCCCACTCCAACCCTTGAGAAGAGCCTAATTGAAATAGCTCCCACTTGTTTCTCTCCACCCCAGACTCTTCTCCAGACTGTTATTTCTCTTAAAGAGGAGGTTGGGTCATTGAAGGTGATGATTGAGGAGCTTGTAGGCACTGTCAAAATGCTAGCTCTTAACAACTCATTGCACGTGCCAGCAGCCTCCCCACTACCTAATTTACAACAGGCACCAAAAATAGGAGATTTTACAAGTAGTGGCCCGTCGCATGCTCCGGTAGTTCCATCTCGACGAGCCACTATGGCTCTGACTCTTAAGCAGACGGGTCCCCTCGAAGTACACCCCTGTAGTACTCAGCAAAAACAGTTATATTCTCAAGTTACTGCAAACTATGAAAGGCCTACTAATGCTTTAACAGTTTCATCCCTGGGTACCAAAGCTCATGTCCAACAGAATAAGCAATCTACCTGCTCTCTTATACAAACACAGATGTTTTTTTTGGTTAATGTCCCTAAAATTGCCTCTAGGGGTAGATATGAGAATGATGAATCCTTGAAAAATAAATCCATACATTGGTTACGTCACGTGAGGGGATGTCGCTCGTTGATTAGGGAAGATATAATCAGGGCACGGAGATGCACGTCCAATAATAAACCTATGGACTGCATCGAACTCACCCTGACCAGCTCTGATCTGGCGGAAAATCTTCTGGCATTAGAGTACAGGACCTGCCCCCCGGATTCTTCATCCATCCAGATTAGGCGCGTCCCAACAATTGCTGCAGCCAGGGCTTATAAAAATGTGATACCACTGCCCACACTAAGAGGGTCCTTACTCGAGGCGGTTGATTGACTATGTCATGATTCCCAGCCTCAGCAGGAATCAGAACCCACCCCAACCACTAACATCCAAAACGCCCCTAGCATGACCCAACCATGTACCATTCCTGAACAATTTCCAAACTCGTTAATACTTAACAGTTACAGTGGCCACCCTGGTTGCAGCTCGAGGGATCAGGGGGCTGCAACATTTGCCAACACTTCTGTTCCACCCTCTGTCCTACTCCCCTTGGCCCAACAAATCCCACCATGTAATGGAATTTCAGCTTCCCAGCTTAAAATCCTTTCTTGGAATGTGGCAGGTCTCCATAGTAAAATGTTGTTACCCAATTGGAATGAGTTGATTGAGGAACATCACATCTGTATATTCCAAGAAACTTGGAACCTAGTTCCACTATATAAGTCCGGTTATTCTTGTTTTTTTACTTCTGCTGTTCCTATGGGGAGGGGGCGGCCCTCTGGAGGTCTTATTGTTTGGGCCAAGATTGATATGGGCTGCAAAATCACTGAACACCAATGTGCGAGCCCAGATATTATGTGGCTCTCGATCAAGGGAAT
Source organism: Calotriton arnoldi (assembly GCA_963921515.1). NCBI lineage: Eukaryota > Metazoa > Chordata > Amphibia > Caudata > Salamandridae > Calotriton > Calotriton arnoldi. Next base: position 3,128,333 of record CAWUFW010000926.1, read on the forward strand.
AAGAGGAGGGGAAACCCTTGAGTTGTTTAATGTTTATATAAGGGGACACCGGGGGTAAAGCATCAAATATTGTCCTGTCACTGGAACAGGAGTTATCCAGCTGCCCATCAGATTCATACGTTATGATCGCTGGGGATTTTAATTGCACTTTCGAGCCATTAAGCTCTGAAGATTTGCTGGGGGGAGAGGAAGATGATACTAAGTGGGGTGTCCCATTGCTAAATATACCTCCCATTAAGAAATGGTCCCAAGTAGCAATTCAGATTAGTGCACTCACTTTAGAAATTGGATTAAGGGCTGTAAATGGTAGAACTCCCTCTGACGCTGTAGGGGCTAACACATATAACAGAGTGACTTGTCCTTCTCGAATTGACTACATATTAGTTGACGTTAGACTTTGGAGAACCATATTAGATATGGAAGTGATTCCTTCTACTGATAGTGATCATAATATATTAAGTCTGATTATGGAAACCCCCTGGGCTTTTTCTCTTCCCCTAAACCAGGGTGTAGGCTCGCTCATGATGACCAAAGAATTGGTCCCTTCGAATTGCAGAAGGTACCTTAAATGGCCTAGAGTTGCCGCACAAGAATCCCAAATGGTCGACATTAGGCATACCCTAAGTGAAAATACCCTCAAAATGCGGGAGGCCCTTAGCGAAACAGATGGTTTGTCAAAGATCCCAGAATTATATGAAAGAATGATAGCCCAGATGGGGTCTTTTTTTATTGTAGCGAACCATGCTGGTAAATCAGGTACATGTCGTAAAAATCGTAAGACTTGGTTTAATGGGGATTGTAGACAGAAGAAAAAGGCATTGATCTTAGCAATAAAAAGCAGAAATTGTTCCTTAATAAGAGAAGCTAGGAAGGATTACAAAATTGCTGTTAACCTTGCAAAGCTTGACTGGGATGAGACTCATTGACAGAACCTAAAGGATGCAAGTGTAGCCAGGGATCCCAACCTTTTTTGGAACATGGTTAGGCGGTCAGGTACTAAAGACCCTGATATAATTCCTAATCATATTACGAGCCAGGATTGGTATAACCATTTCGGGAAACTTTACTCTGGGACTAATCCAACTTCCCAAGGCGGAGCAAATGACCATTTAAGTGCCTGTCCCATTTTGAATGCTACTGACCCTTTTACCTCAGAAGAAGTAGAGGCGGCCATAAAGAAAATAGTTCCAGCAAAAGCCTCGGGACCAGATGGCCTCCCGGGTGATCTTTTCTTGCCGATCCCCCAAATGGGCAGATTATATTATGCTTTTACTTAATTCCATTGCAAAAGGCAGTGCAGTACCTGACTCATGGAAAGGTGCAGAGGTGTTACCCATTTTTAAAAAAGGCCCAAGGGATGACCCTGCCAACTACCGCCCAATCAGCTTGATTGATGCTATGCAGAAAGTAGTTGGCAGGGTGTTGCTGCAGAGAATTCATCATTGGGTGGATGATGAGAATATTCTCTCTCAGTATCAAGCGGGATTCAGGGCCTGTACAGGGACGGTGGATCAAGCATTTAGGTTGCTTTTAATCTACTGGAAGGTTGTTGTAATTGGCAAGGGCAGTCTTTATTTGGCCTTCATTGACCTAAAGACTGCCTTCGACCTGGTCCCCTGTGAGCGGTTGTGGCATCTACTAGATGATATGGGGATCCCACCAATGGTTCTGAATCTGTTGATTCGTCTTCACAAGGCAATTATGCCCAAGTCAGGTGGGGGTCCCAAGAACAGAAGACAGTAGGATCCCTGTAAACAGAGGAGTACGCCAGGGTTGTGTCATGGCGCCCACCCTGTTCTCCCTATATATGCACGGGGTGGTTAACTTCCTCCAAGAATTTCCATCTGATGCCCCTGCCCTGGCAGGAGACAGGGTTCCTACCCTGCTCTTCGCATATGACACACTTCTTATATCTAAGACTCCGGTTGGGCTCCAAAAACTCCTAGACAGATTTCATCTGTTTTGTGAGTCTAGGGAGCTGATTGTCAACACCTCTAAAACCAAGCTCATGGTGTTTAACCCCTACAGGCCATATAGAGGTAATTTTACTTTAGATGGAACCCACTTAGAACGAGTCACAACGTTTGATTATCTAGGCATTCTGCTCGCTGAGAAAATGCATTGGAGATACCACATCGACAAAATGCTTTTGAGCCACAAACGTGCGGCAGGAGCACTAGCTAGGGAACATCGCTCCTCGCAGAGCAGACCTGTGGCTCCTGCTCTTACGATCTACGCAGCTAAAGCAGTTAGTTCAGCCCTTTATGGTGCTGAACTATGGGGCTTCGACAATGTAGATGGAATCACCAGATCTGAACATAAATTCTTAAGAGGTCTAGTGATGATCCCCTGCAATGTACCACTGAAACCCCTGATGAGCGACATGGGCAGGCGTTCTTTTAGAGACATAGCCAGGCTGCGGCCCTTGCTATTTTGGGCCCGCCTGCGGCGGACTCCTGAGCTTGCCAGCTACGCCTCTGCGTTCACAGAATTGATGGTCTTAGATGGCAATCAAAGAATTAGTTGGTTGCTTAATGTTAAGACAACAATTCTTGCGCTTGGTTTTAAGGATGCGTGGGATACCCAAATCCCACCTAGTAAGGCTGAACTCAAAATGCGATACTGGGCATGGGTTGATGCCCAAGAGCTTAGCAATTCGAGATTGGGAAGGCTCACAGAAGAATTTTATCTCCACAAGCTGCGCATATTTTTAGAACCATATTTAGATTTTATCCAGACGCCACGAGATAGGGCACTTTACATACAGTTTAGGGTAGGCTCACTCCCGGTACGAGAGCTAACTGTAAAGTGGAGTGCCCCATACCAGACGACAGCGGACTGCCCCTGCTGTAAGGCGCCGACTGAGAGTGTGGCCCACCTTATGTTTGTTTGCCCCGCCTATAAGAGGGCTAGAACAAGATGGCTTAAACCCATCTGCAGCCAATTGGGCACCCATGAACATTGCGTTGCTTTGCGCATTCTGAAGTCGGATGCAAGGACCCTCTTTGCCTGTGGCGTGGCCAAGTACCTTGGCCGTGTTTGGATAGTAAGGTTTAAATTCTTACGAGGGACATCCCAATGAATTATCATGTTTTTATATTATTTTCATCCCGAGCTCAATTGGTCTGCTTATTTATATTGCACTGTCACTTTATATATTATCAGGCACACAAGTTGGAACTGAACTAATTTAATTGTTGTATCAAGTCTTTATCTGCAATGGCTTGTCCTTATTATCCCTTGGAAATGAGAATCCATTGTGTTTATGGATTTGTATATTTTTAACTGTCGCTTTTTTGATAACTCGTATTTTTATTGTTGATTGTATGAATGTTAATGCTTTTAAGATACCTGCTATCGAATAAAGCTATCTTTGACTTGACTTGACCTATATCCGGGCTGCAGAAACCTAGTGGCAAGTATAGAATAGTGCAGGACTTGTGAAGAGTTAATGAGATTGTGATTCCATGTTGTCGTGTAGAACCTTAATCCAGCTGTAATTTTGTTTCAAATACCTTGTGTGGCTGTATGGTTTACGATCACTGACCTATGCCAGGCATTTTTTTGATACCTTTCCATGAGGAGAGCCAATTTTTATTTGCTTTGCAGCTGGAGAACCGTGTGTTAACATGGTGTTCTATCCCACAAGGGTATACAGAAAGTCAGTCTAATTTCCATCAAATTTTGAAAAACAATCTCGAGAGTTTGACCATGCCACAGAATTCGGTTCTCGTCCAATATATAGATGATCTTTTGGTCGCTTCAGAGACGGAGGATGCTTGCAGGATAGATACTGTGGCTCTGTTGAATCACCTGGCAGAGAATGGACACAAGGTGTCCCCGGCCAAGCTTCAGAATTGTTTGCCTGAGGTTCAGTATTTAGGTCATAGAATCGAAAAGGGAAAGAGAAAGGTGTCGCCAGATCGCATGAAGGCGATCTTGCAAATGGGTACTCCTAAAAAGGCAGAAGGAAGTCCGAATGTTTTTGAGAATGGTCGGCTACTGTCAACAGTGGATCTGAAACTTTTCCCTTAAGGCAAAACCTTTGTTGAAGTTAACACGTAAAGATGTAAGTGTGACTGAGCTTTCTACCAAACCCAGGCCGGACATTGTCGATGAACCATTACCCGAATCTGATCTGGTCCTCTTTGTTGATGGTTCATGTTTAAGAGACAATGAGGGTTGTTTGAGAGTAGCTTTTGCTGTTTGTACTATTTCTGGAGTTGTGGAAGCTGCTTGTTTACAAGGAGTATACTCCGTACAAGTGGCCGAAATCATTGCCCTAATACACGCATGTCTCATCTCTGATCGAGTCCGAGTGACTATCTTCACTGATAGTCAGTATGGGTTCGGAGTGGTTCACGACTTCTGGCAGTTATGGTCACAGAGGGGGTTCTTAACTTCATCAGGTTCTGTTCATTTAGATCGAATAGAGTGGTTGCCTTTGTTGCAGAAAAGGAGCTCCAATCACAAGTGATACAAATTGTGAGATTCTAGGAGCTGGAAAGCCTTAACACAGAGGATAGCCCATCGCCTCTACCATTTTATAGGCTCAAAAATGGATCAGATTTCCTTTGTTCTTAATATAGAAACCCACAGGCTAACAGTAAGAAATATGATAGCTGCAGTGAAGGGTTCATTAAGGATAACCTGCCAGAGGGGAGGGGGGTGGTCTGCAGCCCAAGATGGTGGTCGCTTAAGCGACGAGCTCCGGGCCGGGGCATTGAATCCGTTAAATAATCCGTCATTCCCTACCTTGTCAGAAGGTGTTTCCAGCGCTGATGATCTGCCCTCACTGGCGGGCTGCCTCGACGGTGCTCTTCGGAAGCCTGTGACCCCTGCGGAGTGGACTTAGGGACGGTGGCGCTTCCCGGCCTCTCCTACGGCCTGCTGAGTGATTGGAGCCGCGGACTGCCCTGTGGGCTGGCTGGGCTGCGAGCGCCTGCTCCCGGCCGCGGTGGTAACTCTGGTTACCCTGGGGCCTGGGGCCTCCGCACCCTCTCTTCGGGGCTGCTGCTGATTGGTTTTGCCTGCACCCTGCCGGGCTTGCGGGTGTGCTCCAGGTTGCTGCTGCCACCTGGGAGTGTGGAAGGCGCACCGGCGTGCTGGTGCAGCACTGCCCGCCGTAGCGGGCCCCCCCCGGGGGAGGCCCCTGTTAGATACAGGACCGCTTCGCGCCACGAACCGGAGGCGGGTCCCCTACTGTGCCCGCGCTGCTCTGCTGGACTGAGGGGTGGCCGGAGGCGCTGGACTGGTGCTCCCTGATTCCCCCGCAACATCGAGGTGAGCGCTACTGTTGGGCACGGGGCCTACGTGCAACGCCCTCTTCTCCTGCGCGATTTAGAGTGCTGGCGGTGCCTTGGGATCTCTGGGCTACTCGATGGACTGGCTGGGCCCGGGATACGGGGACTGGTTGGTGTGTCCCCGCTGCCTCCCAACCTGATAGCTGAGGCGGGGCGGCTTATTCTTGATTAAGGGGGCCCTTTCGCGCCACGTGTCGGTGGCGGATTCCTGGCTTGGACCTGTGGTGATCCGCGCTGTGCTGGGGCTGGCGACAAACCGCGACGAGTACACTGCTACATCTGGTGGCCCACCTTAGTGAAGTACCTGGAGGGACACCGGGCTGCACTGTGGACTGCTTGGGCTCTGCACCCCGGGAGCCGACTGATGCTCTCTTGAAACCCTTTACTCCGGTCCCTTTCCAGTGCGTTGGAGGAACCCACTGTTGCACTGAGTGTCGGCTGCCCTACTCCGCCTGGGCGCCCCGGGTCGCTATTGCGATTGGTTTGTGTGGCATCCATGCCACTGACTTGTAGTCATACTGCCGGTTAGTGGAGGGTGCTTGATATCTGACGTGGCTCCTCTCCGGCTACCCCCCCTGACTGTGGATGCGGCGGAGTCTCTGACATCTAATCGCTGTTGCCGAGTGTTCACTGCATTGTTACACCGCGCCGCCGGCCATGGGCAAGGGAAAGCCTAGGGCGTCTACACGGTCGGGAGAGCGGGTTCTCTCTCTCCGCCTTCGGGCCATTCATCCACCCTTTCTCATCACACGGAAGGAACTATTGGTACCAATGCTTCGGTGGACAAACTGGACATGATCTTGCAGGAGATCCGTGATTCTCGTTCTGTGTTGGAAGCGCAACTGGGCATGATCTCAGTGGAACTCAACTTATTGAAAGATGATCATAAGTAGCTTGTTGAGAAAGTTAAAACTGCTGAGCAGAAGGTGGATAGCATGGTACCTCAAGTACAAGCCCATGAAGAGCAACTAAACTATATGCGCCAACAGATCGACTCCCTCCAGGCCTGGGCTGATGACGCGGAAGGCCGGGCACGCCGGAATAATCTCCGAATAGTAGGACTGCCAGAGGGAACGGAGGGCTCTACGCCCACGGAATACATCGAAAACTGGTTAAAGTCTAGCGTGGCCCCGATCGGATTGTCCGCACATTTCACAGTCGAGCGGGCACATCGTGTCCCTACACGTCGACCAATACCAGGCGCCAACCCACGTCCCATCTTGGCCAGGATTTTGAATTTCAGGGATCGGGATCACCTACTGCAAGCGGCGAGGGACAATGGTCCACTGCAGATTGACAATGCGAAGATTTCAATATTCCCCGATTACACCCTGGCGGTTCAGCGCAGAAGATTTTCCTTTATGGAGGTGAAGGCGCGAGCTCGAGCAGCGGGCCTGTCGTTTGCCTTATTGTTTCCAGCAAAACTGAAAATCCTCTACAATCAACGCTCCCTGTTTTTTGATACTCCTGACAGTGCATGGGGCTGGCTGGACAAGACGTTCCCCGATGTCCAACCTATGAGACGTATGGACTCCTCGCTGCCAAAGACACAGCGCCCCTCGGAGGCGTAGAGAGGGCTTCTTACTCAGAGTTCGGCCTCCACTCCCCTGATTCGTCAACAAGTGATGGAGGGCAGGCGAAGGGCACTACATACTGCCTCAACCTTCCGCACCACTCGACCAGCTATCAGTACCAGTCCGTCTGAAGGATTGAATACGGACACTGATTCCGATGGCAGCGTTGCACTGTTTCCTTCTGTGACCACACAACTTAGCAATGATCCTTTAGCCTCAGCTGGCTCTTAGTTATATGACATGTAACCTCGTAAGTCACTCACAGCCTGTTGTTGACTCTCTGTCCTGTTCGAAGGGCTGTTGTTCTACATGTGCTCCTTTACCCAAATGGTAGTATGTCATGACACTTGCATGTTTGTACGACAGGTGGGGACGGATTAGTAGGTCCCCTGGCCCGGCCCGCGTTCTGGGCGTTTTCATGTGTTGTTCGCTGCTATTGTGTGGCTGTTGATAGTGTTAGCGACCTTCCCCGCATGGCGTTAACATTTGTTGAATGTGAAGCATGTTAACCTTGTTTTCACGGTTTGGTCGAACGGAGTTTGGGCGTTGGACCCAGTATTGGGACATTGTTGAGTTATTTGTAACTATGCCGAATGGTCTGGGGGTTGTGGATGGGTGGGTGGGGGGATGGTGGGTGGGGTTGGGATCCGGGGGCATTTCTCATTATTTTTGATGATGCCTGCTGTTAATTCTTATACTTTTGTCTCATGGAACGTCAGAGGTATGGGGTCTATTGCTAAACGGCACAGAATAGCTGCACAATTACATGGTTGTAAAGCACACATAATATGCATTCAGGAGACACATCTGATTCCCTCCGAAACTATGAAACTACACAAGAGATGGCGGGGTCAATTTTATGCAACTGCATATTCGGCCTTTTCTAGGGGGGCTGCCATCTGGATTCGGGCGGGGATTCCTTTTTCCCTTAGTGAGAGCAAAATTGACGACCAGGGCCGGTTTGCCCTCCTACTGGGAACGTTAGATGGTATTATAACACAAAATAACCTTGGGTCTATGTACGCACGAAAGCAAACTGAAAGTGGACAAGTTTGTGTCTCATCAAATCTCCTAGGGGGAGAGATCCCTTTTAGGACGAATACCCTCACCCACCTATGGTGGCATGCTTCATCATATGGGTTTCTCCTCCCAGTGGGAATACCTAGTCCCACTGAGGGCTACAACTCCCTCACTGAGAGGAAGGAGCTCTGGGATGTTTTCAAGAATAGCGCAACGCTACTATGGATGCTAAAATCCCATATGGAAAGTATCTGGTAGGGTGAGGACGCAGCGCAACAGAATAAGAAGGTGAGTGAAAATCGTGAGTTTAAAACTACCTAGTGTCAGCAAAAACAATAGCTTTCCCGGGATACTTTTATAGATCGTATTGGCTGAAACATGTCGACCGTTTTTTCAAATTGAGCAGTTTATAATTTATACTGCTCGTTGTACTGCTTTTTAATCCTACCAGTGCGAGCAAGTGAATAAAGCTATTGTTTTTGCTGACACTAGGTAGTTTTAAAACTTTCAGTTTGCTTTCGTGCGTACATAGACCCAAGGTTATTTTGTGTTATAATTGTGTTGGAAAAGGGGATATTTTTCCTTGCAGGTCTCTAAACTCCCTCCCTTGGACCCTCTCCTCCTGTTTTTGTGTTACGGAACGTTAGATGGTAGACAAGTAGTGCTGGGGACCCTATATGCTCCGAATACAGACCAAGAAGCCTTTTTAACACGGGTCTCCCAAGCACTTGCTGGCTGGTCCCATTTCCCCTGGCTCTTGGGTGGAGACTTGAATGCGGTGTTTGACATATGTCTGGATCGTTCCCATCCCCCTTTATTTAACACTACGGCGAGGGCGCAGGCTGTGGCCTTAACACGTTGGGCACAAGGCTGGAATTTATTGGACGTATGGAGGGCTTTGCATGTGAATATGAGGGAATATTCCTTTTACTCTTACCCCCACAAGCTACATACACGTTTGGATTACTTTCTTTGCTCCCCAGATTTGTCCTCTTCTATTACACACTGTGAGTACCTGGGCAAGACTATATCTGACCATAATCCCATAGAGTTATTGTTGACTTGGGGCCGCTCCCCTGCTCCTATTCCAACGTGGAGAATGCAGCCTATACAATTGGAGGACCAGGTGTATCGGGCCGCATTGACTACAGGTATTGAAACATATTTTGTAGAGAATGAGGGTACTGCCTCGTCCAGATCTATTGAGTGGGAGGCCTTCAAAGTGACTGTACGTGGGGTTGCCATGGGGACTTTGGCAGGATCGCGTAGGGAAACGATCAGGGACATAACAGACCTAGAGAGGGACTTGCAGGCTCTGGAAGTAGCGGCTCAGAGGAGTGCTGACGGCGTAGAGCCACTACAGATCCGCTAGAATTAAGTATGCTGAATTGCTGGAACGCTTACGTATGATAGATTTTAACGCCTACACACTGCGCACACACTCTGAGGCGGATAGGGCAGGTACACTATTGGCAAGACTGATCCAACCTACGGTGAGTCCTACTCCCATTTTAGCTATGAATACAATCCATACCACGTTAGTTACCTCTCAGGGTGAGATCAATGCTGCGTTTCAGGAATATTATGCTCGTTTATATACCGCCCCAGGCTTGGATGTCTCGGCTCCCACACTCTCCTTCTTGACCAGGGTCCAACTTCCCACAGTTTCTGATTCGATCGCTAAGGACTTGGCAGCCCCGATTACTATTGCAGAGATCCGGGTGGCGATAAAGGCATTGGCCCGTAACAAAACGCCGGGCTCCGACGGCCTCCCTGTGGAGTTTTATTCAACTTTTGCTGATATGCTGGTCCCTAGGTTATTGCACCTTTATACTTCCTCCTTGGAGGACGGTGTCCTGCCCCCACCACTAGGGAGGCGATAGTCACGTCTTTATTAAAACCTGATAAGGAACCGACTGACCTCCTATCTTATAGACCGCTTTCGATTCTTAATACAGAATACAAGATACTCAGTAAGGTTTTAGCATCGCGGCTCCTTCCACTCCTTCCTCGATTGGTCCATACGGATCAATGTGGATTCATACCCCAACGCAGCACCTCTCTGAATATCCGCCGACTCCATGCCCTAATGCACGCAGCGTCAGAAACTTCACCTTATGCTGGTTGCTTGTCTTTAGATGTGCGTCAAGCCTTTGATACCCTAAGCTGGCCGTACATGCTAGCAGTATTGTCTAAATTCGGCTTGCCCCAGTCATATTGTAAATGGATTAAATTGTTGTATACTAGTCCTACAGCGCGCTAAGACGGGTGCGACCATCTCTCCCTCTTATACAATCTCCCGGAGGTACGCGCCAGGGTTGCCCCTTATCCCCCATGCTCTTTGTGTTAGCCCTCGAACCGCTTGCGCAATATCTGCGCCAGGTCATGGTCCCTTATGGCATCCCCTTGCGTGGAGTGGTACACTCTGTATCACTGTACGCTGATGATATGCTGTTGTATTTCCGAGATTTGGATGCCAATAAACATACGATAGCTGATGCCTTTTCTAGTTTTGGGGAAATTTCTGGCCTGTGTCTTAACGCCTCTAAATCAGTTGCCTTCTCCTTCTATAATACTTATGCTTCTCCCTTTTACAATTTGGCCAGATGCAATTCAGAGTTGAACCTGTCACTTTTAAATATTTAGGAATTAACGTATATAGATCCAACGCCGATACCATAGATGGTAATGTAGTGCGCACCATTAATTCGATACGCTCCCAGATCGCCTTCTGGAATACGTTGCCATTGACGGTGGCGGGCCGCTTGGCGGTGTCGAAAATGGTTGTGTTGCCCCGCCTCCTTTATTATTTTGTGAACCTACCAGTTGTCCTCCTGGCCTGGATTTTTAAAACACTTGACACACTGTTATCATCCTTGATATGGGGGACGGGCAGACACAGATTGGCGCTGACTAGCTGCAACTACCTAGTGCTGCAGGAGGCATGGGGCGCCTGATTTTAAAACATACTGTATAGTGGGACAATTACAGTGGATGGCATATTGGTTAGCGGGTAAGAATTTATTTGAAATTGGGCACTCCTGGAATTTTTAAAACGAGGAACCCTTCAATCACAGTTATGCCCGGGTGCACAGAAGCTGCGTGATCCTCCTTATTTGCTGCAAGTTGCATTACATTATTGGAAACAGGCTCAAAAATTGGCAAAATTGCCATTTCCGTATGCCCCGAACGTCCCGCTCTGTGGGCTGCCTACTAGGCGTGGGATAATCTCGATGAATCGAATTCAGGGGTGGACGCGAGAAGGGGTGGGGACAGTCGGTGATCTCTTCTTGGAGGGCCACTTGATGCCCCACAAAGAGTTTGCACGTACCTATATGGTGCCTGAAACCTTGTTTCTCACTCAAGCTGCAATTGTGCGCTATATTCAGAGTTATTGGTACATAGATCAGAGAGAACCCCCAACTTTTCAATTGCTGAAATCGCTACACGTTATGGGGCACGGCCGACACTTGGTGCGCTGGCTCTATCGAGGCTTGAGGGAACATTTACATATTCCATTATTGCATCTCAGGCGGAAGTGGGACATGATATTAGGGCGGGAACTAGAGGACAGGGAGTGGGCCCAGGTGTTAGAGCATCCTCAGCGAGTCTCTCGTAATTGTCGCCTAAAAACGATTCAATTATTCATATTGCATAAAGCATACCTTGCCCCGGCAACGATATGAAAGATGTTTCCTACTGCGTCCTCGGCATGTCCAAGGTGTAAGGCGCCTGGAGCTGATTTTCTTCATATGATATGGTATTGTCCGGTGCTGCGGGGGTTTTGGTCAGAGGTTGTCCAGAGTCTGGTAGTATTGACAGAGCGCACACCATGCGACACAACTGAGGCCTGTCTCCTGGGGCTTTTCCCCCTCCCTAGGAAGGCGAAATTGCTACGCCGATTTGCAGGTTTGGCTTTGATGCTAGCTAAACGTATGATCACGCAGCGCTGGAAGTCTAATTCAGCGCCCGTGCTGGCACTTGGCGTGAAGAGGTGATCAGATGGGCGGTTGCCGAGAGGGAGACTTTACAGCGTGAGGAGTATAGGGGACTGCAGAACGGCCAATTTCTCTGGATTGGGCGCACCTAGTGGAACTATTTAAGGCTGCCGTGGGGGATGAGTTGGAGGACTCACAGATTGCAGTGCAAGAAAATGATATAGGTGTTTGATTGCCAATGATGTAATGCCTATGCTCACTTTACCCTCGTGCCTCCCATACCTTTCCCTTCTCTCCTACTCCGCCCCTTTTATCCTTATCTGCTTTTTTCCCCTTCGGGGGCCCCCCTTTTCCCCCCCTTCCCTTCCCCTGCCCCCCCCCTGCGCCCCCTTCCCTGATGATATCAGACCTAACAAACACCAGATGCAAGAACATCAGCTGGGTGTATTGTCTCTGTGGCGGCAAATGGGTTACTTGTTTAGTTTGGGTGTTGTTGTGGGTGGGATACCTTGGGTGGGAGTTTAAAGGAGTACTGCGATTAGTCGATCATAATTGGGTCATCATTCAGTATACAAGTATACAGTTCGTACGTTCACACTGCGAATATTGTTGCACTTTATGTAGAGTGGATTCACTCAATATATGCTTTGCTCCAGGACACCTGCAGGATTAATGCTAAATTGTTATTGGAAATGTAACCAAATGCTTACTATCGACTGTGTACAATGTATATTATCTGCAGTACTCAATAAAAATATTTAAAAACAAATTTAAAAAAAGGATAACCTGCCAGAGAATACATTCTTCCCCTCAACCTTATGTGCACTTAAGTGTTTCGTAAAAAAAAAAAGAAATCGAGAAAAGATGGAGAAGCAGCAAGGCCTCCGCAGACCACACTGCTTTCAAAACTGCAGTCACCGAACACCACCACCTCATCAAAACAACTAAGAAAACTGCCATACAGGAACGCATCAATGCCAACGCACACAACAGCAAACAACTCTTCACTGTGGTCAAAGAATTCACAAAACCTGGCACGGAGACAGCAGACATCCCCCCCACCCAAGACCTCTGCGACGACCTCGCCACCTTCTTCCACCGCATGTTCAAGGCCATCTCCGATAGTGTCATAAGCCAAGACCCAGCTATCTCACACGCAACCACGCACTCAAATGCGCCAGACCCCAGCAGACCCTGCTCCACTGGTCCACCCTCACCACTGACGAGACCTTCAAGATCATGAAGAGCATCCACTCCGGAGCCCCCTCGGATCCCTGCCCCACCAAATCTTCAACAGAGCGAGCACCTCCATCGCATCTGAACACTGCTGCACAATCAACTGCTCCATCAAATCCGGCCCCTTGCCTAAAGACTGGAAACACACCGAGATCAACCCCCTGCTGAAGAAACCCTCTGCCGACCCGACGGACCTCAAGAACTACAGACCTATCTCCCTGCTCCACTTCAGAGCCCGTCATCAAGAAGGCCATCAACGCCCTACTCTCTGAGTTCATCGAAACAAACAACATCCTGGACCTCTACCAATCTGGATTCAGAAGCAACCACAGCACCAAGACCGCTCTCCTTCCCGCCACAGACGACATCCGCATCCTCCTCGACAAAGGCGATACCGCATCCCTCATCCTCCTGGACCTCTCGGCCACCTTCGACACTGTCTCGCACGATACCCTCTGCGCTAGACTTCACGACGCCGGCATCAGTGACAAAGCCCTTGACTGGACCTACTCATTCCTCACTGGCTGAACACAGACTTCCACCTCCAGAAATCAGCTTTGAAGTGCCACAGGGCTCCCCCCTCTTCTACATCTACATGGCCCCGCTTGCAACCATAACAGAAGCCACAGACTCAACATCATCTCTTACGCCGATGACATCCAGCTGATTCTCTCCCTCACCGAACCAAAAGCCGCAAAGGACAACTTCCACTGCGAAACCAAGGCAGTAGCCACCTGTATGTAAGACAGTTGCCTCAAGCTCAACTCGGACAAAACCGAAGTCCACATCCTGGGCCCACCCCCTCCGCCTGCGACGACTCCTGGTGGCCGTCAGTGCTCTGAACCCCCCCCCACACCCACAGACCACTCATGAAATCTCAGCATCATCCTGGACTCCTCGCTCTCAATGAACCGCCAGACCAACACCATCTCGTTGTCCTGCTTCCACATGCTCCGCCTGCTCCAGAAAATCTTCAAGTGGATCCCCACAGAGTACAGGAAAACGGTCACCCACACAATGATCAGCAACAGACTCAACTACGGCAATGCGCTCTACGCCGGCACCACGCAAAAACTCCAAAAGAAGCTGCAAAACATCCAAAACGCCTCAGCCAGACTCATCCTAAACATCCCCCACCGCAACCACATCACCGGCCACCTGAGAGACCTCCACTGGCTCCCAGTCAACAAAAGGATCACCTACAAGCTCCTCACATACACTTACAAGGCCCTCACAACGCCGGACCCGCATACCTCAATCACTGCCTCTCCTTCCACATCCCCACCAGACATTTTGGTGCCGCTCATAAGGCCCTGGCTTCCCATGGATTCACAGGACCACTGCTGGAGAAAGATCCTTCTACCTCTCTGCAAAGACCTGGAACTCCCTACCACTGCATGTCAGGCAATCTGCATCTCTGCCTCAATTCAGGAAGAACCTCAAAACCTATCTCTTCGACTGAACAGCAGATCTCCCCTCCCCCGCGCTCAGCGCCTTGAGACCTTTATCAGTTGTTAGTCGCACTTTACAAGAACACTCAATGATTGATTGATTGAAGAATCACTGAAGGATACATCAGTGAAGAATGAGGTAGATTAGGGCAAAGGATCATCGCACACCCTTTAATGTTGTCATGGAATATGCATGGGTTAAAAATAAATTTTAGAGACTAATGTCTTTAAGAAAGGTTTTGTAGGATCATTAATTCATTTGTTTACAGGAGACGTGGTTGCACAAGGAAGCTCGTATATTAACTGGAATTTTCTGATCACAAAAGAGGGCAACTTCTAACCCCTCAGGTCATGCTGCATGGGGGGGTACTATCTCTAATCTCTCAAGGGTAGCAAGAGAATTTAGCACTTTGACCATAAGGTGTAATTGCATTCTACTTGCTCATGTTAAATTATAGAAGAATAAGGCCAATATAAATTTGGCAGATGTGGGAAATGTTTGTGAACTTGGCGAGTAATGTATATAATAAACAACAGTTTTCACTCTTTGAAAGGATCTAACATGATGCCAGCCTATCTCTAAACTCAAAATTCCAAAACTCTAATTGTGATTATGGGGGAGTCAGTCAATAAACTTCTTTGGGCTTAATTTAAAAAGCCATGAAAGCACAATGCACATAAATACAATAAATTCGTAAACACTGACAAGTTTTTCTTTGAAGACTATACAAGCAATGAGACAGCATTTTCTTTTGCACACATTCAGATCATGGATCCCCCATAGAATTTCTGATTTATAAGGAGTGTGTACGGCATGCCATACATAAGGTGTAACCAGGGCCGGACTGGGAACTGAAAGCAGCCCTGGCAAATTTTGCCAGACCAGCCCCCGTCCGTCGCGTAGCGAGCCCGACCACTACTAGGGGGTTTGGGGGGGTTCTCCCCCCAAGAATATTTTGGAAAAAGACAGACCAAAATGGTGAATTTTACAGCACATTTTTCATTACATATTCAATTGTATCAACTTTCAAAGCACAGTAAATAGTAGATGATGACCTTAAAGAGCACCAGGTTACCCACCCA
This sequence comes from Calotriton arnoldi, assembly GCA_963921515.1. NCBI lineage: Eukaryota > Metazoa > Chordata > Amphibia > Caudata > Salamandridae > Calotriton > Calotriton arnoldi. The sequence continues at coordinate 3,143,938 of CAWUFW010000926.1, forward strand.
GTCATATGTACCCATAGACATTCTTTCAGAGAGCACCAAAAATAGACACAAGTAGTGAATCAGAGAGAACAAAGTAAAAGTGAGACTAGCCCCACATGGTGTGTAGCGAGCAAGCGCAGTGAGCAACCACTACTAGGGAGTTTGGGGGTTGTCCCCCAAGAACATTTTGGAGACAGAAAGGCCAAAACAAAGCATTTTTCAACACATTTTTCATTACATATTAGATTGTATTAACTTTTAAAGCATAGTAAATGATTACCTTATGGAGCACCAGGATACCCAGTCATAAATCACACATATTCCTACAGAGAACACTAAAAAATGAAATGTTGAGCATGAAACATGAATTTAGATATAACCAATTTATTCTTCATATAAAATAGCATAAAGACATTTAAAAACGCACTTAACTTCAAACAATTGTGTAAAGGTTCAGAGTAAAAATGTACAAGACAATGTGCAAACATTAAATGATTTTTAGATCCTGAGTTTTGTAAACAGTGCTAAAATAAAGCATCTTATGTAATGTGCAACAGTGCACAACATTATGATTGTGGGCATTTTGACATTGTAAACAGTGAGGCCAGAAATGTGGAAATGTCACACATAAGCACCTAGTCACTGACCCAGGCCTGGTCACACCAGGCCAGAAAGCACGGAAACGTCACACATAAGCACCCAGGCCAGTAAGCATGGAAATGTGACACATGAGCCTCCAGGTCACTGAGGCCAGAAACTATGGAAATAGCACACATAAGCACCCAGGCCAGAAAGCATGGAAATATCACAAATAAGCACCCAAGCCAGAAAGCATGGAAATGTCACACATAAGCACCCAGGCTGCCAGAAGACATGGAAATGTCTCACATGGCACCCTAGCCAGAAAGCATGAACAATTCACATAAAGGCACCCAGGCCAGTGGCACTGGAACACTTTTCAGTGTGGGTGCTGCCATCAATGTTGCCTGTACATCACTAAAGTCATGGGATTGTGAAAAATTCAAGAATTACACAAAGAACAAGGGTAGCAATTCAGCCTTGCCTATTACGGGACATACAAAACTTAAAAGTATATGCCAAACCATTTAAATACACTGCACGCAGCACTCTGCCTTATGGAAAGGGCTTGCACCAGTGGTGACATCCTGGTGACATATGTAGTAAAAGGGAATATTTTTAGGCCTGGCAAAAGGTTCCTTTTGCCAGGTCAAAATGGCAGTTTTATAACTGCACAGGCAGACTGCAATGACAGGCCCTGGCCTTGACACATGTTTAAATAGGCTACTTACGTGGGTGGCACAATAAGTGTTGCAGGCCCACTAGCAGCATTTAATTTACAGTCCCTGGGTACATGTAGAACCACATTTCTAGGGACTTACAAGTAAATTAAATTTGCCAATTTGGTGTAAGCCACTTTTACCATGTTTAAAGGAAAGAGCACAAGCACTTTAGCACTGGTTAGCGGTGGTAAAGTTCACTGAGCCCTAAGAGCCAACAAAAATTGCCTTTTTTGATGTAATAAAGCAGATCAAACCTGAATTTAATTTCACACACACCAGGCTGCATGGGACTTTACACATCAATCCATCCATGGTAATTGGTGTATCAGTCGTGAAGTGACTTCACGACTGATTTACCAATTACCATGGATCGATGTGTTGTGTACACCCTGTATGAGTTGCGCCAATTTGATGCCCTATTTAGCAGGGGCTCTGACTGCTGACATTGTGCACCACTTGCCTGCTCTGAAAATTAGCCACAATGTCACAGTGTAAATTTGAGGCGGGTCCCCCCTCACAGAGGAGCTGCCGCGACAGCCGGGCTTTCCCACAGTCCGTGCGCTCCATCAGTGATGCCCCACAAAGCCTTCAGCACCGTGACCAATGGGCAGCTCCTGGCGGGCCGGCCGCCACCCACAGACCGGGCCGGTGATGGAGCAGGGTAAATGAAAATTTTTTAACCTCCTAATAATTTTCGTAAAATAATTAATAAACATGTTCGTTTAAGTAAATAACCAACAATGTATGTTACATGTAAAGGGTTAAAGGTAACACGCTATTTTGTGTGCAAATTAATCAACTTATAATTGTTTACGTGTCTAACATAACATAATATTTGCGTACTAATAAAATAATAAACGCATGATTTGTGCTTTTTAAATAAAACGTGTGGTTGCAAAATAAAGCGATGGTAAGTAAGGGACGGCTTTATATGTTGCTTTTTGCTAGGTAATACCTAATTGGGGTACGTAGAAAGACGGGAGGGAAACGAAAGGGTTTATATTCTTTATTTTAACAATATTTTGTTTATCTTTGAAAATAGTGCGCTTAGGCCTGTTGAGCAGCGATATAAAATGGCCGCCATAAGCTAGAGTACGCATGTCCAAGAAGCCGTGTGGTAGAGGAGAGAGGCTGTGGAAAAGGATGACCACGTGTTCGTGCTGAGAGCATAAGACGGAAGTATGGTCAAGGCTATTGTGACCTTTTTGAGCAGATGTGTGCCAAGATGATCAGCAAGAAGCGTGAGAAGTCAAACTGAATAAATGGACGGAACTGTTGAATCTAAAAGTAGCAGAAAAAGATACAAATTGGACTGATCGAAACGGATGAGCAATGTCATGAACTGTGGGAAACGATGCAAGCATGGACATTCCACAAGGAACTGGTTAAGTCAAGGAAGTTTGATTAAAATGTATATGGGCCTGAGTGAACCAATGAGAGAGAATCACGCCATGAAGATGCAACATTTTTATTCAGTAAGCTAGAATTAGGGTATAAGAAGACCTACTCTTGGTGGGAGGGGTTAGATGCTGGAGAGTTAGATGCTGGAGAGAGTGACGTCTGCAGATGGGTGAAGTTGCGGTTGCTGATGCTGACGAGCTGATGCTGCTGCTGCTATTTTATATTTCTAGTTGAGTATAAGATGCTGCTTTTGGAGAACCTTTTTACTCCTGATAGATTTTTCATTTAGAGTTGTTAGATTTTCCAGGACAGATAGATTGATCTCTTGGAGTTCTTGCTGTGACAACCTTAATTTTCCGTCAAATAGGTATGCATTGCAATTTCAATTTGTTCTTATAATGATGATAAATGTAATGATCTGAATAATAAGCTTAAAACTTATTTCTTGCTTCGAAACTTTATATAAACTTTATTATTCTTTAAACAAATGACTCAGTGATTCTTTAGCTCAATAATTAAGGTAGAATGTTAAAGAGTTTATTGTGATTGAGCTGGTCTTAATCACCATCAACTGATTCCTACTAGTTGGTCCATCGACCAATGAGCGGAATACCTTAAAAGCAATGAGAAACATTATGTCGTGTTAAAAAGAGGTATCCTGTCTCCTTCCAGCGAATCGTTTTCTCCTAGGTTAAGGACGGAGGTAATCCAGGGAATAAATGAGTAAGTAAATGTATATGCGGTGTTATGGGCCCCACCGTCATATGGATATAGTTTATGTGTCGGAGAAATAGTTGCACCTGGATGACCGAAGCATATAGGAGAAGAATTTTTATTGTTAGCGCTGGATCAGATTTCTTGGTAGCAGAGTTATGGTTACTATAGATTAGTTTGGTGATTATTGATTATTGATTAGTGATTATTGATTATTGATAAATTCATGTCTAACACTTTATGTTGAGTCGTGTTATGTTATATGTAAGTTTTCACGCTTCCGGGAAGTAGGAAGTGGAACACGAGTGGCAAGAGAAGTCACATGGAATGGTGCATTGTCTGAGTTCATATTGGTGATAACACAGGTTGTGTTATGATAGGGACATTTTCCGTATAAAAGGTGTGTAAGTGAAATAGTGATCGGTTTTCTTGTGAAACTCTGGCCTTAATTCTCAGGAGCAGTATAGTCTCCACATGTGTTTTATCCCCAGAGAAACGGGTTTACCGCTTGCTTGAAAGAAGGGTAAGGTAGAGGGAAGTGCTACTTTATCGGCGAAACTGAAAATTCTGTGGTAGAGTAGAGGTAAGCGCTGCCTACTGGAAAATACAGAGTTCTTGTGTAAATGGTCAAAGCTATCTCTTTGGTTTAGCGAATCAGACAATGGAAATGTGTTTTAAATGTTGTAACTAACGAAGAATTGTTGAAAAAGAAATTGCCGATAAATTTTGTAAAGGAGGGGTCAAGAGCAGAAGTGACGTAGACAAAAGCTGGGATTGGACAGTGCGCTAGTCATACGGAAACAGGAGCAGAACTGACGTAGACAAAAGCCGTGCTGGGATTGGACAATACGCTGTAAGACAGAAATCGCTCTGATTGGAGCTTTGGTGTGAGTCGCGCTAGGATTGGTCGAATAGCCTAGTGACGTGGAAGTTTGTGATTGGAGTGTTGGTGTGAGTCGCGCTAGTATTGGTTGGAATAACGCATAGAGAACAGTGTTGAATTGCAGATCGTTTGAGGAGAAAAAGCGATTGTGAATCATGTCGTATTATGAGTATGGTAGAGAGAAAACGTCATGGATGTCGAAAGTTAAGAATTTCTTTAAGAAAGACAAAAAGGTAGTGACTAGAGAGGGACAAATAATTCCTCCGCCGAAATCACCAGCTTCACACATGATGCTGAAATATGGATATCATACATGCATATGGTTAGAAAATTGGACAAAATATACCAAGAATGATGGAGCATTGGCTTTCCCTGAGAATGGTTCATTTAATGTAGCTGTACTACGGAACTTGAGAGAAAAGATGGCAATGTTAGAACCTAGACCTAGACCGACACAGTTTGAAGCTTTAACTGAATGGGAAGATGAGATGTATGAACGAGAGAGATTCAGAGGATTAAAGAATCATGAGTTTGTGCCTGGAAGGTTATGGGGAGTGAATCATGAGGACAGAATAAAGCGTTGGAGATGTGCTAATATGACAGGAGGTTTGTTTCCAGCTTTTACAGTTGAGGAAGAAGCAAAGAGAAAGTGTACAGAGAAAAAGAAACATCTAGTTATAGAAAAGTATGTGTATGGTGGTAGTGAAACGGATGACGAATTGCTGGAAGATATTTTAAACAGAAACCAGCATGTTGTCTGCTTTGTCAATGCCCTTGCTAAATAAAAGGTTTTATGTATGGGTATGGGTTCATGTGACACATGCTCTGTATGCCACTTTCACATTGGCAATTACTTGATTTACTTTTTCAGAGGTTTCCAGAGGTGACAGGCACTTTTGTTCTTCTTGAGTCTGAGGCTTGAGGGTGCAATGATGGTTGTTTGTGATGATCTACTCGTATCCTAATCATTCTATGCTCAGGTTTGCTAAATTGTACACATGTCATGTTAGGATGCAATACCACAACAGAGGTGAATGCTATCCACAGGGTTACTTGCGGGGTGGCCAGGGTCCGTCATATCTGTGGGATCTTTCTTGATGTGTGCACAGAAGTGTTGATGTGTAGTCATCTTGTGTAGGCCTGTCTTCATAGTCACATGGGTACATTTGAATGTGTGCACTTGAGTAGTCATACAGTGTGATTGACCTGTCATTGTCAGTAGTGTTGATGTGTATGTGCCCCTGCACATGCCAACTACACACATGTATGATCCAGGTAATGAGTGCCCGTTTGGTTACATTGTCAGACATGTGCTTCAGATTGTGGGCACATGTAGGAGTTGTAGGTTGAGCACTGTGCAGTGTGTCGGTGTGTCCTTGCACTCCTGGGGGACACCTACTTGTTGTCGCTGTCAGTTGTGAGTATGCAGTGTGTCACTGCAAAGTTTGTGTTGAGTTTTGTTGATCAGCCATAGGTCTTGTTTAAGTTTGTGCTCACTGTGCTGACCTGCTCAGCCACACTGACATTATTTGTGAGTTTTCTCATGCATTGCTGTCACTTGACACATTTTTGGGAGTCATACCATCCCCTATAGGTGCTTCTGATGCCTACACATTGTGAGTTACTCCTCTATGTGTTTTTGGACTGTACACTCCTCACCTGTCCAATACTGATGTACACACCACTTCAGTCTCATGTCTTCCACCCCATGCCTTGCCAGTGTGTGACCCTCCCCACCACTTCATAGTGTGACACTATACTGTGGGAGGATGATCTGTGTACAGGACCAATGTGCCACTCAGGACAGTTTCACAATTAGTTATGTGTTATTTTCTTCTACTTGGTTGCAGTCATGGTTGCTCATGTGCAGTGCATATGTTTGAGCAGCACAGTCCTCTAGTCATCTTGGTTTTCCTGAGTTGTGCAGCTGTGGGTGATGGCTAAGCTGTATGTCTGTTTGCTGAGGTACTGCTACCCTTCCTGAGTGTGATGTGATATGTGTGCTGTGATGATTTGTGTTGTGGGAGTTCATGGTGGGGCACTCAAATATGTGTGGTACTGGTTTTGTTGGTGTTCACCCACTGCTTACTGTGCATGCAGTGCTGTCAGTGTATGTTGCCTTGTACCTGCCTGGTGTGCATCCCCCTGATGTCCAGCTGAGTTGACTATGTGATGAATTATTTTTGGCATATGTTGTGTTTTTGTTGTAGATGTATGCAGTGTTTGACCTGTGTTGGCTCTTTCTACTGACAGGTGCAATGTGTGTGTGATGTTCTATTTGCATGAGATTGTGTGAGAGTAGTTTGTGCATTGAAATACATTCAGATGTGTGTTGAATGTGTAGTGTGCATTTCTTTTGTGTATGTCACATGCAGCAATGTGGAGTCTTGTTCATGAGCTTGTTTTGAGTGCACAATAGTGCTATGTCCTCCTATATTTTACCTGTCACTTGTCAGGATTGTGCATGTGCATGCTTGTGGTACACATTGACACCATGCTCATTTGATAACTGGTGTGGTGTCTATGTCTGTGTTAGCTGATTTGTCCCATTGATCCCAGTTAGTGTTCATTATTGGCATTTGATGATGCAATTCTTGTTTGGGTTGGGGTATGGTGTCTGTGCATTTGTCCAGAGTGAAAATGTTGTGTATTCCTGTTCTGTCTAGGGTCACATTGCCTATCCACTGTTTGCCTGCACATGGCTGAGCTTGTTGGACTTCTTTGGATGTTGTTTGTGAGATGTGTGTTTGGCTATTGGTGTTTGGTCAGCATTGGTTCAGACATCCCTGAGTGTGAGTCTGACATCTGTAGATACACACCAGGGTGTGTCATTGGTTGTCTGGAAAATCACAGGACCTTATTTGCACCTTTATGTGTGTTTCTCACAGGTGTTGAGTGTTGCAGGTGTGAGATGGGTAGATGAGGGGTATGTGTGAAGGTCCTACTTGGGTTTGACAGTCAGGGAGTGTGACAATGAGCCATGTGTGTTATGCTGGTGGCATACACATGTCAAGGTAGTTGACACAGATGTGGGGCTGGTCACTGTTGGCTTCTGACACTTCCTATCATTCCTGCGCCTCTGCATAGCTTGCATTGCTGTATCCCAGAGATATTGCACAGATGTCACTTAGGTTTAATTACAATCACTGTGCCACCCATGTCTGATTTGATGGCCTAAGGGTAGTGTGAGATGTTCCTCCTCTTGCATGTCATGTACAAATGCTATGTGGCTTGCTCCATGGTTTTCCAGCACTGTGCACTCCACTTTGGGCTAGTCCATTTCTTGTCATACATTGCTGCTGACCTATGGTATGTGTATGTGGCAGAGTGTCAGTGTGGGATCTTTCTGAGGGACTTGACATGCAGTGTGAACAGTTCAGTGGTTGTTAATATGCAGTGTGAGGCTTCATTTCTTAATTTACTCAGTTTGATTCACATGAGTGGAAGGCAGGTGTGAGGAGGAGGGATGTCTAACCCCAGACCTTCTGTGCAGGGTGTTCATCTTCACCCCAACCTTCCCAGTCAATCTACCTTGCCCTTTGATGTGTGAGGTGCGAGGTCGAGCCACACCTGGCTGCTAAATAGTGCATTGAGGGGGGGGGGGGCACAAGAGCGGCACACAGCATGTGCAGAAATGGATGTGGGAAGCGTGCTGTGGGCTGTGCCCAACTGATGTAGCCCACCATGTGGGTAGGATGAAGGTGGAGCCCTGGGAAGCTGCCCATACTGCCCATTCCTGGCGCTGGCCCTGCCTACTACATTGTGCGCAGGTTTTCCCGCGTCTTCACCACTGCGGTGACATGACCGGGACATTGCAGTGATTTCGCTGTTGATGGGTGGCCCCTATGCGGAGGTGTGGATTTCTAGCAGGCAGTACATGTGTTAGTACACTGGGGGATATGTTCCTGTCTCCACCAGAGTGTCTGATGTAGACAGGAACCGTATTTCAGCACAGGAGTTGTGTGTTGTGGTTGTATGCAGAGATGTGTTATTTACGTACCTGCGGTGTTGACCGCGGCGACGTCTTATCTGCTGGTAGTGGATGAGGTACAGCAGCGGAAGGGCTTGAAGAGCTGGATCCATAGTGGTCAGGGACGCGTGGAGGTGTCCGGGATTCGGGTTTCGATCTCCGCAGTAGTGCTTCCGCCGTCTCCGAGTGGCTGGTTTCTCCGCTGCGTTCTGATGGGCTGTTTGAGGCATCGTGATTTGTCCGGCGGTTGTAACGTCATTCCGCAAGGCGGTCTTTCTCTATTGGCTCCCTCCGCCACCGTTGCGGAAGGAAATTCCTGGCGGATCCCGAAACTCCGCAGCGGACGGGAAATGGGCTATCTTTGCCCATTGTAATATGGCGGACGCGAGGACCACCGCTGGAGTGCGGGAAAGGACATTTTCCACCACCGCCAGCACAGCGGATGCGCCAAACACCGCCATCCTAATGAGCCCCTAGGTGTTGCAGAAAAGGTTGTAAAACACCATGATCGGTTAATCAGTCATTTAATGATGAAACCACCTTCTAAGTCTAGAACTCACTGTGGGAGCAGAAAGCTATACCAATGCTGTCTCTTTGTACCCTAGAGATGTTGAAGATGTGTGAGAAAGATACCATGTACTGAAGGGGTAAGTGTGTGAATTAGTTGCAAAGCACTGTGGAGAATCTCTAGCAACTGGGGGTGGTCCTGCACCACAGTGGTATTTGAAACCATGGGAGGAGAAGATATATGGAATCTTGGACCTATCCGGGATAGAGGGGATTTCTGGAGGAATGGAATGTGGACAGACCCAGGATGAATTTAGTAAGTGTCCATAATCCAAAATAAAAAATGCACAGTTATGTAGCAAGAGATGTTGATGTGCATGTCAAATGTTCACCATATAATATCATAGGTATATTGTCCTGTGCAGGCCCGTTAATGGTTTGAAAGACTGGAACGCGGATCTTTCTGGTCAGAACCTGACTCGCTGGTGGCTACTTCCAAACTGCAGCTAAAAAACATTATTGGGAGTATATCCACGCCTGTCTTTTTTGTAGCTCCTCTCTTGGTAGGCTGACAGATCAATTCCTATCTACTAAGGATCGTTCCTCTTATGAGTCTTTTCTTGACCTTCTGCTCCAGTAATTAGCAAAAACCTTATATTTAAAATGTTGCTACAACACATTGGAACTGGTGCCATTCACAGCACTATGGAGCTCTAAAAGGAGTGCTGTTTATTCACCTGTATGCACCTTATGTCCGCTATCTGCAAATTAAACTATACACCATGTGCTATTTTTCTGTCGAACGATGGATTTAGGGTCAGATCTCTGCACTGAGGTGAATGTATGACATTGCTCTGCATTCTGTCCATCAAGTGTTCTTTTTGCGTTTGTCACCCCGAGTGAGACGGGTATGCCCAGACATGGGTCCCGTGCTCTCCATGCCACTGGAGTCAAGCTATCCTGGCTGATGAGGGGTGAAACCCCGAAACCGGTCCTAGGATGCTTGTTTCCAGTCCAGGGAGGACCTGACCTGGCAGTTCGGGCTGGACTGTTCCCATTAAGCGCAGGGTCAAGACTGATTTGCATATGGCTGGGTTCAAACTTGAATGGCATGGGGAGCACAAAACAATGAATTTAGGCCCAGATCTCTGTAGTGTGCTGAATGTATGACATTGTTCTGCATTCTGTCCATCAATTTTTCTTTTTGCATTTGTCACTGCGAGTGGGACGGGTATGCCCAGACGTGGGTCCCGTGCTCTCCATGCCACTGAAGTCAAGATATCCTGGCTTTTGAGGGGTAAAACCCCTAAACCGGTCCTAGGATGCTTGATTCCAGTGCAGGGAGGACCTGGCCTGGCAGTTCGGGCTGGACTGTTCCCATTGGGTGCAAGGTCAAGACTGATTTGCATATGGCTGGGTTCAAACTGGAATGGCATGGGGAGCAAAAAAACGATGGATTTAGGCCCAGATCTCTGTACTGGGGTGAATGTATGACATTGTTCTGCATTCTGTCCATCAATTGTTCTTTGTGCATTTGTCACCCCCAGTGAGACGGGTATGCCCAGATGTGGGACCCGTGCTCTCCATGCAACTGGAGTCAAGCTATCCTGCGGATGAGGGGTGAAACCCCAAAACCAGTCCTAGGATGCTTGTTTCCAGTCCAGGGAGGGCCTGGCCTGGCAGTTCAGGCTGGACTGTTCCCACTGTGTGCAGGGTCAAGACTGGTTTGCATATGGCTGGGTTCAAACTGGAATGGCATGGGGAGCAAAAAAACTATGGATTTAGGCCCAGATCTCTGTACTGGGGTGATTGTATGACATTGTTCTGCATTCTGTCCATCAATTGTTCTTTTTGCATTTTTCTGTTCAGCATATGAAAAGCCTAGAGGGAAAATAGATACGCCCACTGTGCAAGCATTATGGTTTTCGGATATACCTGGAGGCAATGAGAATCTTCAAGAGCATACATCCATCTACACTTTTTTTGCTCTTAGAAAGTTTCTATTTATGGCTGGGCTTATAAGGACAGCTAAAGGTCTTGAATTTTAGATCAGGAAAAATTGGTTGCTTGCACTGGCTGATTCTATTGCACATAAATGTATTTGTTACTCCTTGCTGTGGTACGAGAATTGTTTTATAATTTTTGTAACTTTTTTATGTAAGGTTTTTCAGTGATTTTAAATGGTCTTAACAATCTCGAAGCATTGTACCTAAATGATTGTTTCATTGTCTGTAAGTTTTAAGGAATCAATTTTCCGAAATAAAGCGTCATCATCATAGATATATTGTCCTTTGTAGGTCTGGCAGTAGCCAATAGCATGACTGCTATAGAAGTATATGGATAATCTTATGACATACATTGCTTTTTACACAACCGTATTCATGCATTGTTTTATAAAGTATCAATCTGAATGATTTAGAACCACTACCTACAGTATATAGCATGGGACAGTGTCAGGCCACTACAGCCATTGTGTAATTTCACTGTTCATAATGGCATTATGCCCTTTTAGCAGGAGGTCATCCATGTACACAACACATTTCCAACAGTGGCAGGGAGCACTATGAGTGTGTGTTCTTTTGTAACATTTTAAAACTGAATTTAAACAAACTATCATTACAAGCTGCCATCGTTACATCAATGTATAAAATAATAAATGACATGATTTTACCAATGGCAAAATCAGAACTATTTCCTTTGACAAATCAATTCAAATTACTTTTGTTGTAACAATTTAAAAGTGTATTTGGAGCAAGGGTTATGCAGCCCTCATAACGGACATAAACATTTTTATGTCTTGGTAATTCAAATTCCAAAATCTGCACAATGTCTTATGTATATGGGCTTTCTTAGAGAGGATACAATGGCTGTTCTTTTATTTCAGCAGTTACCCCATCAGACCAGTCCGACCAAGAGGATGCTCCAAGTACATCTGCTATGGGTGTGGCAAGTGCCTCAAAGCCTTCGGCTCCACAGATCCCATGTAGAGAAGAAAGTGCTGTTAGTGTTAGGCTACAAATAGATAAACGTCCAGCAACTGTGGAGGGGAACCAAGGCTAGGCAAGAAAATATTAGTGCCAACAACCTCGGTAGTCAAACAAACACCAAGTGAATGCATGGCAGTTAAGCCATCAAAAAGCATGGGTGGAGAAGTATCTGCAAACTTCTCAACTAAGAGTTAATTTACATTTAATAATAAAAACCTTCTATATGGAACTGCAAAATAACCATCAACCATGATATCTAAAACAAATTCAGCACCAAAAGTGAAGGAGACAGTACCACAGGCAATTTCTACTGGCAAAGAGGCAACAACATCAAAAGAGCTATTGGCTACTTCAACTATTTCAATTGAGTGTGTGGATGCTTCCGGCACACCACTAGCTACCCCAATAGCAATTGTGGACAAAAATAGGATTTTTACAGTACAGCACTGTGTTGCTACTGATGATGTCTTCAACCTTTCTGAACAAACGCCTCTTTTAACAACATCTAAGGACAATGTAGGAGTTCAATCACCATCCATGGTAGTTTTAGATGAGTGCGAACAAGTACTATCCCACATAAAGCCACAAGAATTAATGACCATTCATTTACAACCTCTGGATCTTGGCAATATCAAGAGGCAGCGAAAATGTTTATTTTGGACACATGTTTCACTGCAACCCACTTGGGTCATATTGGGACTCCCTATCCCACAATGTATTTGTACCAGCATGCACTTCACTCGAGACTGTTGTATATCTTGGGGATGAATAGGGAGGAGTGAGGCAGTGTTACGTGTGTTGCCTTTGAAGAAGGACGTCAAGTCTGAAACGTGTCGGCATGGAGACTGCCGTATGGTGTTTTAGAACCAAAGCCGTTTCTTTTTTGCAATAAAAGACCTGGAGAGTGCACTTCGCCTGGGGGCACCTGTTGATTTCATTAATACGGCCGCCCCAGCCGTGAAATTGCTCCACTGCTGGAAATCAGTGTGTCCGTGGTGTGTTTATGTGGACAACGATATACGGAATCAGGTTGGCAGTAGATTATGAAACTGACTTTGGCACTATGGACACTGGCAGCGAAAAAGTTCATTTTGGACATATGTTTCACTGAAACCCACTTGGGTCGAATTGGGACTCCCTATCCCACAATGCATTTGTACCAGCAGCATGCACTTCACTCAAAACTGTTGTATATTTTGGGGATGAATAGGTAGGAGTGAGGCAGTGTTACGTGTGTTGCCTTTGAAGAAATACGTCAAGTCTGAAACGCGTCGGCATGGAGACTGCTGTATGGTGTTTTAAAACCGAAGCAGTTTCTTTTTTGCAATAAAAGACCTGGAGAGTGCACTTCACCTGGGGACACCTGTTTGATTATATATACATATATATATATATATATATATATATATATATATATATATACATATATATATATATATATATACATATATATATATATATATATATATATATATATATATATATATATATATATATATATATATATATATATATATATATATATAATCTACTGGCGGTCGCCAGTAGATAGTTATAGTTAGGACCTATTTTCCATAGGAAATTCACAACATTCTATTTCCAATAACTTTGGCGCCGGTTGACGAATCTTCGCAAAATTTTCAAAACTCGTGGGGCGCTCCTGTCCGCTCCTATCCTGAAAGTTTAGGGGTGATTCGGCAAGCGGGGGCCGAGAAAAAAGGGGGGTCCCAAAACGTGTTTTCTCCATGTTAATTCCCATAGGAAATTTTAGACACGGCTACAGCCCGAACTGCTGAACGGAATTACACCAAATTTGGCAAAAAGGTAGCACTTGGTTCAGAAAGCGACCTTTTTTTTAAATGGTGTAAATCCGTTCAGTAGTTGATGAGAAAATCAAAAGTAAAAACACATATATATCTATGGCCGCGGAGGGTCTGCGCACCCTGAGCGCACCCTCCCAATCACGAGCTGTATGCTAATTGGCTGTCAACACTCCAAACCAGGAAGTGTTGGCAGCCATCTTGTTCCTCGGTAGAACCGAGGCACAAGAAACAAGTGCGCAAAATGCAAAAAGGGGGCAGGGTAGAAACACCCTGACCCCCTAGGCCTGCTTAGGGGGTCCCACAAGGACCCCAAGGGCCAAAAAAAGCTTCTTTTTTTTTTTAAATCGGCGGGATGCGCTTAGGATGCGCGGATCCCGCTGTGAAAAAAAAAATGAAGCGCGGGAGCCGCGCTTCGTGGTTATTTGGCCCCCGGGTGGGCTAAGTCCCGGGGGCATGCGGGGGTTTATTAATAATGTTGGGGGGCCTCTAAGGCCCCAAGCCCGGGGACCGTCACCCCCGGGGCTTTGATTTTAAAATGGTGCGGGAGGGCACTCAGCCCTCCCGCAGCCCCGGGACCGCCACCCCCGGGACTTTTTAAATAGAAATGACCTGTGTGGGGGGGCTCGAGCCCCCCCACACGCCCCGGGGACCGCCACCTCCCCAGGGCACTAAGAATTTTAAAGTGGGGGTCTGTTTTGGACCCCCGGGGACCACCACCTCCCCGGGGCTTTGAACATGTTGGGAGGGGGGCCGCACGGCCCCCCTCCTGGAGCCTGTGATGGCCCTGGGGACCACCACCCCCCAGGGCCGGCTCCTGCAGTGTCCCGGGGTGCCTACCCTCGGGACACTGCTGTTTGCTATGACAGGGCGGGAGCCTCGCGGCTCCCGTCCTGTCATAGCAAACTTGCTTTGGATTTTGGAAGAGAGAGCAGGAAACCTGCTCTCTCTTCCAAAATTCAAAGCAAATTGCTTTTCCACATGGGGAGCTGCATCTAAGCAGTTCCCCGTGTGGAAAAGCAATGCCGGCTCCCGCAGGACGCGGGGAGTCGGCGGGACCGTGGGGGGATTGGGGACCCCATCAAGGTCCCCAATGGATAGGGCCGGCCCCGGCGGATGGGGTCCCCGGGCAAGTAGTGGCCCGGGAGGGGGGCCACGCAGCCCCCTCCCCAAAAAAAAAAAAAAAAAAAAAAAGGCCTGCCCCGGGGGATGGGGTCCCGGGGCAAAAGGAGGCCTGAGGAGGGGGGCCACGCAGCCCCCCTCCTTAAGAACAAAAAAGTGTGGCCATGCCCCGGGGGATGGGGTCCCCGGGGCCGGAATCGGCCACGGGAGGGGGGCTACGCGCCCCCCTTCCCGTTTACTTTACTTATTTTTTTTTTTTAAAGGGGTAAGGCCCTGGGGGATGGGGTCCCCAGGGCCCAAAAATAGGAAAAAGAAGGGGGGCCACACAGCCCCCCCTTCTAAAAAATAAATAAAAAATCGTGCCACAGGCCCCGCCCCCTCCCTCTACCACTCTGCAAACGCGCCCCGTGGCGCGTTTTAAAATGGGGAATTAATTCCCCTTCAATACTGGGGTCCCTGGGGGCCAACTAGCCCACCAGGTACCTCCAGTCAGCGCCACAGGGCTGCGTTGCAGAGAGGTGGTCCAGGCCACTCCCCTTTTTACACCTCTCTGCAACGCAGCTCTGTGGCGCTTACTGGAAGTACCTGGTGGGCTAGTTGGGCCCCAGGAACCCTCAGGATTCAAGGTGACCTAATACCCAAACTTAAATCGCGCCACAGGGCGTGTTTGCACAGTGGTGAAGGGAGGGGGCGGGGCCTCAGGTGACATGTGTGCAAACATGCCCTGTGGCGCATTTAAGTTGGGGAATTAATTCCCCTTGAATACTGGGGGTCCCTGGGGGCCAACTAGCCCACCAGGTACCTCCAGTGCGCGCCACAGGGCTGCGTTGCAGAGAGGTGGTGCAGGCCACGCCCCTTTTTACACCTCTCTGCAACACAGCTCTGTGGCGCTTACTGGAGGTACCTGGTGGGCTAGTTGGACCCCAAGGACCCTTAGGATTCAAGGGGACTTTATCCCCCAACTTAAAACGGCCAGAGGGCGTGTTTGCACACATGTAACCTCAGCCCCCCCTCCCTACACCAGTGTGCAAACGCGCCCCATGGCGTGTTTTAAGAGGTAGTTTTAATCCCCCTGCCCTATTATGTACTAGGGAGTTACAGAGGACGTCATGCTAATCACAGGGGTACCCCAACGCATAGTGTTCCCTAGTGTATGTAGGTGTTTTAACTGTATTCTAAGTGTCTTTTACCATAGCACTGGCTCTAGGCCTGGTTAGTCAGAGTCAGTTACCACCAGTACCCGTCTGGAAAAGGTGTGGGCACAGGATGATTTTGCAACAAGGCCTCTTTCTGCTCCTCTGTTGGTTCTTTCTGCACATGTCTTGCTTCTTCCTGGATTTTTCTTCGTCTTGGTGGACTTCTGTTTCTTTCGACATTTCTTTTGCTTCTTTCTGTGCGTTTTTTCTTCTTTCTTCACATGTCCTACTTCTGTAGGCATAGTTACAAACTAGCATTTGAAAAACCTTTGAAATTCACTGAAAAAACCATAGGTTTCAGGCACGTTATAGTTAGAAATTAGCATTTAAAAAACCTTTGAAATTCACTGAAAAAACCATAGGTTTCAGGCACGTTATAGTTATAAATTAGCATTTAAAAAACCTTGGAAATTCACTGAAAAAACCATAGGTTTTAGGGAAAGTTATAGTTAGTTGGACATTGCACTCGTACAAAACCCGTGAAATTCCCCCTTTATAGTTAGTTCAGCTAACTATAACTCGCGCCCCCGCAATGCACTGCTGATGACGTCAAATATAACATCACTCATGACATGGTCAGTGACATCACGGATGACATCGCTGATGACATCTCAAATGACATCACTGATGACATCATCCATGTGATAATTTGATGCATCTTCTCACACCCTAATATAACTTTTGATACACCCACTCTAAATTACAGACTGCCATTCTCAAAACCATAGACACTCTGACACCAATAACTACATACACACTCACTGATTCTTAGGTCTACACACACATCCACTCACTCACCCGTACAGTCACTCATACTTACGGTCACTCAGTACAGTACTATCATATGCACTCATACACCTATATAGACACTCACACACCGCCACTCATCCATAGAGGTACTCACACACCTAGTCAGTCATGGAAATAATTAATCACACTGCCATTTACTCAGATATACAGTTATACACACACCAGCTCTATTACTCATACAAATACTAGCACATTCTTACGCTCTTATACAATCAATGATACAAGCACACACTCATCCATACAGCCACTCTCACAATAACACACTCATTTGTAGCCAATTATGTACTCCAACACACATATATATTCTTTTCACATATGTAGTTACTCACACATGTACCACTGAGATATACATTCACTCACTAACACACCCATACACACACTCACCCACCCATACAGTCCATCACAGATGCACTCTTGAAACCATGCACCCAGTGAATCACCCACTCACACATCTATGCTCAGAGTCACACACACCCCACCCACACAAACACTCAGGCACCCATACAGATACTCAGACAACAAATCAATAAGCCATATAGACACTCATGTAGCTATTTGCAAACCCATGCAGTCGCTTACACACCAACACACACTGATACAGACATTCACACAGTTTACTCACTGTGAGAAGTTGGCCTGGTATATGCTGTTCACTAATTAAAGTGGACACCTTGCACCAGGGCAAATCGACTCTTATGGTAGATAGGTTTAAGACAACCTTTTAAAGAAAGCTATCCTAGTGGTAGCTGTGGAGAGCAGCCTTCAGGCTAAGTCTCGGAGGAATGTAAAGCAGCTTGTTTTACCATATAATCTCTTGAATCACCAAATGAAAAGACACCACACAGGTATATATATCAAATATATATGTATTTATTTCTAAATAACTCTCTACTAATCTCTTTATGAGATTAGAAGACAAACATATGCACAAATCAACGTTTCACAATAAGTTAAGCACAAAATATGGCCGGGGCCCTAGGGGCGTACCAGACCATATACTAAGTAAGAGACTTAGTAACAACGACTTGCAAGGAGACAAGGCCTAGGGCCTTCAGAAGTGCTGGGGCCTCATGAAACCACCCAAGGCAGGTAAGTAAAGGACCCACGGGGGACGCGTGCAGTGTGGATACACAGGCGCGAATCGCCGTTAACTTCAATGGGGCAAGTCGCGGTTGGAAATAAAGAGTTTTAGGATACTTCGGGAGAACCTACAAGCAAGTCACTTACAGGGTAAGTAGTTCTAGGGCCCACACCCACAGGAGCACCGTAGTGCTGGAGTTACCTCACCCAGGGAAGCCGGGTGCACAGGTGTCCTTTGGTGTCGGGTCGCGGCGTCGTTTTCAATGGCGAACAAAGAAGACTTGCTGCTTGCGGGAGCTGAAGAAGTGTCCGGTGGAATCCAAGCCTGGATTCTGAAGAAGGATGACCTGAAAGCAGAGGGGACAGTGTTCAAAGTCACTTGGCAGTGACCCGGGGCAAGGAAGATGGATGCCCACCGTCGTCGGTCGCTTCAGGTCGGTTGCAGGTGCCTTGACTCTTCAGCCACGTGGTCCAGGAGGCGTCGACGACGACCAGGAGCTGGATTCGGTGTGTCCCTCGACGTCTGCAGCTGACTGCGGTGTCGGCAACTCGATCGGAGCCAACAAGCCTTGGCAGCCGCAAGTCTCGGGGAGATGGAGAAAAGTCGAGGGCGCAGACCAGCAAGGTCTGTGGAACTCACCCAGCGAGGGTAAGTCAGGGCAGGCCTGGAGCAACCAGGGGAGCCCTTTGGTTTCTTTAGGAAGTCTTCTGGGGACCCACAAGCCAGCGGGCAAGGGATCGCAAAGACACCTCGGGCGGAATCACTCAACAGGGGCCCACGGTCACTCGGGACAGTGTAGGCCTCTGATCTTCGGAGGATTCCTGCTGGAGGTCGGGACCACACGTGGTCCAAAGCACAAGTTCGTAGAACGTTGTGAAGGGGTTGCACTCGACAATAGTGCACGGTACCCAGGGGTCGTGGTTCCTCGTTACTCGTGGGGTCCACTTGCCTCAGCTTCGCTGGGGACTCACGATGGCCTGGGAGAGGTCAGGAAATCCACTTCTTGGGCTGCAGGGACTTCGGACTCCGGCGGGAGTGGCGTAGTTTGCGACCGTCGTTGTCGTTTTTGGTGCCTGCCAAGCAGGGGAGTCACTCCTTGACTCCAAGGGAGATTCTTCTGTCTTCCAAAGGTAGTGGAACGTCGAAGGGCCAGGATTCTTCTGTAGAGCGTCGTCCAGGGGTTATCTGCTTTGCAATGGCAAGGTTCCCCCTCTTATACTAAAAAGAGGGGATGGACTAGCTCTATGACCCCACCTATGGGAGGGTCAAGGGAGGGGGTGGCTACACCCACTTCCCTTTGTCCAGTTTCGCGCCAGAGCAGGGGCAGGTAGCCCCTGAGCTGGTTTGAACTGGCATATGCACAGAGGAGCCTTCTGCTCCCCCAGTGCAGGACTTCAAAGCACTCTAAGAGTGCACCCACCCAGCCCCAATACACTAAACCCTGTCTGGAAGGTGGTTACACCTCCCTGTGACAGGATGCCTATTGTTGGGCTTCCTCCACTGTGAGTTTCGGTCATCAGCAGGAGGGCAGCCCAGTGTCTGTGACTGGTGGCATCCATTTTGTGATGCCAGGGCTCTTTAGGATTCTACCGCGTTTCCACAGCAGGTACATGTCTTCTCCCTCTAGAAGGGTGGAATGCTACCCCCGCCGCCAAGATTGGCGGGGGGTAGTATTCCAAGATGTTTGACACCAAACACAACATGTTTTGATGCAGCCATTCCAAAGTTAGCATTTACCGCGAGGATAGAATGCACTTAAGAGTATATGGTTTAACCGCATCCACAAACAGCACCAGAGAATGGACTCTGAGAACTGCAGAGGGGCCCTGCTCATGCAGAGGCACCCCCTCACATAGAAGCCAAGCACCCTGCCCTCAGGATTGATAGGGCCTGCCTTAGGGGTGACTGATAGGTTTATATGTGTGTGCAGGAGAGATATAGGAAACCTATATCTCAGTGAGGGGTGCTAGCACCACCTCACCCAGGCTGCAGTAGCAGGCCTGTGGTGTCAGATTTAGACTGCTTCCCAGGGGTGGCATAACATATGCTGCAGCCCCTGGGAGGCCTGTGAAGTACCTATGCCCTTGGCACCTAAGGTACCATATACTAGGGACTCATAAGGCACCACAGTATCCAATCACTAGTGCACCTAGAGTGCACTCCATGTCGTTTAGAGAGAGCAGATAGACTGGGGCCCTGAATAGCAGGGTCCCAGTCCAACTAAGTCATAAACCAGCAAAACACCATAAAAAAAGTGGGGGCAACCATATAGTCAGATTCCACCTTCCTACATAACCCCCCAAACGAAAGGAGATAAGGCTAACCTTGGCCAGTTGAGCCTTTATTGACTAAGTGGCCATATAAGGAAGCACCTGCACTAGCATGGTTGCCCCCTGTCTTATGGTCCACTAAGCAATCCCTCACCCTAAGGGTATGAGAGGGTCTCCACCATGGGGAATCACTACCTGTGGTGTGCTTTGGTAAAGTACCAGGCTGGTGAGGTGTCTGAGTAGGGAAGTGTGGCCCTAGGAATGTTGGCCTCAGCTTTCTCAGCTCACTGGTCACCATGTATGCCTGTCTTTCCATGACTGAGTGGTACTCTGCTCTAAGGGTCAACCTTTGACTGCCTACAGCCGGGGGTTGGGTCCCTTTGGGTGGAACACTGGAGGGACATGGCATGTTTGGAACCTTTTGGTCCCAGGTTTGCCCTTGCCTAACAGAGTCCTTCTGGGGGAGATCCCTACATAAAGGTATGGGGGATCCCTCAGTGGGTTGAGGAATTTCTACCTGGCTAGGGCTACTAGCCTGGGTGCCCCTAATCTGCTGATGGGGGGTTCCTCTGGACAGGGGGCCCTGGGGGGTCCACTGACCTCCCTGACCTCTGCAGCCCTGGGCTGACTGAGGCAGGGTAGAGAGGGGCAGGTTACCTGCTCCAGACTGGGTACCACCTTGTAAGGGTCCTCTGCCATCAGGGGGTGGCCAGGCCAGGCCTGACTACCTCTGTGGCAGTTCCTTCACTAGGGGTAGGGTCAGTTCCCTGAGGAGGCTGACCCTTACCTACTGTCTGGAGGGAAGAAGACTTTTCTTCAACCCTTGTGCTCTCTTCTGGGGGAGAGTGGGCCATTCTTCCAGGCTCCATCTCTCCAAAATCTTGGGCTGGGGCTGTGGCCATCACAGCCCCACTAACCTTTACAGGGACACCCAACATCTTCAGATGGGTTTGGTGTTCAATTTCAGCCCAGGCTGAAATTTCCAGATCATTGCCCATCAGGCAATCTACAGGTAAGGTTGGGGACACTGCCACTCTTTTTGGGCCTGTGACCCCCTCCCAGCTGAGATTGACTATGGCCATGGGGTGATCTGTTCTGACACCATCAATGTTGGTCACCTGGTATTTAAACTCAGGTAAAAGCTGGTGAGGGGGGACTAGTTTCCCTGCCACCATGGTGACACTAGCCCCTGTGTCCCTAAATGCCACAGCTTTCTGACCATTACTTATTGGCTCCAGTCTGTACCTGCCCAATGCTGTGGGACCCACGGTAAAGGTGGCAAATCCTATACCACCATCAGAGTCTGAGGAGTCTGTTGAGGGGGTCCTGTCTAAACTAGGGCCCACCTCTGTTCCTCTTGCAAAAGCACCTAACTTTTTGGGTGCACTACTCCCAACTGGAGGATTACTACTGGTAGTACCAGGAGGGGTGGTAGTAGTTGTTGGAGGAACATTTTCTTTATTGCCATTCCTGGGACAACTGGGATCAGATTTCCAGTGCCCAGGCTTTTTACAGACATGGCAATAGGGTTTCTTTTCACGAGAGGAAGGAGTTTGGGACCCACCCCCAGAAGAGGAATTTTGGGGCCCTGTAGTGGACTTATCCTTGGATTTATCCCCACCTTTCTCTTGGGACTTGGTAGAATCTTTCTTGTGGTCACCACCCTGATTCTTAGGCCTTACTCTGGTTCTGACCCATTTGTCTGCCTTCTTTCCCAATTCTTGGGGAGAGGTCAGATCAGAGTCCACCAGGTACTGGTGTAAAAGCTGGTTTTGACAATTATTAAGGATCTGTTCTCTCATCATTAGATTATAAAATCCTTTGAAATCAGTAACCCTACTGCCAACCAGCCAACCCTCCAGAGCCTTGGATGCACAATCTACAAAGTCTGTCCAGTCCTGAGTCTGTGCCTTCTGGGTATCTCTGAACTTCAACCTGTACTGCTCAGTGGTTAAGCCAAACCCATCTATCAGTGCACTCTTCAGGACTTCATAATCATCAGCATCCTCTTCTCTAACAGTGAGGAGCTTGTCTCTACCTTTATCTGAAAAGGAGAGCCACAAGATTGCTGCCCACTGCTTTTGGGGGACCTGCTGTACTCTACAGGCCCTCTCCATAGCAGTTATCCACTTGTGGATATCATCCCCACTCTGGTAGGGAGGAACAACCTTGCTCAGGTTCCTATGGTCAGGGACATATTCTCTGCCTCTAGGGACACTGTTGCTGCCACCAGGGGGTTCTAAACCCTCCCTTCTGGAAGCTCTCTGGATCTCCAGGGCTTCTCTATCCAGTGCCAACTGCTTGGTTCTGAGGGCCACTTTGGCTTCCTCATACTGGAGCAGTTTGCACCTTCTCTCAGAGGAGGTCTCTCTTAAGTTAAAGTATGAGCTCCTCTCTTGGACAAATTCTCTGCCAGAGTGATAAGAGTGCTCAGATTCCCTGGAAGGGGATCTGTGCCTCTCATCCACTCTGCCAGTTCTCTTAGGGAGAACCTCTGTCCTGTTCAGGCTCCTTGAAGCCTGGCCCTTCAACCACAGAGTCTTGGTCATTCAGATTATCCTCATCTGACCCAGATACTATGATTGACCCACCCACTGATTCAGACCCCTTAGCTCCTAGAGCCAATCTAAGGTCATCTGCTGTCAGCAGATCTATCAGGTGTAGTGTTGAGGGACTCTGTCCTGTCCTCAGGTGTCTGTCAACACACATGGCTCTCAAGTCAGAGAAAGCCATGTCCTTATACTGAGGCTGAGTGGATCCACTGGGTCCACCCTTTAAGGACATTCTAGTGTTGTGCAGTGTTGTACTACCTACACTAGTTTGTGGCCTACTGATCCTAGCTTGAGCTGTGGAAAGGGTGTGCTATCCCTTGGAACACAGCTCTAAGTTCAGTAGAACTTATTGATACTAAGTTTGACTTTATATGTACCTTGAGTACCTATAATGGTTTTCAGTTAGTAATTCAAATAGAGATTTTCTGGTAAAACAATGGCAAGCTGGAATCCCACACGCTGCCCACCAATGTGAGAAGTTGGCCTGGTATATGCTGTTCACTAATTAAAGTGGACACCTTGCACCAGGGCAAATCGACTCTTATGGTAGATAGGTTTAAGACAACCTTTTAAAGAAAGCTATCCTAGTGGTAGCTGTGGAGAGCAGCCTTCAGGCTAAGTCTCGGAGGAATGTAAAGCAGCTTGTTTTACCATATAATCTCTTGAATCACCAAATGAAAAGACACCACACAGGTATATATATCAAATATATATGTATTTATTTCTAAATAACTCTCTACTAATCTCTTTATGAGATTAGAAGACAAACATATGCACAAATCAACGTTTCACAATAAGTTAAGCACAAAATATGGCCGGGGCCCTAGGGGCGTACCAGACCATATACTAAGTAAGAGACTTAGTAACAACGACTTGCAAGGAGACAAGGCCTAGGGCCTTCAGAAGTGCTGGGGCCTCATGAAACCACCCAAGGCAGGTAAGTAAAGGACCCACGGGGGACGCGTGCAGTGTGGATACACAGGCGTGAATCGCCGTTAACTTCAATGGGGCAAGTCGCGGTTGGAAATAAAGAGTTTTAGGATACTTCGGGAGAACCTACAAGCAAGTCACTTACAGGGTAAGTAGTTCTAGGGCCCACACCCACAGGAGCACCGTAGTGCTGGAGTTACCTCACCCAGGGAAGCCGGGTGCACAGGTGTCCTTTGGTGTCGGGTCGCGGCGTCGTTTTCAATGGCGAACAAAGAAGACTTGCTGCTTGCGGGAGCTGAAGAAGTGTCCGGTGGAATCCAAGCCTGGATTCTGAAGAAGGATGACCTGAAAGCAGAGGGGACAGTGTTCAAAGTCACTTGGCAGTGACCCGGGGCAAGGAAGATGGATGCCCACCGTCGTCGGTCGCTTCAGGTCGGTTGCAGGTGCCTTGACTCTTCAGCCACGTGGTCCAGGAGGCGTCGACGACGATCAGGAGCTGGATTCGGTGTGTCCCTCGACGTCTGCAGCTGACTGCGGTGTCGGCAACTCGATCGGAGCCAACAAGCCTTGGCAGCCGCAAGTCTCGGGGAGATGGAGAAAAGTCGATGGCGCAGACCAGCAAGGTCTGTGGAACTCACCCAGCGAGGGTAAGTCAGGGCAGGCCTGGAGCAACCAGGGGAGCCCTTTGGTTTCTTTAGGAAGTCTTCTGGGGACCCACAAGCCAGCGGGCAAGGGATCGCGAAGACACCTCGGGCGGAATCACTCAACAGGGGCCCACGGTCACTCGGGACAGTGTAGGCCTCTGATCTTCGGAGGGATTCCTGCTGGAGGTCGGGACCACACGTGGTCCAAAGCACAAGTTCGTAGAACGTTGTGAAGGGGTTGCACTCGACAATAGTGCACGGTACCCAGGGGTCGTGGTTCCTCGTTACTCGTGGGGTCCACTTGCCTCAGCTTCGCTGGGGACTCACGATGGCCTGGGAGAGGTCAGGAAATCCACTTCTTGGGCTGCAGGGACTTCGGACTCCGGCGGGAGCGGCGTAGTTTGCGACCGTCGTTGTCGTTTTTGGTGCCTGCCAAGCAGGGGAGTCACTCCTTGACTCCAAGGGAGATTCTTCTGTCTTCCAAAGGTAGTGGAACGTCGAAGGGCCAGGATTCTTCTGTAGAGCGTCGTCCAGGGGTTATCTGCTTTGCAATGGCAAGGTTCCCCCTCTTATACTAAAAAGAGGGGATGGACTAGCTCTATGACCCCACCTATGGGAGGGTCAAGGGAGGGGTGGCTACACCCACTTCCCTTTGTCCAGTTTCGCGCCAGAGCAGGGGCAGGTAGCCCCTGAGCTGGTTTGAACTGGCATATGCACAGAGGAGCCTTCTGCTCCCCCAGTGCAGGACTTCAAAGCACTCTAAGAGTGCACCCACCCAGCCCCAATACACTAAACCCTGTCTGGAAGGTGGTTACACCTCCCTGTGACAGGATGCCTATTGTTGGGCTTCCTCCACTGTGAGTTTCGGTCATCAGCAGGAGGGCAGCCCAGTGTCTGTGACTGGTGGCATCCATTTTGTGATGCCAGGGCTCTTTAGGATTCTACCGCGTTTCCACAGCAGGTACATGTCTTCTCCCTCTAGAAGGGTGGAATGCTACCCCCGCCGCCAAGATTGGCGGGGGGGTAGTATTCCAAGATGTTTGACACCAAACACGACATGTTTTGATGCAGCCATTCCAAAGTTAGCATTTACCGCGAGGATATAATGCACTTAAGAGTATATGGTTTAACCGCATCCACAAACAGCACCAGAGAATGGACTCTGAGAACTGCAGAGGGGCCCTGCTCATGCAGAGGCACCCCCTCACATAGAAGCCAAGCACCCTGCCCTCAGGATTGATAGGGCCTGCCTTAGGGGTGACTGATAGGTTTATATGTGTGTGCAGGAGAGATATAGGAAACCTATATCTCAGTGAGGGGTGCTAGCACCACCTCACCCAGGCTGCAGTAGCAGGCCTGTGGTGTCAGATTTAGACTGCTTCCCAGGGGTGGCATAACATATGCTGCAGCCCCTGGGAGGCCTGTGAAGTACCTATGCCCTTGGCACCTAAGGTACCATATACTAGGGACTCATAAGGCACCACAGTATCCAATCACTAGTGCACCTAGGGTGCACTCCATGTCGTTTAGAGAGAGCAGATAGACTGGGGCCCTGAATAGCAGGGTCCCAGTCCAACTAAGTCATAAACCAGCAAAACACCATAAAAAAAGTGGGGGCAACCATATAGTCAGATTCCACCTTCCTACACTCACTAACCCATGCATTCAGAAAGATATGTTTAATCACTCACTTATAGAGTCAGTCACGCACCTACTAAATCAACCATTCAGACACTTATACACCCACTCATTCATCAATACGCCTTTCACTATATATATTAAACATATTTAAACTTTACAGAAACACACAGTCACTGGATGATGTCATCAGTGATGTCATTTGAGATGTCATCAGTGATGTCATCAGTGATGTCACTGACCATGTCATGAGTGATGTAATATGTGACGTCATCAGCAGTGCATTGCGGGGGCGCGAGTTATAGTTAGCTGAACTAACTATAACGGGGAATTTCACGGGTTTTGTACGAGTGCAATGTCCAACTAACTATAACTTTCCCTAAAACCTATGGTTTTTTCAGTGAATATATATATATATATATATTATCTACTGGCGGTCGCCAGTAGATAGATTATAGTTAGGACCTATTTTCCATAGGAAATTCACAACATTCTATTTCCAATAACTTTGGCGCCGGTTGATGAATCTTTGCAAAATTTTTAAAACTCGTGGGCCGCTCCGGTCTGCTCCTATCCTGAAAGCTTCGGGGTGATTCGGCAAGCGGGGGCCGAGAAAAAAGGGGGGTCGCAAAACGTGTTTTCCCCATGCAATTTTCCATAGGAAACTTTAGACACGGCTACAGATCGAACTGCTGAACGGAATTACACCAAATTTGGCAAAGAGGTAGTTCTTGGTTGAGAAAGAACCCTTGTTGTTAAATGGAGTAAATCCGTTCAGTAGTTGCTGAGAAAATCAAAAGTAAAAACACATATGTATCTATGGCCGCGGAGGATCCGCGCACCCTCCCGATGAAGAGCTGTATGCTAATTGGCTGTCAACACTCCAAACCAGAAAGTGTTGGCAGCCATCTTGTGCCTCGGTAGAACCGAGGCACAAGACATCAGAGAAACAAGTGCGCAAAATGCAAAAAGGGGGCAGGGTAGAAACACCCTGACCCCCTAGGCCTGCTCAGGGGGTCCCACAAGGACCCCCAGAGCCAAAAAAAGCATTTAAAAAAAAAAAAAAATCAGCGGGATGCGCGTAGGATGCGTGGATCCCGCAGTAAAAAAAACCAAAACAAAGCGCGGGCTCCCGCGCTTCGTTGTTATTTGGCCCTCGGGTGGGCCAAGTCCCGGGGGCATGCGGGGGTTAATCAAAAAATTGTGTGTGGGGGCCTCTAAGGCCCCCCCAAGCCCTGGGGACTGCCACCCCCTGGGGCTTTGAATTAAAAATGGTGCGGGAGGGCACTCGGCCCTCCCGCAGCCCCGGGGACCACCACCCCCCGGGGCTTCTTTTTTTATATATAAAATTACCTGTGTGGAGGGGCTCGAGCCCCCCCACATGCCCCGGGGACCGCCACCTCCCCGGGGCACTAAGAACTTTAATGTGGGGTCTGTTTCGGATCCCCGAGCCTCCGAGGACCACCACCTCCCCGGGGCTTTGCACATGTTGGGATGGGGGCCGCGTGGCCCCCTCCTGGAAGCCTGTGATGGCCCTGGGGACCACCACCCCCAGGGCCGGCTCCTGCAGTGTCCCAGGGTGCCCACCCCGGGACACTGCTGTTTGCTATGACAGGGCGGGAGCCTCGCGGCTCCCATCCTGTCATAGCAAACTTGCTTTGAATTTTGGAAGAGAGATCAGGAAACCTGCTCTCTCTTCCAAAATTCAAAGCAAATTGCTTTTCCACACGGGGAGCTGCATCTAAGGAGTTCCCCGTGTGGAAAAGCAATGCAGGCTCCCGCAGGAGGCGGGGAGCCGGCAGGACCGTGGGGGAGTTGGGGTCCCCCCACGGTCCCCAATGGATAGGGCCAGCCCCGGGGGATGGGGTCCCCGGGGCAAGTAGTGGCCCGGGAGGGGGCCACACGGCCCCCTCCCCCAAATTAACAATTTTTTTTTTTTTTTTTTTAAAGGCCGGCCCCGGGGGATGGGGTCCCCGGGGCCTAAGGAGGCCTGAGGAGGGGGGCAACGCAGCCCCCCTCCATGAAAAAGATTAAATAAAACATGTGGCAATGCCCCGGGGGATGGGATCACCGGGCCGAAATTGGCAACGGGAGGGGGGCCCACGCGGCCCTTTCCCGTTCCGTTTAAAAAAAAAAAAAAAGGGTCAGGCCCTGGGGGATGGGGTCCCCAGGGCCCAAAATAATTAAAAGAAGGGGGCCACACAGCCCCCCTTCTAAAAAAAAAAGAAAAAAAAAGACCGGCATCGCGCCGGAGGCCCCGCCCCTCCCTGCAGCACTCTGCAAACGTGTTATAGTTAGAAATTAGCATTTTAAAAACCTTTGAAATTCACTGAAAAAACCATAGGTTTCAGGGACGTTATAGTTAGTTGGACATTTCACTCGTACAAAACCATAGAAATTCCCCGTTATAGTTAGTTCAGCTAACTATAACTCGCGCCCCGCAATGCACTGCTGATGACGTCACATATTACATCACTCATGACATGGTCAGTGACATCACTGATGACTTCACTGATGACATCTCAAATGACATCATCCATTTGATAATTTGATGCATCTTCTCACACCCTAATATAATCTTTGACACACCCACTCTAAATTACAGACTGCCTTCATCTAAACCATAGACACTCCAACACCAATAACTACATACCCACTCACTGATCCTTAGGTATACACACACATCCACTCACTCACCCGTACAGTCACTCATACTTACGGTCACTCAGTACAGGACTATCATATGCACTCATACAGCTATATAGACACTGACACACCGCCACTCATCCATAGAGGTACTCACACACCTAGTCAGTCATGGAAATAATTAATCACACTCCCATTTACTCACCTATACAGTTATACACACACCAGCTCACTTACTCATACAAATACTAGCACATTCTTACGCTCTTATACAATCACTGATACAAGCACACACTCATCCATACAGCCACTCTCACAATCACACACTCTCACTTATAGCCATTTATATACTCCAACACACATATATACTGCCTTTCACATATGTAGTTACTCACACATGTTCCACTGAGATATACATTCACTCACTAATACACCCATACACACACTCATCCACCCATACAGTCCATCACAGATGCACTCTTGAAACCATGCTCCCAGTGAATCACCCACTCACACATCTATGCACAGAGTCTCACACCCCCACCCAGAAAAACACTCAGGCACCCATACAGATACTCAGACAACCAATCCATAACCCATATAGACACTCATGTAGCTATTCACAAACCCATGCAGCCGCTTACACATCAACAGACAGACGGATACAGACATTCACACAGTTTCGTCACTAACCCAAGCATTCAGTAAGATACGTTTAATCACTCACTTATAGAGTCAGTCACGCACCTACTAAATCATCCATTCAGACACTTATACACCCACTCATTCTTCAATACGCCTTTCCCTATATATATTACACATATTTAAACTTTACAGAAACACACAGTCACTGGATGATGTCATCAGTGATGTCATTTGAGATGTCATCAGTGATGTCATCAGTGATATCACTGACCATGTCATGAGTGATGTAATATGTGACGTCATCAGCAGTGCATTGCGGGGGCGCGAGTTATAGTTAGCTGAACTAACTATAACGGGGGAATGTCTATGGTTTTGTACGAGTGAAATGTCCAACTAACTATAACGTCCCTGAAACCTATGGTTTTTCCAGTGAATTTCAAAGGTTTTTAAAATGCTAATTTCTAACTATAACGTGCCTGAAACCTATGGTTTTTTAAGTGAATATATATATATATATATATATATCTGCTTATCACCCGTAAGAGTATCCAGGCGTGGCCTATAGGCACGGGGAGATTAAGTGATTTGCCCAGAATCACAGGCTGTTGAGCCGAGCCCAGATCCTCTCCCCTCATAGCGACCTTCCGCACAAAGAAAAAGAGGATCAACATGAATGTTACCCAGTGCTATGCACCTACAAATGACAGCAAAAAAGAGGAAAAAGAACAGTTTTACAACAGACTCCAGTCCAACTTGGAGAAATGCCCTGAGAGAGACATCACTATACTAATGGGGGCCATGAATGAAAGTGACAACACAAGGTACAAAGAAGTCATGGGCAACCATGGCCTTGGCGACATGAACAAGAATGGAGAAAGACTTTCGGATGTCTGCGCCCTGAGCAGTCTGGTGATAGGCAGCAGTGTACTCCCACACAAAATAATACACAAATCAAAGTGGGTGTCACCAGACCATTCAACAGAGAATCAGATGGACCATGTCTGCATTGCCAAGAAGTTTCTGAGGTTGCTGCAGTATGTGAGAATGATGAGAGGAGCAGACATGGTGTTGGACCATCACCTTGGCATGGCTAGGTTGATGCTAAAGCTGAAGAAAGCATGGATAGAACCGACAAAACGATGCCAGCGATATAACACCACCCTCCTCAAAGATGCACAGAAACCGAATAATTACTCAGTCACCCTCAGCAACAAGTTTAAAGTCCTGCAAGAACTAGAGAGGGACAGAGAGCCAATAGAAAGTCAGTGGAAGAAGATCAAATAACAGTGATATCAACCTGCCAGGAGGTACTGGGTCCCAAGAAACACCAGCATAAAGAATGGATCTACACCAAGAATTTCTGCAAAATCCAAAAGAAAAAGGAAATGAAAGCTACAGTCAACACCAGCCGAACAAGAGCAGAAACAGCGAAAGCTCAGTGCGAGTACACTGAAACCAACAAGAAAGCAAAGAGAAGCTTAAGAGCAGAAAAGTGAAGATTCATCAATGATCTTGCCACACTACCAGGAGGCACAAGCCATGGAAACTTGAAAGAACTCTATGACTTAATGTGAGAAAGTGCCCTCTTTCTGCATGGTTGCCCCCACTTTTTGCTGAATTGCTGATGTGCTTTGACTGAGTGTGCCCTGGGCTCCGGCTAATCAGGTACCTATGTTCTTTCCATAAAACTGCATTGAAGCCTAAACCCAATTGGCATCTCTGGCCACAGGTCAGCCCCTGGTAAATGGTACCACAGGTACCCAGGGCACTGTGACCAGAGAAGGCCTCTAAGGGCTGCAGCACTTATTGTGCCACCCTTAGAGGTCCTGTATCCTTACACACACACACTGCCTTTGCAGGCTGCGTGACTTGGTGCAGAACAAAGTGAAGCGTCGACATGGCACACATCCCTGTATGTCATGCCTTCAACCCACTGCCCTGGCATAGATCAGTCACCCCTCTAGCTGGGTGCACTATACCAGTGGTGAAGGTACAGGTGCATGAGCCCTGAACCCCTACGGTGTCTAAGTCCATTCTTAGACATTGTAAGTGCAGTGCTGCCATTAAGAGTATATGGTGCTGGGAGTTTGTCATTACGAACTCCACAGCACCATAATGGCTACACCGAAAACTGAGAAGTTCGGTATCAAACTTCTCAGCACATTAAACCCACACTGATGCCAGTGTGGGATTTAATGAAAAATGCACACAGAGGGCATCTTAGAGATGCCCCCTGAAAACTAACCTACCACTAATGTCCAGGCTGAGTGGCTGCTTTCAGCTTCCACCACCAGACATGTTTCTGAACTCCTGGGTCGAGAGCCTGCTGCTCTCTGGGGCCTGAAACAATGCACATCCTGGGACGAGGTGCCAAGCCTCCTCCCCAGGATGGGCAGGGTTCACGAAGGGGAAGCTTCAAAGGCTTGCCGCCTTTGTGAGCTTCCCCGGCCACTTGCTGCTCTCAGCAACTGGTCCCCACTGGTTCTGACCCCCACTTTGGGTGGGAAAAACAAGTGAGGAAGAGAGGTGTGCCCACCTCTGCCAACTCCACCCCTCAGGTAGGGGAGGCGAGGTGAAGCACAACTCTCAGTCCACGCCATCTTTAAGATGGGGGGACTCGGCCAACCAGGGACATGCTCATGCCCCCCTCCCACTGGAGGGTGGCATAATAGGGGGTTTACCCACCCCAGGGAAGGGACCCATCGGTCCCTGCCTTTTACCTACCTGTAATGCCCCTAAATCTAGTATTTAGGGGCACCCCTGAACCTTGCTTCCTCAGACAAGAACCTGCAATAAGAAAAGAAGAAGAAGGACTGAACAGCCGTGCCGAAGCTAACAAGAGGAAGACGCCTACTGACTTGGCCCCAGCCCTACCGGCCTGTCTCCACCTCGAACCTGCTCCTACGAAATCCCGGTGTGTCCTGCAGCCAGCAACCTCGAAAATCCCGGAGGACCTGCCTGCCTTCAAGCACAAAAACTTTGTCTCCCGTGAACACCGGATTTGTTCATCTGCAACCTCTGGCTCCGGCCAGACACCGCAAATCCGCCCCTCTGCACCAGCCGTCCACGGCCCGAGCTCGAGTGGGCAAACACCACGAGGAGGTCACCCCGGCAATCCTGACCCGAGATCCGGCGACCCCTGACCTGCCTCAAGCCTCCAGCCGACGACTGCAGCCTAAATCCAGAAGGTCCCCCCAACCGCGACCAGGAGCTGGTAAGAAGATCCGACCCCAAAAGACACCCCTGCACCTGACGCCCCACGGCCTTGTGTGCCCAAACCGACGGTGCCTAACCACCCCCTAACTTCCCAACTTACCTCTCGAAGTGGTGGTCGCACCCAGAAGACCTTCGTCCCCAAGCCTGCAGTGCCTTTGCAAACCGGAGGTTCACATTGAAAACAACAGGGCGCCCGACGTCGAAACAGCACCCTGCTCCCGGCTGCCCTAGTGCCGCTGTTGGTGCACCTTTGGTGCTATTTTGTTTCCCCATTTGCCCTGAGCTAAAGTCCAGGAGCTTTGCTCCCACAACCCAGTGGCCTGCATGCCAGCAGCCACCAACCGGAGGCCCCCTATCCCCCATTGGATAACATTGGGCCTCAGCACTCTGCACCCGGCCGCCCTAGTGCCACTGAGGGTATAACGAGAGTGCATCCTTGACCCTGGGAGAACCCTTGTTCTAACCCCAGAAGCTCAACTCCAAAGACCGATTACTTACCTGGTGACCGTTAACTTCATTTCTCTCCATAGGAACCTATTGACTGTTTTTCTCTGAAAAATGTTCTAAGTGTGGAGTTGATTTGTATGGAAACCTGAAAAATAACAATTGTGCAAATCTGACTTTACTTACCTTTTCTCTAGGAAATGTGCCAGTGTGATATCCAGGCATATCACGCTGAGTAGAAAAAGTAATCTAAAAAGTAATCTCAAAAGTAACGTAAAAGTAACTTACCTGTAATTTTTACTGCAAAATCGATACAAAGTATATGTACAGCATTCCACAGTATTGCATTACCAGTAATTCAAACTGTAACCATTTCAAAGTACATTTACACCTGCATTTCAAACTGTATATTTACTGCAAAGTATTTATCAACTTACCTGTGCCAGGCTTGCTTGGTTCTAGGAAATAAAATAACTAACAGAATATTTTTTTACAAAACCAATTGGTCTGAAGTTCAGTCTTTGAGTGTGTGAAATCATTTGCTGATTGAGTGGGTACAACAAATGCTTAACAGTGTCCTCTGATACTGCCTTACTGCTCGACCACACTACCACAAAAAGAGTGAGGTGCTATCTAACTTTACCTTTACCTACCTTTGGGGTTCCACTGGACTCTGTGCACACTATACCTCACTTTGGCATAGTATATATAGAGCCAGCTTCCTACATTGGTGGATCAGCGGTGGGATATACAACTTTGCATTTGTTGGACTACTTGGTTACCACCTGATCACACAACAGAACTCTTAAATTGTCTTTAGAATTCTGATTTTTTCAAATTGGCATTTTTGCAAAATTACTAAAAGTTTTACTAGGGCCTTGGTTAAGTCCCTGTAGAATTTTAGAAAAATAAAAAGTCACTGTAGCTAGGGTTAGAGGGGTTAGAAGTTTTTTTTAACAATGTCTCAAAACAAGAACCCAGCTGTTAGTGAGAATAACCATAATGACAAAGAGGACATGGTTGGGGAGCTTGACCTCACCGCTTACCTTCACTTGTCTTTCAAGGAGGTAAGGTCCCTATGCAAAATTAAAAACATACCCATGGGGTCCCATCCCACCAAACAAAAGCTCCAGGAGCTGTTCGCTGGGTGTGCTAAGGACCACCCATCTGAAAATGGTGAAGACCAGTCAGATGAGGAAGGAGTGGAAGGGGATGACCTGGTAGATTAACCCCATCCACTTCCCAGGGAGAAAAGGGTCCAAGTACCCTGGCCTCCAAGAATCAACCTCTCAGTACCTAGAGCCCACACAGGTGGATCAGGTACCACTGAGGACATTGAGTTCAGCCTCAATGAGGAGGACAGCCTTTTAGTAAGGCTGACCAAAAGACTGGATCTAGAGACCAGGTTGCTGGCTCTAGAAAGAGAGAGAGCAGAGATGGGCCTAGCACCCATCAATGGTGGCAGCAATTTACTTAATAAGGATAAAGAGCAATCTTATGATCCTAAAATCCCCAAAGGGATTGTCCCTAAATATGAAGAGAGTGATGATATCACAAAATGGTTCACAGCCTTTGAGAGGGCTTGTGAAATGAGAAAAGTGAAGAAGTCACACTGGGGGCACTCCTTTGGGAACTGTTCTCTGGTAACTGCAGAGACAGACTCCTGACCCTTACAGGGGCAGATGCTGGGTCTTATGACCTCATGAAGAGATCTCTGATTGAGGGGTTTGGACTCACAACTGAGGAATACAGAATTAGATTCAGGGGGGCTCACAAAACCCAAAACCAATCCTGGATTGACTTTGTAGACTACTCAGTTAATACATTAGATGGTTGGTTAACAGGACACAATGTGCATGATTTCAATAGACTTTACAATCTGTTTATGAAAGAACATATTTTAAGTAATTGCACTAATGAAAAGTTACATCAGCATTTGGTAGACCTAGGTCTAATTTTCCCCAAGAATTGGGAAAGAAGGCAGACCACTGGGTCAAGACAAGGGTGACGAAAACAACCACTGGGGGTGACCAAAAGAAAGGGGTTACAAAACCTCCCCAGGGGAAAGGTGGTGAGGATCCCCAAGATAAAAAGCCTGAGTCTTCTAAAGGGCCCGAAAAACCTGCACAAGGGGGTGGGTCCCAAAACACTTCCCAGTTCACTAATAGGCACAGGGGAAAAAACTTTGATCCTTTAAAGGCCTGGTGTAACAACTGTAAGAAGTTGGGACACTTAACTGGAGATGCTGTTTGCCCAAACAAGAAGGCCCCTAGTCCTAATACAGCTACTCCTGGGGTAGCAAGTCTCCAGATGGGAACAACAGTGTGCCAAGAGCAAATCGGGTTGCACACTGAACCAGTTCTAGTTTCAGAAGGGGAAGTTGAGTTTGCCACTGTAGCTGTGTGGTCACCCAACTTAAAAAAGTACTTACAATAACCTTGGATTAATGGAACTAGGATAGAAGCTCTGAGGGATACGGGTGCCAGTGTCACTATGGTGAGAGACACACTGGTTTCCCCTGAGCAATACTTGATTGGGAGAACTTACCCAGTCACCAATGCTGACAGTGTTACCTATAACCATGCAATGGCTATGGTGACATTAGACGGGGGTGGTTACTGGCCTGAAACAGGTAGTGGTCTCTCCAAAGCTACCAGCTGCATGTCTGCTTGGCAATGACCTGGAAACCTCAGCATGGGCTGAGGTTGAACTGAAAAACCATGCAGCAATGCTGGATATCCCTGAATTGGTGTATGTAAAAACAAGAGCACAGAGCAAGAGATAGGGTGAAAAAGAAGTGTTGGAGCTGAAAGTATGGCCCAACCTTCCAAGAGAACAGGTAAGAAGACTGGGGAACCAGCTTCTGTACAGCAAATGAATCAGGACCCCTCTCCTCAGGGAGAGGACTTGGACACCCCAGAGGGAACTGAGCCCATGGAGCTTGACCCTTACCAGGTTGAACTCTTAGACCCAGGGGGACCCTCTGGGGAAGAGCTGTGCCTTGGGCAGCAGGACTGTCCAACTCTTGAAAGCCTGAGGCAGCAAGCTGCTGCACAGGAAAAGGGAGATGTCAGTGGTACCCACAGAGTTTATTGGGAAGAGGGACTACTGTATACTGAGGCCAAAGACCCCAAACCTGGAGCCACTAGGAGAGTGGTAGTGCCTCAGAAGTACATGGAGTTTCTTCTAACTTTAGCTCATGACATCCCCTTAGCTGGACATCTGGGCCAAACCAAGACTTGGGAAAGGCTAGTTTGCCACTTTTACTGGCCCCAGATGCACCAAAAAGTAAAGGAGTTTGTCAGCTCCTGTGTCACCTGTCAGGCCAGTGGCAAGACAGGTGGCCCCTCAAAGGCCCCCCTGATACCACTACCTGTGGTGGGGGTCCCCTTTGAAAGGGTAGGAGTGGACATAGTCGGTTCACTTGAACCTCCCACAGCATCAGGGAACAAATTCATTCTAGTGGTAGTGGATCATGCCACTAGGTACCCTGAGGCAATTCCCCTTAGGACTACTACAGCTCCTGCAGAAGCCAAGGCCCTCATTGGTGTCTTCACCAGGGTAGGGTTTCCTAAGGAGGTGGTTTCAGACAGAGGTTCCAATTCATGTCTGCTTACCTAAAACACACGTGGAAAGAGTGTGGAGTGCAGTACAAGTTTACTACACCCTATCACCCACAAACCAATGGCCTTGTTGAGAGATTTAACAAGACATTGAAAGGCATGATTATGGTGCTCCCTGAAAAACTCAATTGGAGATGGGATGTCCTCTTACCATGCCTGCTTTTCACTTACAGAGAGGTGCCACAGAAGAAGGGAGGGTTTTCCCCCTTTGAACTTCTGTTTGGCCATCCTGTGAGGGGACCACTCTGTCTTGTAAAAGAGGGTTGGGAGAAACCTTTCCAAGAACCCAAACAAGATATTGTGGACTATGTGCTTGGCCTAAGGTCCAGAATGGCTGAGTACATGGAAAAGGCATCCAAGAATCCTGAGGCCAGCCAGGAGCTTCAGAAGCACTGGTATGACCAAAAAGCTGCACTGGTTGAATTTCAACCTGGGCAAAAGGTGTGGGTGTTGGAGCCAGTGGCACCAAGGGCACTCCGGGACAGATGGAGTGGCCCTTACACCTATCCTAGAAAAAGAGTGAGGTCACCTACTTGGTTGACCTGGGCACAAGCAGGACACCCAAAAGGGTTATCCATGTGAACCGCCTGAAGCCCTTTCATGACAGGGCTGACATCACCATGCTGATGGTGACTGATGAGGATCAGGAGACAGAGAGTGAACCTCTCCCTGACCTCCTCTCATACAGCCCATACAGCCCAAAAGATGGGTCAGTGGATGGAGTTGTCTTTTCAGACACCCTCTCTGCCCAACAGCAGACTGATTGCAAGCAAGTCTTGCAGCAGTATGCAAAGCTATTTTCCTTGACCCCTGGTCAGAGAAGCTGGTGTACCCATGATGTGGACACTGGTGACAGTTCACCTGTCAAAAACAAAATCTATCAACAGTCTGATCAAGTCAAAGAAAGCATCAGAGCTGAAGTCAGCAAGATGCTGTAGTTAGGGGTTATTGAACCCTCTGAGAGCCCCTGGGCGAGCCCAGTGTTTCTAGTCCCCAAACCTCATCCACAGGGTGACTTGGATTGAATTGAATTGAATAATGAACTTATAGAGCGCGTACTGTCACTCCGAAAGGAGGTGGAAAGAGAGAAATGAGGTTCTGTGTGGACTATAGAGGGCTCAACTCTGTCACCAAGACGCTCACCCTATCCCAAGAGCAGATGAGTTGATAGACAAATTGGGTGCAGCCAAATTTCTAAGTGCCTTTGACTTAACTGCAGGGTACTGGCAAATTGGCATGGCCCCAGGAGCAAAAGAAAAGACAGCATTCTCCATACCTGATGGGCATTATCAGTTTACTGTTATGCCCTTTGGCTTAAAGAATGCCCCTGCCACCTTCCAGAGGTTGGTGAACCAGGTCCTTGCTGGATTGGAGTCCTTTAGTGCAGCTTATCTTGATGATATTGCTGTCTTTAGCTCCACCTGGCAGGATCACCTGATCCACCTTGGGAAGGTTTTAAATGCCCTGCAAACTGCAGGCCTAACTATCAAGGCATCCAAATGCCAGATAGGGCAGGGAACTGTGGTGTACTTGGGCCACCTTGTTGGTGGAGGCCAGGTACAACCCTTACCTTACTAAGATCCAGGCCATCCTGGACTGGGCAGCTCCAACAACCCAAACCCAAGTAAGGGCATTCCTTGGCTTGACTGGGTACTACAGGAGGTTTGTGAAGGGATATGGGTCCATTGTGGCTCCCCTCACAGAACTCACCTCCAAGAAGATGCCCAAAAGGTAAACTGGACAGTTAGTTGTCAAAAGCCTTTTGACACCCTGAAAGAGGCTATGTGCTCAGCACCTTTTCTCAAAGCTTCAGACTATGCCAAGCAGTTCATTGTGCAGACTGATGCCTGAGCTAGGGATAGGAACGGTCCTATCCCAGACCATTGATGAAGGCCAAGAACAACCTGTTGCTTTTATAAGCAGAAGGCTTCTCCCCAGGGAGCAGCATTGGAGTTCCATTGAGAGGGAGGCCTTTGCTGTGGTTTGGTCCCTGAAGAAGCTGAGACCATACTTGTTTGGTACTCACTTCCTGGTTCAAACTGATCACAGACCTCTCAGATGGCTAATGCAAATGAAAGATGAAAATCCTAAACGGTTGAGGTGGTCCATCTCCCTACAGGGAATGGACTTTGTAGTGGAACACAGACCTGGGACTCCCCATGCCAATGCAGATGGGCTTCCCAGGTTCTTCCACTTAGAAAATGAAGACTCTCTAGGGAAAGGATAGTCTCATCCTCTTTCGTTGGGGGGGGGGGGTGTTGGTTGAGAAAGTGCCCTCTTTTTGCATGGTTGCCCCCACTTTTTGCTGAATTGCTGATGTGCTTTGACTGAGTGTGCCCTGGGCTCCTGCTAATCAGGTATCCAGGGCCTATGTTCTTTCCCTAAAACTGCATCAAAGCCTAGACCCAATTGGCATCTCTGGCCACAGGTCAGCCCCTGGTAAATGGTACCACAGGTACCCAGGGCACTGTGACCAGAGAAGGCCTCTAAGGGCTGCAGCACTTATTGTGCCACCCTTAGAGGTCCTGTACCCTTACACACACACACTGCCTTTGCAGGCTGCATGTCTTGGTGCAGAACAAAGTAAAGTGTCGACATGGCACACATCCCTGTGTGTCATGCCTGCAACCCACTGCCTTGGCATAGATCAGTCACGCCTCTAGCTGGGTGCACTATACCAGTGGTGAGGGTACAGGTGCATGAGCCCTGTACCCCTACAGTGTTTAAGTTCATTTTTAGACATTATAAGTGCAGTGCTGCCATTAAGAGTATATGGTGCTGGGAGTTTGTCATTACGAACTCCACAGCACCATAATGGCTACACTGAAAACTGAGAAGTTTGGTATCAAACTTCTCAGCACATTAAACCCACACTGATGCCAGTGTGGGATTTAATGAAAAATGCACACAGATGCCCCCTGAAAACTAACCTACCACTAGTGTCCAGGCTGAGTGGGTGCTTTCAGCTGCCAGACTCAAAAAGAAGAGAGTAGCCCTTACACCAAAGGGAACTGGGCAAGTAACACCAATAAAACAAAAGTTATTCCCTTTGTAGAATGATTTTTACCCTATAATATCCAACATGTATTTCACCAACTTAACACTCAAACGCAGATCAATCACAGGAGAAGACCACAGTATCTTCCCTTATATAGCCCAAACTTCCAAAGTAGAACCACAAAAAGCACTATATTGTAATAATTACAAAGATAAACAGTAGTTCATCAATAATTAACCTTGACAGTGTAATTTACGATTTTCCTCACATTTATTAAAAACATATATCAATCTCCATCATTTATAATTAAAAACAATAAATTCACAATTTGCAGTATATGATAGAATATTTACAAATACATCGATTGCCTCAATCACAGTTCCTTAAGAACATACAGTTGTTTTTAATCACTCAACCCCATGTGTCGTGGTTGTGGTCAATACAAAATAGTAAAAGAAAGTATCTTGTTTGAAAACAATTAATGCAAAAAAACAAAATTATGTCGATGCGTTTAGGTGGATCTTGCTTTATGCACCACCTTCCTCAGGACAGTATTAAAAACATAATAATCTTTAATTGAGATATTTGATAATCCAATATTCAATATAGGAAGATAGCTTTCTTGGTATATCAATACCTCCCCTTGTATCTTAATATTCGATGAAGAAATTTAAACACATTTGACACTTCTATTCCTTTGTCGCCTTCAAAAAACTTTATTCGATTCGTTACGTTCTTCTTATTTAGATAAATTGCCGGTCGTCTTATACTGGGTGCCTCTCCTCAGTAAATCGCAAGTCGATACTTTGCGAGAAAAGTAATTAATGTAGGTCCACTCTTCTTTACAGTGGGTAAATCAATCCTCCCACGGGTGTACATACTGTTCGCTTGGCTAGTCGGTAACGTCTCGGAATCTTCCCAAATGTAATAAAGAAAGGAGCAGTAAAACTCTAGGAAATATAAACGGAGTGTTTTACTGCTCCTTTCTTTATTACATTTGGGAAGATTCCGAGACGTTACCGGCTAGCCAAGCGAACAGTATGTGCCACCCGTGGGAGGATTGATTTACCCCACTGTGAAAGAAGAGTGGACCTACATTAATTACTTTTCTGCAAAGTATCGACTTGCGATTTACTGAGGAGAGGCACCCAGTATAAGACGACCGGCAATTTATCTAAATAAGAAGAACGTAACGAATGGAATAAAGTTTTTGAAGGCGTATAAAGGAATAGAAGTGTCAAATGTGTTTAAATTTCTTCATCGAATATTAAGATACAAGGAGGTATTGATATACCAAGAAAGCTATCTTCCTATATTGAATATTGGATTATCAAATATCTCAATTAAAGATTATTATGTTTTTAATACTGTCCTGAGGAAGGTGCTGCATAAAAGCAAGATCCACCGAAACGCGTCGACATAATTTTGTTTTTTTTGCATTAATTGTTTTTAAACAAGATACTTTCTTTTTACTATTTTGTATTGACCACAACCACGACCATGGGGTTGAGTGATTAAAAACAACTGTATGTTCTTAAGGAACTGTGATTTAGGCAATCGATGTATTTGTAAATATTCTATCATATACTGCAAATTGTGAATTTATTGTTTTTAATTATAAATGATGGAGATTGATATATGTTTTTAATAAATGTGAGGAAAATCGTAAATTACACTGTCAAGGTTAATTATTGATGAACTACTGTTTATCTTTGTAATTATTACAATATAGTGCTTTTGTGGTTCTACTTTTGGAAGTTTGGGCTATATAAGGAAGATACTGTGGTCTTCTCCTGTGTGATTTGGATCCTGCGTTTGAGTGTTAAGTTGGTGAAATACATGTTGGATATTATAGGGTAAAAATCATTCTACAAAGGGAATAACTTTTGTTTTATTGCTTTCAGCTGCCACCACCAGACATGTTTCTGGACCCCTGGGTCGAGAGCCTGCCTCTCTCTGGGGCCTG
Organism: Calotriton arnoldi; assembly: GCA_963921515.1. Classification (NCBI taxonomy): domain Eukaryota; kingdom Metazoa; phylum Chordata; class Amphibia; order Caudata; family Salamandridae; genus Calotriton; species Calotriton arnoldi. The sequence goes on from CAWUFW010000926.1 coordinate 3,185,281, forward strand.
AAACAATGCACATCCTGGGACGAGGTGCCAAGCCTCCTCCCCCAGATTAGCAGGGTTCACGATGGGGAAGCTTCAAAGGCTTGCCGCCTTTGTGAGCTTCCCCAGGCCACTTGCTGCTCTCAGCAACTGGTCCCCACTGGTTCTGACCCCCACTTTGGGAGGGAAAAACAAGTGAAGAAGAGAGGTGTGCCCACCTCTGTCAACTCCACCCCTCGGGTGGGGGAGGCGAGGTGAAGCACAACTCTCAGTCCATGCCATCTTGAAGATGGGGGACTCAGCCAACCAGGGACAGGCTCATGCCCCCCTCCCACTGGAGGGTGGCATAATAGGGGGTATACCCACCCCAGGGAAGGGACCCATCGGTCCCTGCCTTTTACCTACCTGTAATGCCCCTAAATCTAGTATTTAGGGGCACCCCTGAACCTTGCTTCCTCAGACAAGAACCTGCAACAAGAAAAGAAGAAGAAGGACCGAACAGCCGTGCCGAAGCTAACAAGAGGAATATGCCCACTGACTTGGCCCCAGCCCTACCGGCCTGTCTCCACCTCGAACCTGCTCCTGCGAAATCCCAGTGTGTTTCTGCAGCCAGCAACCTCGAAAACCCCGGATAACCTGCCTGCCTTCAAGCACAAAGACTTTGTCTCCAGTGAACACTTGATTTGTTCATCTGCAACCTCTGGCTCCGGCCGGACACCGCGAATCTGCCCCACTGCACCAGCCGTCCACGGCCCGAGCTTGAGTGGGAAAACACCACAAGGAGGTCACCCTGGCAATCCTGACTCGAGATCCGGCAACCACTGACCTGCCTCAAGCCTCCAGCCGACGCCTGCAGCTTAAATCCAGAAGGTCCCCCCAACCGCGACCAGGAGCTGGTAAGAAGATCCGAACCCAAGAGGCACCCCTGCACCCGACGCCCCACGGCCTTGTGTGCCCAAACCGACAGTGCCTAACCAACCCCTAACTTCCCAACTTACCTCTCGAAGTGGTGGTCGCACCCAGAAGACCTTCGTCCCCAAGCCTGCAGTGCCTTTGCAAACCGGAGGTTCCCCATTGAAAACAACAGGGCGCCCGACGTCGAAACAGCACCCTGCACCCGGCCGCCCTAGTGTCGCTGAGGGTGCACCTTTGGTGCTACTTTGTTTCCTCATTTGCCCTGAGCTAAAGTCCAGGAGCTTTGCTCCCACAACCCAGTGGCCTGCTTGCCAGCAGCCACCAACCAGAGGCCCCTTATCCCCCATTGGATAACATTGGGCCTCAGCGCTCTGCACCCGGCCGCCCTAATGCCGCTGAGGGTGTAACGAGAGTGCATTCTTGACCCTGGGGGAACCCTTGTTCTTACCCCAGAAGCTCAACTCCAAAGACCAATTACTTACCTGGTAACCGTTAACTTCATTTCTCTCCATTGGAGCCTATTGACTGTTTTTCTCTGAAAAATGTTCTAAGTGTGGAGTTGATTTGTATGAAAACCTGAAGAATAACAATTGTGCAAAACTGACTTTACTTACCTTTTCTCTAGGAAATGTCGCAGTGTGATATCTAGGCATATCACACTGAGTAGAAAAAGTAATCTAAAAAGTAATCTCAAAAGTAACGTAAAAGTAACTTACCTGTAATTTTTACTGCAAAATCGATACAAAGTATATGTGCAGCATTCCACAGTATTGCATTACCAGTAATTCAAACTGTAACCATTTCAAAGTACATTTACAACTGCATTTCAAACTGTATATTTACTGCAAAGTATTTATCAACTTACCTGTGCCAGGCTTGCTTGGTTCTAGGAAATAAAATAACTAAAAGAATATTTTTTTACAAAACCAATTGGTCTGAAGTTCAGTCTTTGAGTGTGTGAAATCATTTGCTGATTCAGTGGGTACAACACATGCTTAACACTGTCCTCTGATACTGCCTTACTGCTCGACCACACTACCACAAATAGAGAGTGAGGTGCTATCTAACATTACCTCTGCCTACCTTTGGGGTTCCACTGGACTCCGTGCACACTATACCTCACTTTGGTATAGTATATACAGAGCCAGCTTCCTACACTTAATGAGAAAAGTCTCTGGCAGATACAGCAAGCCAGAAAGACCTGTTAAAGCCAAAGCTGGGAAGATTATCTTGGGTAACAAAGGCCAACAAAGAAGATGGGTGGAGCACTTTGAAGAGGTGCTGAACCAGCTCGTGCCACCAGTCATACAGCCAGCCTACAAGGACTTGCCAATCGACTGCAGCCGACCAACCAGGGAAGAAATACGGCAAGCTATCTAACATCTGAGAAAAGGGAAGTCAGTTGGACCTGACAACATTACAGCAGAGGCACTGAAGGCAGACATTAAAATATCAGTAGACATGCTCTACCCCATATTTGGAAGGATCTGGGAAGAGAAAAAGGTGTCATCAAACTGGAAGGAGGGATATCTCATCAAGATCCCCAAGGAAGGTGACCTGATTAACTGCACAAACTACAGAGGGATAACTTCTCTATTAACCCCAGACAAAGTGTTCAAGAGAGTCATCCTGAAAAGAATGAAGGAACAAGTTGTCGCTCAGTTGCGAGACCAGCAAGCTGAGCTCTGCAAAGCTAGATCATGTACAGACCAATCTGTTACACTGCATCATCATTGAGTAGGCGATGTAATGGACCTCCCCCTTTGTGTCAACTTCAATGACTATGAGATGGGATTCAACACTGAGGACAAAGAGACCCTTCAGAAAGTCATCTGCTACTACGGTGTGGCAGATAAACTCATAAGCATCATCAATTAACTCTTACACGTGAATGACCTGCAACATAGTCCATGGAGGACCACTCACAGAAGACTTCCAAGTGAGGACCGGAGTCCAACAGAGTTGCTTGCTCTCGCCTTTTCTCTTCCTGCTGGTCATAGACTGGATCACGAATACATCCACAACAGAGAGAAGAAATGGGATCCAGTGGACACCTTGGATGAAGGTGGATGACCTGGACTTTGCAGACTACCTGACTCTACTTTTCTATACCCATCAGCAGATGCAAAAGAAGACTGGCAATGTGGCAGCCAAATCAGCACAACTTGGCCTTAACATCGACAGGTGGAAAAACCAAGACCCTGAAGGCTAACAGCCAGCACAGCTGCAGTCAATCTTGCAGGTGGTGCACTGGAAGAGGTTGAGGCCTTCACCTACCTGGGCAGCGGCATAGACGAGCAGGACAGCACAGACGCCAAAGCAAGAATCGGCAAAGCAAGGGCCACCGTCAATCAGCTAAAGAAGATCTTGAGCTACAAGGACCTAACGCTGCAAACCAAGATCAGGATTTTTAACAACCACGTAAATTCTGTTCTTCTGTATGGAGCAAAAACTTGGAGGACAACAGTGACTACCACCAACAAAGTCCAGACCTTCATCAACACATGTCTGAGGAAACTCCTTCAAATCCGCTGGCCAAACACCATCAGCAACAATGACCTATGGAAGCAGACTTCCCAACTCCCTGCCCACAAAGCAATCATTAAAAGATGCTGGGGCTGGATAGGTCACACCCTCCGCAAGCTCTCATCAGACCCACCAGGAAGTCCTTGACCTGGAACCTTCAAGGGGAAAAAGAAAAGAGGAAGGCCAAAAACACCTGGCGCTGAGCCCTCGAGACTGACTACAAGGAGATGGGCTACGCCCGGAGTCAGACTGAAAAAAAGCACAAGACAGAGATGGCTGGAGAGTCCTGGTTGTCGGCCTATACCCCAGGAGGGGTAGTATGCATAAGTAGGCTGTAAGTAAGTACCTGGATGAGCTGATTTACATTTTCTACCATTCGATATAAGCTGCGTCAAATAGTGCTTCCTTTAATTTTTAGGTCGAGCATTCGAGACCTCTTGTATATACTTTAGTATATACTTATATATTAGTATATACTTATATGTGTATGTACTTTGTGGGCTCTGGAGAGCAGCCCTAGGACTTGTCTGCTTCCGCTTAGGGACTTTTTTTTCTGTTCAACTGCCTCTATTTAACTGTCTTAATAAAAAAGGACCAGTAGAGGACAGTAAAATACCAGAATTGCTTTACGCTGAGGGACTTTCTTTTTTAAATTTTTCTGGCAACTGCCTCTATTTAACTTTTTTGATAGAAAACGACCAGCAGAGGTCAGTAAAATACCAGAATCACTTTAGCATTCTCTATATTCCAGTCTATAGAAATTGTCTTCCACGAGCACCCGTAGATAATAATATTTGTTTCAAATCTTGTATTTTCAGTGAAATGCCCACCGAAGGCCCTGATTTTATATTAAAAACAGAGCTTTGGACTATACCATTTCCCGCTGAAAGGCAATATTTCTCTCCATGTGTTCCCATACCTGGCATGTCACGCAGTTTGGTGCTTACTTTCCACCATGTTAAAGAACAGTGGATGTTTCAGCACCCAGGCTAATGTGCTGCATAGCTAAATACATATAAGGTCCCAAAGGCGAGACCGATTGCATTGCAAATGCTTGTTTGGCCATTTGTGAATTTGCTGTTGAGCTGGCACTAATGATTAGCTATTTAGCACTTATCAAAACTAGTAAAACAAAACTCTGTCTCTGCCCCCCCCACCGCCCACACAGAGCGCTGCATCCATAGGCTGTCTACCATACTCAAAGAGTTAATGAGAATCCGACTGCAGGTGTGTTTAGGTACTGCACATCAGAATGATACAATTATGCACAGATTTGAGAAATGCTCTGGGGATGAGTATTTAATTTCAAATCTATAATAAGTTATTATCTTTACTCTGCTAAAAATAGTTATTCAGACTTTATTAATGTAGAAATAGTTATACATTCTTTACCAATCTAGAAATAGGCATCCAATTGTTATCAATCTAGAAATAGTTATTCAGTCTTTGTCATGCTAGAAATAGTTATCCAGTCTATGACCCTGGAAAAAAGGTTATTTGTTTTTTTTGTCCCTGCCAAATTTGAAGACAACCGTACTTAGAACCTTCTTTGTAATAAATTCTCTTTTCTATCTGCAAGATGACATGCATTATTTTCTTACTTTAAAATTGGTCATGTTTCGAAAAGTTAATTTGGCAACACCTCCTGGACTTCAGCTGGATTGGTATTTATGAGTGTCTTTTAGTCAGTTTCTGATTGTGGTCCAACACAGTGACGACAAGGGAAGTGTACAGATGATTGTCACGTGATACAATTTTAAAACAAATGCGCCTATGTCTATTGAGAGACGCTTATTTTGTAAGATGAATGTGCAGCGAAGCACCTTTTAGCATTACATTCTTATATTATCTCTCACGCTGATATGTATTTTCCTTATATTTATGTACAACATTTCCATTGCACATACCACTTAATGAAACATGCCATGGGGTCGGCCCTATAAACAATGAATGGTGAGAGCCAGGAAGGAGAAGAGGAGAATGATGATAGCAGTCGCACAGGAACAACGTCTATGGACACATGCCAGGTTGGTGGGATATCATGGCCGCATAAGCGGTATGTGTAGGAAGATGGTTTTAATTGCCCTACTAATGATGATGTGGGACAAGGAGGGCTTGATATGTGGACAGAAGTGGTTTCGTGGCTTGGGTAGCGAAACACTGCTACATATAGAGGTGTATTAGGAGCAGAGGTGCTCATAAGTTAGAGTTTGAAGAGAAGCGGTTAATATTTGTTGTGTATAGTAGGGTTTCTTGTAGAGGGAGCTGGAGAATGGTTCTTGAAAGGTACTTGTGGATGAAGTTAAGGATCTTGAATGGGATCTGCCATCTTGGGCATTTTTGGCTTTATGGTGGAGATGTCGTCTCTTCTTATTTACTGTATTTCTAACCTAACTGCCTGGTTCTGCACATTCTGTAGTCTGTCCAGTTAGTATTTATAAAGGACAGAGTGGAGCATGTTTGCACAATCAAGCTTAGACGTCTTAATAATTGCAGCATGGAGGGCTTGCTTGATGTCAGGGAGTTATTTTTTAGGAGTGAGAGTCGGTAGAAGCCAGTCATGGTTACTTACTGCTTCTGTGTTTATACTGTAAGACCCACATTTCCCAAGGCATTGCATTGTCAAACGTGACAAAATGGGATACATTTTGCAACACACAAAAATTATTTGCATTAGAAAGGCGCCTTTTTCTAGGTGTAAAAACGTCTTTCCGCTGCTTTGCATTGATTTGATTCGAAGGAGTGATTCTTGGGTGGATAAGTGCAAACACCCATAGATTTTCATACAAAGCCCAATCTACTAAAATAGCCTGACCCGGATTTCCATAAAAAACTAACTCCTCCTTGAAACAGGTTTTAACTAGGGGAAATGTTTTCATTTCTCAATGAAGACCCGTGCATTACATGTGCTGCAGTGCACACCACAGATCCAGTGCATAGGATCCTTCTTAATGTTTCTAAGCATAAGTATTTGTAGTGAAAGGGGACAAATTGCACACACTCACCTCAGCACCATGATGCTCTGCTGTGCTTTGCATAAAGTAGTCTAATTAGAGCTCCAGCTAAGGGGACGACAGTAGCAGCATGCAGGGACGGCTCCTCCTAAATGGCGGAGGAGGGTTGCGCTGCCTGCTGGAAGCACAGCAGGCAACTACTAATAAATAAAATAGCATAATAATGCCATTTTATTTTGCCACCAGCTCGCGCTGCGTACAACGCAAGCCTGAAGCAGGGGGGTGGGGCTGACCCTTTCAGTGCACATGTCGGGTTGGCCGGCTGGCTACCTACGGCCAGCCCAGCCCGACATGCACACTGTACACCCAGCAATCCCCAGGTTGTGAAACAGCCGGAGGATTGCTGGTGTTATGTCCTGCGAGACACGTTCTAGTGTCTCGACAGGCATAGAGTTTAGAGCCACTCCCCTATGGGAGTGGGCACACTTGCACCCCCACACGCATCCCTCACAGGCGTCACGCAGTGACGTGAGCCTGCTAATAAAAGGGCCCGGGTGCACGTGCTCGAGGCCAGTTATCTAACTATCGCACTCGTGTCCGTGTCAGTCATTCAGCAGTATGTGGGCCTAGAGCCCCCAACACAACATTTGGCGACGAGGCGGGTCTGATCCCGCGTGTCCCGTGGCAGCAGGCAGGCTGCTCTCTCATGGGGAGGGGAGCAGCCCATGTTCAAGGCGCCCCTGAGGCCGCATGACCACTAGAGCGGGACGACTGGGCCCAACAACGGGCACCCAGCACTGGCGCCCACGCACTACCTCCTCTGCAGCCACAAGACAAAAGGGGGTGAAGAGTCGCAGTCAGCGGGGGCCGGAGGCGCTTCGACGCTGTCGACAGACTGCAAGCAGCCCATGTGTCCCCAGGTGTGACCGGAGCGAGACAACACAGCGCTAAAGCACCGACATCCCAGGCCGAGCGATGCCTGTCAACCCCCTGTGATGAAGAAAGGAGCAAGAGGAAGTACAGCCCTGCACGCAGCCCCTCCGGTGTCCACGAGGCCAGCAGGGAGCCGAGGTACGCCCCACCCCACTGGTGAACGTGCATGGCGGCAGTGAGGCCCAGCGGCGACTCGAGAGTGGCAACATGAGCAGCGCTCCCCAAGGAAGAGCGCACCAGGTATAAGCGCTCGCAGCGTACCGATACTGCCCTCTGCCCCTGCTGTGACATAGAGAACTGGGACTAGGGAAGCCGCGCAAGCGTCTGCAGCTCATGCCGAACCTGACCAGCTGATCCGGCCGGGGAGAGTGGTGGTAGCGCATCCAAGCGGCAGGCGACACTCACCCTGCCACTTTTCACGGTCCCGCCGGTGGAGGGTGTACACAAAGCCGTGCTCGCATGGTGATCCATGCCAGAGACCCCTGTGGGGCCGGTGAGCCAACGAGAGACTGCCATTGCAGTAAAGGAGACGGGAATCGCCCACAGCGCCACCTAGTGGTTGCCTGAGTGCACCACAGCTCAGTGTGCACAGCGCAAGAGGCAGCTCGAGAAAGGACTAAGCCTAAGTACATACGCCAGCAAATGTACAAGAACGGTGCCAAGCCACAAAAGGAGCCGCTTTGCTGCACCAACAAAGTAGGTCCCTGCGCCTGCATCCTCAGCACCTTCACGCAAAATGCCGGTTTGAGCCCTGAAGAACCAGCGAGGCCCGTGCAGCGCCACCCAGCTATTGAGCACCGGCACCACGCCGACGCAACACACAGCCTGTCTCTGCCTCACGCCCAGAAACTGCATCTCAGGGGTCAACAGAGGCCCGGAGGTCGAGGAAGGACTGCCGAGGCCTACAAACTGCAAAGCCACCCCACTGCCACCTGGTGGCCACCAGTGGTACTGCAGCCGCCCCTACTAGGTACACTACAAATAAACGCAAGCAGTGCCCCAAAGGGCGATGCACGCTCGTGCGTTCCTAGATGCACTAACCCCAGCAAGCCCCATGCCCAGTGATTGGAGCTAAGTGGGGACGGCGGTCCAAGGCCCACACGCAAGCAAGAAGGAAGTGCAGTTAACAGTCCCACGACGCTCGAAGAAAGCACTGCACGGACTCCATCAGCAATACGACGGCCCGAATACGCACACATGGCAAGCGCCTGCAGTGCCCAGTATAACCAAGTCCGCGCAAAGGAGGGGCCACAGCATTTCCAAGTCCCAGGACCCTGTCAGTGAACCGAGCACTGCCTGCCACCTCTGCACGGCACGGGAAGTGACTGACAAACCTCGCAGGGAGGTGATGAGCAACACATGCAGCAGTGCAAACGACAGCAAGGATAGAAGCTCGACCAGACAGCAACGCCCCAAGGTAGCTTCCCCTGCCACAAAGAGAAAGACTGGTGCAGAGCGCGCACCCCCAGTGGCTGCCCAACGCCACAGCAAGTCAGAAGAGTACGCCCCGACGCCTGGCGGTGAACGACTACCACCGCAAGGAGGAAGAGCAGGCACGCCAATTGCCAGAAGAGGGCGCCCAAGGAAAAGACGAAGCATGTGCAGTCAGAGGTGCGTGACAAATGCACCCAGAAGTGCGTCAGTATGGGTAAATGCCCAGGAGGGAAGGAGACCTCTGAAAAGAAAAGAAGCACTGCTGGATACAACAGGGAGATCCTCTACATCTCCACAGCAGCAACAGAGCCCCGAGTGGGCCAAACGCATCACAGTGTCCTCCCTCACACTGCCTCACGCAGGAGTCATCAGTGACCCAAGGCTGACGAGAGGAGAGTCATACACCACAAGTGGCCACCACTAGCTCACTACCGCCCGTGGAAGCCATTCCCTGAAGAGGGAACACCCGGAGTAGGAGCGTCAAGACGCCACAGCTCACCCCTGCCCGTGGAAGCCATTCCCTGGAGAGGGAACGCCCGGAGTAGGTGCGTCAAGAAGCTGCCTGAAAACAGAGCACCCAAGATGGGTGGCTGCTCGCCATGCAGCCTAGAAGAGCAACTGAAGATTCGCCTGAGTGGTCCGGAGACCATTGAAGTTCAACGGCCCCGTTGGCCGTGTTAGAACATGGTGCATGTCATTGCACCCGAAGAAGAGTGGAAATCGTGTCACCCAGAAGAGCTGGACAAACGCAGGTGCGTCAAAGACAACGAGAGGAGAAGCACGAGGACTCGTAGCACCACAAGCCAAGAACACCTCCAAAGACACCAGACAGCCACCAAGGCGGACCGACGTGCCCTGGCGACAGCACTAAGGAGAACCACACGTAAGCCGCAGCACGCGCAAACTGCGTTGCTCCCGTCGCTTCACAGTGAGACCGTCCAGCCCGAGTGTCGGCAGTTGGAGTCGAGTGGCATCCCTGCTCCTGACCGCAAATGCCAGAGGTGCAAGACAAGATTCAGAAGAGGCAGTCACGTGCCTACGACGTCCATCCAGAAACTTCCTCTCCAAGTTAACCATCACCACCTGTTGTCCAGGCCCGATGGCAGCGACGTCATCAGTGCCATGTGCATGACACCGCACTCAGCGAGACACGTGGAAGTGTGACCGGAGGGTCCACACCAAGAATCGGACAACCAGTGGAGGTCAGAAGGGGAAGTCGTGAGTGGCAGGGCCGGACGATGAAGAAAGCCCAAGCTACAACAGGAGTGAGTCCTGACACAGCGACAGCAAGGGAAGAGGGGGATAACCCGAGAAGGAATTGGCAACCGCACAGCGGGAGGCCGAGGTAAGCCGCACAGCCTGCGCGAACCGAGTCTCATGCCTCACATTTCACACCGTGTTCATCACCCCTCCGTCATCAAAGTCCCGACAGCCCAAGAAGCCAAAGTACACGAATGCAAGTGCTTCCCAGAGAACGTGGAGGCACCTGGACACTCCTGCCTCAGGTGACTGACTCCAGACTGAAAGCCTGCAATCATCAAGGCAAGTCATCACCAGCAATCGTCCAGATTCACCACACGACTGGCCATGCCACCATGCCAGTCCTCATCAAGTGCGTCATACGAAACCATCCCGAGTACCGATGGTTGGAGTCCTACACTGTTGCCGACCTCGCAAACAAGAAGACTCAGAGGCTACCCGCTGACCTGGTGTGAACCTGAACTGCGGCAGAGAGAGCATGTCCTCACCAAGACCCACACACCCTTGAGGTTTGTGCGAGAGACTGGCTACTGGCTCCTTGGCGGTTTGCAGCTGCCCCCAGCCGGCACACACGCAGCCCCAATCGCAGCCTACTTGCAGTCCCGTGGCAAGCCCGACGAAGGGCCTCCCCAGGCGGGAGAGCTGGAAGAGACATTGCCCCACCGACAGGTCACTGGACACAGCAAGACGGCCTAAGAGACTTCAGGCAATCCAGAAGTATCCAGTAAACTTTCACCATGGACTCCAACCATGAACTTGACGCACCCAGTGAATGAACTGTTGTTAATCACCACATACCATCCTCAAGGTCAGCGAAAGGAAGCCACCTGGGACCAAAGGGCATGCTTCCACTGGCATGTTACGAGAGTGCAGCGGACATCTCCAAGCAAGCATTCGTGTCCGGGATCACCCAGGTTAAATGATGAGTGCCCGCCGAGATCATCCTGCTACAGTCGGAGTCACCAGTCCTGGTCTGCTGTCTTCTGGATGCCTGACCCGAGAAATTGATGGACCCTGTGGTGTACATTTCATTGTTATTTCTCCCTACAGGTTGGACTAGGGAACCTTTGTTTTATTAAAATTTGGGAGGAATGTTATGTCCTGCGAGACACGTTCTAGTGTCTCGACAGGCATAGAGTTTAGAGCCACTCCCCTATGGGAGTGGGCACACTTGCACCCCCACACGCATCCCTCACAGGCGTCACGAGTGACGTGAGCCTGCTAATAAAAGGGCCCGGGTGCACGTGCTCGAGGCCAGTTATCTAACTATCGCACTCGTGTCCGTGTCAGTCATTCAGCAGTATGTGGGCCTAGAGCCCCCAACACAACAGCTGGCACAGGCCCCCAGCCTCAAAATGAGCGCTACATTAGCCTGCTCCCACCAATCCTGGAGCTGCTCTCATGCTGAGAGCAGCTCCAGGATTGATCAGGAGTCGCATTCCACTGGGCAGGAAGGGAAGTCCTACCCTTTCCTGCACGTGGGCTTAACGTCACACCACCATCGCCGGAAGTGCTGCACTGGGCAGGTGAGTTGGGCGCATGGTGCCCCCCAATATTTTTATATTGCCAGCCGCCGCTGGTATCATGTCAAACTTAGTAGATATGGCTCTGAGCTCTGCTTTCCCTTTTTGCAATGTTGGCAAGTCCAGAAAGCTTGCTGCACTTTCTCGCAAGAAAATTTTGAAAATGCATCCCTAAATTCTGATAGGGCAGTGAGGGAAACAGAGTACTGAAGACTACACCGGAGGATTGTGGATGGGATTGCTGCAGTTTTCCTATTAACATATTTTGAATTATTGGCCTCTAGCAATCTTATTCACATGTATTGATACATCCTGGAGATATAAAATGTTTCAAGAAGACATGCCAACGCAGAAATTGACACGGTTAGGTGACTTGTTAATATTGATCATTTTATAATCATTATCAGTTATCCTAAACATGTTCTCAGTAACATTGGGACATCACAAGGAACTGGTTTTGTATACAGATATGGAGTTTTCTTAATACTTATGTACCATGTCTAGCAAGCTATTTATTGCTGTTGTCATTGCAATCTGGTTCCAGATGGGCATTTCATACATTTGCATAATTTCATAGGATATTTAATACATGACATATGTTCAATGGATGTTTCATACATAAAAAATATATCTATAGACTAACCACCAATTTTGTTGAGCACATTACCTATACTCTACAAAAAACTGGGAATAATTAGGAGTTCAAAGGATAATGAATTTGTACTACTCATCGTCCTGGGATTTTGAGCACATTTTTCCAATATACGGTTATTTCATAATCTTTATGGGTCTAAAACCTATACCAGCTCAGCGAACTTCATTGAAGCACTACGAGTGGCGACATATTGAGAGCGAAAAAAACTTCAACAGTAGTCCATGATCTTGAGGGACAAGCAAACTCTCCAGGAAGATTTTATAAACAATGGCTGTCCTGTGGCTTTTGAATCCAGCTATGTCGGTGGCGTAGTAAGGATGCTATGGGCCCGAATGGAAAATGGGCTCCACTTGCCCTCAGGTTAAGGAGTGAAAGACAGCATAATTGGGGTGCGGAGGGCCCCCAAGAGCCACGGTGCCACTATACATTCTGCTGATAGCTATGCCCCTCAGCTGAGTAACGTCTGTAGCATGGTTTTGTCTTGCAGTCTTTTGTGGTCCCTGTTTAGAGGTCCAGGGAATAGCTTTGCTCCCGGTGTACAGCAATTTTTTAGGTTTTCTGTTCAACTGGTGAGTCCTGTTCTTTTCCATCGTCTTGGTCTCTGGAAGCAGCAATCCATAACTTCATCCCTGGTGTCATAAATGTGAGCCAGGTCGGCATTAGCTGGCGAATGGAAAGCATATGTTTATTGTCACTTACGTTTTTTATGTTATCCTATACATAATCACATTTATACCACAACAGTGAAATTATAGGTGAGCCAAGAACACGTTGTTTAGGGCAACTGTACAAAAAAACACACTTTCACACAAATACTGTTTACTGCCTCACAGACTGCATATTACCATGATTTTCCAAATGGAAACAACTTTGCTAATATGTTACCTTCCTTCACAAATGTAAAACCTCTTGCATCCTGTTTTTTTGGTTGAATGCCTGTTTAAAACTGAGTACACATGAAGATGGCATAAACCATATATGCAGATGCGCTGAGTGTAACAGTCTATTTATTACCAATGTCGAGGGAGTGGAGGGCATCCTTACACACTCGAGGCTTTACTTCTCAAAAGGCATATGGTCCTCCCCTTACTCAACAAAGGTGACGAATAGCATAGTGTGCTCCGAGTATCTGCTTTATGTTTAAATGTCTTTATAATTTTTCCAGCATAGAAAGGAAAGAAAATTAGATGGACAGGTTCATGACTCAGCATGAGGCTTAACTGATTCATATTTGTCGTTAAAGAAATGAATATTGTAACGAATATCCCTGAAACTGCCCCGTCCCTCCCAAAAACCAACCCCCCAACCCTCGGGCCCCTCCCCCCCCCGTATCTGATATAGATGTGCAAATGTCGTAGCAACTTCTAAGTTGTTGCCTGTGAAGATTCGGTAAGTCGCAAGAGTCTCAGGTATTTGGGGCATGTTAGTTCACGAAATTCAGGGGTAAGTAAAGATATGAATGGTTTCCAGAGTTTCGGGTATGCTGCTGACCCCTGATTAGAGAGTGATAGGAAGATACCCTCCATGCCCAATATGTGCCATATTCGGTGTAACCAACCCACATGGGTAAAGATCTTCCCGGACACCCAAAAGGCCAATATGTTTTGAAGAGCAGCTCCCAGTGCCAATCCAATCTGGCGTCCCCTGTGTGATCTGAGAGGAAATGTGAGGGCATTGGGTAGGGACTTACTTAGCCTCCAAGAGTGGTTTTACTACACCACGCCGTCGTTCTTTTTGATGGATTAATGATTCATACACACAAACAAGATCCATATTAAAGTAAAGACTTCTGGAATACACTAAATTTTGGACACAGTATACCCTAATGCCTTTTACTGTGTAATTATCACTGGAGCTCTAGAACCCATTCCGGGTCGGAAATACAACCGGAATTAAGGGTCCATACAAAAAGATTATAGCCCTGAAGAAGTCGCTGCGCACAACCATTAAGCGCGACGAAACACGTGTTGGCTAAGGATTTCAAGATTAAACTGAAGTGACTGTTTCAACGGAGGAACAAGAGTGTTTTTTGTTACTGTTAATGAAATATAATATACACTGTTGGCGTGTGCAAGGGATTGTTGTTTTAGTTATCAGTGGTTATCCACACATTGGGGAGGAGGGTGGCTCTCCCCACCCTTATGCACCGCAATCCTAATTACACACTAGTATACAGCCACTGCGTATTTCCCAGGAGCGCCATTACCCTACATAATCCACCGACCGAAAAGTTCCATTAAGGCATATATATGATAGCTACACTCTGTGTCATCATCATAAGTTACCAATGCTGTTGGCATTTGATTTGGATTCATAACCGTGAAACAAACTTCTAGCCATTTTCAATCGGATGGTAGCTTTATTTAGTTTAAATGGCTTTTGTGTAAGTTTGGTTTTATACATTACTAAAAAAAAGTGAGTAATAATGAAACAAATTAGTGTCTGGTAAACAAAAGCAGATCTGTCAACTTCAAAAACAATTTTACTGTGTTAAAAGAATAAGCGACCTCAGCGGAAGCAGGGCTTAGTTCTGAAAAATGTCTGAGAGGTGCTTCTGCCCCCAACCCCCACCCAAAAGAAAACAAACGCTTGGTGAGGCTACAGCTGATGTCCAGGGATGTTTCCACAGCTCTAAAGGACATTGACTGCTAAGACCGTCTAAGACCAAGCAACCAACCCACTACACGGATTTCCAGCTTATTTTCCCAACCACCGTGTGATGTCGCCTCCTCATCATGTGCTGAACAGAGCCTACACCCTGTGAGGCATAGTAGAACCACGTGAGTTGGCACGTCTGAAACACTTAATTTATTCTCTGTTGTTTCTCTTTTTGTATTATGATAACATAAATTTATGGAAAATTCAATAAATATTTTATTTCCATTTTGTTTTACATTTTTAAACGAGTCTTCTCATAGGTGGAGTATTCATAAGGATAGACAGGTGGGTTAAATGGCACTCATAGGCCCCATCGCCTCAGTTGCTTTTTATGCCAACATTTTGGGCCTATCTAGATGCTACTCAGCATGCAGAGTTTACTGTATATGACAATGAACTGAGACACAGTGACCCTGTGAGAAGCTCCAGGTTGCCCTTGATCCTTGATGTGAGTCTGTCCGTCTTCCTCACAGTGGCCCCATATCTCCAGAATCTGAGATCAAGGTCAGGGCTGGCTTTAGGGCGATGCGATCGGTGCAGCCATACCTGGGGCTGACTCTGGAGAGGGGGTGGTGGGGACGGGTGCAATGAGGGGACTGTGTTTAAAAATAAATTATGGATTTATGTTTTTGTATCTCAATTCTTTATTAATTTGTCAAACAAGACAAATAATGATCAGTAGTCAAATGCCATCATTTAAACATAAAGTACTGATGATACATAAAAGTATAAGCAAAACAGTAACAGGAAAGTAACAAAAATATTTTTTTAAAGTGCAACATTCACATACATAAGTGATAGAACATCTCAGCAATATATAAATGTATGCAACAAACCAAAGGAGCTTATGTAAAACATTCGTTAGAGTTATCGCCGTTTTAGCGGCAGGAAACTGCCGCTAAAACGGCGATAATGGGCTTGCTAATATGCGTTATAGAATTCCAATAGAAGCCCAGGTTAGATGTCCTGCACATCTAACCTGGGCTTCTATTGGAATTCTATAACGCTTGTTAGCAAGCCCATTATCGCCGTTTTAGCGGCAGTTTCCTGCCGCTAAAACGGCGATAATTTTAACGTGGGTCTTGCTAATATGCCCCATTATTCTTAAAATAGGTATAAAACCAACGATAATAAGTGTATATTAAAAGTTCGGATTGTCATGAACCTAGAAAAGGGCCCTAAATATCATCAAAATGATGTATATTGTCTTTTAATTTATAAATCATTTTATCAAATGTAGCCACTTCAAACATATCTGCAAGCCACAAATGAATCATTGGAATAATATTGGTCATCCAGAAACATAATATATTAACTTTGGCTAAGCTGAGAGCCGTGGAAAGCCATTAAAGGTACAAATGGACATGGGGGTAATTCTGAAGTGTTGTTTAAAAATGATAAATGCTTTGTTAAAGAAAGATTAACAGAAGAGTGTTCCTTCAAGTAATCTTCAATTTGAAGCCAAAACATGTGAATGTTTGGGCAATCCCGCAATATATGAATTATGTCGCAGTCTGGTGCACATTTTCTCCAACAGAGGGACTCGTGACTAAGTTTGGCTGAGTATAACTTGGCCAGGGACCAGTGCCAATGGTGTAGTATTTTGAAGTAATTATATTTAAGATGGGAATCTCTGAGCCTTTTGTTATAGTTTTCCAATAAAGTATCCCCGTCTTTGTCTGTAAACTCTGTGTTCAAACGTGAGGACCACCACAGCCTTAAGTTATTAGAAGTTTCTGCAGACAAGGAAAAATTAGTTAGATTGGCATAAAGACCAGAGACAGTACCCTTTAAGTTTTTCCAGGTGTGAATATACTGTGCAATTGGGGATTGGGATATAATATCATGAGTTTTTGTCATGCTTAAAGCAAGTGCAGTTGAGTATATCTATTAAGTTGTGATGAGGGGAGGTTGAATTCTTGTTTTAAACATGTGAATGATTTTAAAGAATGTTGTTGTGTGAACACATCAAGAATACTGTGTATTTTATGATTAGCCCAAATAGTCCAATTGAATTCAACCCCTTTATATGTGATATCTGCATTAATCCATAGTGGGGCATGAGACTATAGAAGAATATGAGATTTGGTAAGTGTATGTGCCTTCTGCCAAGCTACCTGTGAGGAGTAAATGATAGGGTTAATACAGTTTGTAAACTGCAGACGTTTAATATAATAAATTGCCAGTTCGTGTTGGATTGGAGTAGGGACTGTTCAAGTTGAACCCAAATTGGAGTATTCCTATGGGTGGGTAACATATAAATAGAGTGAACTAGTTGTTGTGCAATCATTCATTTTCTAGCTGAGGAAGACATAAGCTCCCTTTTGCTGAGGAGAAATGTAACTTCGAACCACTTAAAAAAGGTTTATCACCGCCCCATATGAACTGGGACATAGTGGAGGTCACTGTTTTGAAAAAGATCTTGAGATAGAAAGTGGAATCATTCCAAATATATAGTTGAATTTAGGAATCAAATTAATTTTTATAATCTGTACTGTGCCCCAGAGTGATAAATTCAGAAGTGTCCATCATTGAAAATCTCTTTTGGTCTGTTCAACTATAGGATTAAAATTAGTTCTAATCATATCTTGACCTGGTCAGCTCTCCCCCCACGCAGCTACACCAGTAAGTGCTGCCCTGTGAGCTCTGAGCTCACCATCTGGACGTAG
The DNA here is from genome assembly GCA_963921515.1 of Calotriton arnoldi. NCBI lineage: Eukaryota > Metazoa > Chordata > Amphibia > Caudata > Salamandridae > Calotriton > Calotriton arnoldi. The sequence continues at coordinate 3,202,784 of CAWUFW010000926.1, forward strand.
GTTCGAGGCCCTCCTCCACCCGCAGGCTCCTGCCTGCGCCTCATCCCTGGTGGTCCAGTGGGAGAGCACTCTGCTCTTCTGCTGTTCCGCCTCGCTTTGCTTTCTCTCTGCCCTCTTTTTTCTATTTTACTCTCCTTTTGCTCTCTGTTTTCTCTCCTCTTTTTGCTCTCTTTGCCCCCTTTTTTCATTGTTTGCTCTCTTTCTTACTTTTCTTTTTCATGCTTCCTGCCGCTGCTGCCCCGCGGCCCCTCTAGTGTGTCCTTCCCGCCTTCCCCTGACCCCTACTTAATGGCGGCCGCTGTGCGCCAAAGGCAAGCCCATCTGCACCCGTCCGCGACCTGACCGCGACCAGTGCCAGGGACCCTTGTCCCCCGACCTGCCTCCGTTACAACTCCGGATGCAGCAATAACTGCCAGCTTTCGATGCTGAGAGACACCCAAGGCCCGATCTCCTGCCGACACTGCCGCTGCACCTTCACCCACCTCCTGATCCCAGCAGCAGCACCCAGCCTACAGGACGTCATCACACACAAACCACTGAACTGCATCCTCCTCAACGTGCGCTCCCTACACAGGCACACCATAGAAATCTGGGACCTCATCAAGACCCACACGCCCGACGTCGCCTTCCTCACAGAAACCTGGACCAACACCAACTCCGCGCCCGACATCACAATCGCCATTCCGGACGGATACAAGATTCTGAGAAAAGACTGACCCACCCGCCCAGGAGGAGGCATCGCCATCGTCCACAAATGCTCCTTCCGCATGACAACCACTGACTTAGACAACGCTATGACCCCCATGGAACATATCCTCTTCCAGATCCAGACCAACCCCAAAACAACTCTCCGTGGAAACCTCATCTACAGGCTGCCTGGCCCCCAAGCTCCCTTCACTGACATCATCGCCGACCTCATAGCACCCCATGCCCTCGCCTCTACAGACTACATACTACTCGGAGACCTAAACTTCCACCTGGACAACCACTATGACCTCAACACCATTGCCCTCCTAGAGAACCTCACCAACATAGGATTGAAACTAGCCTGTCACCACCCCCATGCATACAGTTGAACACACACTTGACCCCGTCTTCGCAGGAGGAAACAGCGTCTCCTATAGACACACCACGGAACTGCTCTGGACGGACCACCAATGCATCCATTTCTCCTTCAAACAACCCACCGTACACAAGCACGTGCACCGCCCCCCCACAGAAGCTAGAACAGAGTCACCAAAGAACAGATCACTGCTGCCCTCACCAGCACTCCACCTCCAATGACGCCAGACACCAACACCACGGCACGCAACCTCCACCGCTCAATCACCAACTGCACAGACACATTCGCTCCCCTAAAAAAGCCAGGGGAACACATCAAGAAAGCAAACTGGTTTACCCCTGCACTCCAAGAATCCAAGTGACCCTGCCGACAACACGAAAAGACATGGAGGAACAGCAAAACCCCAGAATCACGCACCACCTACAGAGCAGCCACCACAGCACACCACCAACTCATCGAAATGACAAAGAAGAACTTCCTCCAAGACAGAATCCTCACCAACGCCCACAACTCAAAAGAACTTTTCTCCATCAGCCAGGAATTTTCCAAACCCAGCAGCGAAACTACAGACATCCCCCCTCCAAGACCTTTGCAACAGACTCAGCACCTTTTTCCACCTCAAGATTAAGACACTCTACGGCAACTTCGACAACCAAGACCTCTGCATCGCCTCAGCCCCCACCCCCAGCGACACCACCCTACATACCCTACCCATGTGGACCCCGCTCACGACAGAAGACACCTTAAAGATAATGAAGAGCATACACTCCAGAGCACCCTCAGACCCCTGTCCCCCCACATCTTTCACAGAGCTGCCATGGCCATAGAACCCAAACTACGCCGGACCAACAACTGCTCCCTCGAGACTGCCACATTCCCCAACAATTGGAAATGCGTCAAAGTCAACCCCCTCCTGAAGAAACCCTCAGCAGACCCCATGGACCTCAAGAATTTCGGGCCCATCTCATTGTTCCATTTGCAACCAAAGTCATCGAAAAGGCCGTCAACATCCAACTAACAAATTTCATCGAAGCCAATAACGTCCTGGACTCCTCCCAATCCGGATTCCGCAGCAACCACAGCACCGAGAGCGCCCTACTCGCCACCACCGACGACATTCGTGACCTCCTCGACCAAGGCCAAACAGCAGCCCTCATCCTCCTGGACCTCTCAGCTGCCTTCGACACCATCTCCCACTGCACACTAGCCACCAGACTCCATGACGCCGGCATCCGAGGAACGGCCCTAGACTGGACATGCTCATTTCTCACAGGCAGAACTCAGCAAGTCAGACTCCCGCCCTACCTCTCAGAACCAACAAAGACCAGATGTGGAGTACCCCAGGGATCCACCCTCAGCCCCACCCACTTCAACATCTACATGGCCCCCCTCACAACCATCGTCAGAAACCACGGGCTCAACATTGTCACCTACGCTGACGACACCCAGCTCATCAACTCCCCCACCAAGGAACCCAAAATCCCCAGGCAGAACTTCCAAGAAGGGATGAAAGCCGTCGCCACCTGGATGAAGGACAGCTGCCTGAAACTCAACTCCGAGAGAACAGAAGTCCTCATCCTTGGCTCCACCCCCCTTAGCATGGGACGACACCTGGTGGCCCCCTGCCCTCAGAAACCCTCCCACTCCGACAGACCACGCACAAAACGGCGGCATCATACTGGACTCATCACTCACCATGAACCACCAGATGAAGGCAGTATTCTCGGCCTGCTGCAACATCCTCTGCTTACTCCAGTAAACGTTTGGATGGATCCCCTCTGAATCCAGAAAAACGGTCACACACACCCTCATCATTAGCAGACTGGACTATGGCAACTCCCTCTATGCCGAAATCAACAAAAAACTCCATAGAAAGCTCCAGACCATCCAGAACACAGCAGCCAGACTGATCCTAGAAATCCCCCGCCGCAATCACATCACCCAACACCTCCGCGACCTCCACTGGCTCCCCATCAAAAGAAGAATAACCTTCAAGCTCCTCATGCACGCATACAAGGCCCTCCACAATATCGGACCAGCATACCTAAACAACTGCCTCTCATTCCACGTACCCAAGAGAAACCTCTGATCAGCCGACCTCTCTCTGGCCACCATGCAGCGCATCTACAAGACCAGAATGGAGGGAGGGTCCTTTTCCTACCTCGCAACCAAGACCTGGAACGACCTCCCCCTCCACCTCCGGCAAAGCCCTACACTGATCCAGTTCAGGAGAGACCTCAAGACCTGGCTTTTCAGACGACCACAGCATCCTACGGAGCCGCCCCCCCCCCCAGCGGGTGAGTAGTTGCACTATGCAAACCACCGATTCACCGAGGCCCGTGTGCGAGGAGCGGAGCATAGCAGAGCGGTTGTGAATGGCTGTGAATGCCGCCGCCGCAGCTGCTGTGAAAGACCGCCGGAAAGCTGCCGAGTTGTGAACCGGGCTGGACTGGCCCCCCGCTCTTGTTTTTTGCTGAGGTTGGTGGCGGCGGCACGAACAACGGGTATGGGTGAGGTCTCTGTGGCTCCGTGGATCCTGGGGAGAGCTACAACAGAGGTGAGCAGGGAGCAGAGAGCATGGCCGTCACTATTGGCGGCCGCTGAGTGTAGTGCCCAGCAAGACTGCGGAAGCGGCCCAACTAGGTTGGGTGCAGCTTGCAGTCTGCCAGTGTGCCCTGCTCTCTGCCTCCAACCCTCTACTCCCTCTCACTCCCTGTAGCCCCGTAGCCCCGTAGCCTGGTGCTTGGTGCCTATAAGCACCCACTCAGCCTCACCTAAATTGTACCGTTCTGCACTGCCCTATATTGTCCAGCATAGTCCAAGCACTGTTTGCATTGTTCTGCACCTACATCTGCATCTGTACCGTCCGTCTGTCCCGTCTGAGACCATGAGCAGTACTGGACTTAAAGGACCCGGTTGCGGGCCGCTGCTGGCTGCAGTAGGTTGCTGGCTCACCACAAGTGTACGGCAGGTGCATAACAAGTGCTTCGCCCACCCATAGCTCGTCTACCTCCTTGCTCCTCTGCCTCCTCGGTCTCAGCCCTAATACCTCAGCCCTAAACCTGCTTACCTGCCGTAAACCTGCTCACCTGCCATTTGCTACCATCTTGCTTGTCGAAACAGCAGGAACAAGGAGAGGCGATAGGAGCAGAAGGAGCAGTGGTGGCGAGAGTTAAAGGCTGTTGAGAGCCTTGAGTGTAGAGTGCTGGGGAGTTGACTGTCGGAGAGCGTTGGAGAGTTGAGTATAACATCAGAGCATTAGACAACAAGGAGTGTCATGAGGTCTGGCAGAGTAAGGCAACCACCTACTGGACCAAAGCCCAAATCAAAAAAAAGAAAAGTCGACCACAGGGGGGCCCCTGAACTAGAGCTGGTCCATGACAAAGTAAGCACAAACGGTGTCGTACCAAAGGCCGTAGCAAAGGTCGGTAGGGTTGCCCCTGCAAGTTCTGCCGCTGAAGGGAATAGCACCAGTAAAACCTATGGTTCAGCTATAACTAACTTTTTAACTGTAACCGACCGCACATCGCCACTAAGGTGTCAAGAATCAGAAGATCTGATAAACATTGAGGGGGTGCCTCAGAGGAAAATTCCATGCACTTTCCAACCAAAGATCTATACAAACTTTTCCTTTTTGAAAGACCCCGGAATGGTAATCTATTCCAGCACTGAGAACATAAAGGGGCTGCAAACGCCCCTCCAACCAGGCAAACTCGATTGTATCTCATTGAGTAACATCAAGCTGGTAGAGTCTCCAGCAGAGCCTCTACCTTGTGCAAGGAACAGCCCCCACAACTCGGAACAACCACGGCAACAGAAGATACAGCCGCCCTGATAGCTGGTGAGGCTAATAGCCTAACAGGGGCCAGAGCCGGTAGAGACATTAGAGATGGAGGTGAGCCAGAGCAGGAGGTCCTGAGTAACACCAGGGAGATCCCCTGCAATGAAAAAAGCAGCCCGTCGAACTCCCAAAAGGGGGACAAACCCCCTCAACCTGACGCAAACAGTCAGTCAGATAAAAGCAACAGAAAAAACTCAAGGCAAACAGAAATTAGTGTCCGGGCGGACCTTAGGGATACGCCAGCCTCCACTTTGGAACAGGGCCTGCAGGCCGATCAAAAAGCACGGGATATGCTATTACAGCCAAAAAACAGTTCTCCCCTTCAAACGCATATTATTCAAACTGATGCCTGGGAAGCCCTGGCAGGGCTGGTAGGGCTCAACAACGCAACAGACAACACATCTCTAGTCCGCCGTACACTGCTTCCCTTTGACGACTCCCATTCGATGAACACTGATATGACCTTCATAGCTTCACTGGAATGGGAGGAACTAGTCGCATCTTATAACTTAAAACCTGCTCCGCACTACTCACCTGAGGGAGCAATCAACATCCAGCGGATAGAGAAAAGTAATCCTACTGGATGCTCAACCCCAGAATCCATCTGGGTAACAATTATGAGTACCCTGCAACACTCAGCTGCGGCACTACAATATCAATCGCATAAACTGGACCTGCAGCTCACGGTTCTCCAAACCCTGGCTGATTCCATCTCAGGGATTGATTGGAAATTATCAGAGCTCAACGGCCTTATAAAGCGAGGGCAGGAAGCGGTTCACCCACTTCAAATGCCACAACCAGAATGATCTTGTGCACCAATAGTGGACAAACTACAAATGTTACCATCAATGATAGGAGACCTAATATTAGACTTAAAAACAACTGTCTCACCCAGTATCCACTCAAGTAACGGACCTCTTAGAACAGTAACAACAATATCGGAGCACCCAAAAGCGGGGCTGATATCAACCGCCCGCATTATCCCCCTGTTAGCAGTGAAGCAACAGCAACAATAATAGAGAGCGCTGTTTCTAAAACCCACTCACCCCTGAAAGCTTCCCGGAAGCAAAAAAGGAAGGGAAGAAATAGTAAGTTAGCAGGCCAGGGTTTATGCATTAAGTATCAGCCCCACGCAACTCTAACAGTTCCTGAATTCGACCTTGAGGCCATTAAGCAGGCCCCCACTTCTACCTCGGCTGACAGGCCTGAGCATTCATCCATGGTACCAAACGCTGTCTCGCCATCTGATCCGGGCCTATTCTCAAGAATATCAACGCAGAATGTTTCGGCTGAAGACAACAAGCAGGAGTCAACCCAAATAAGAGAAGGGCCAGTTACATCAAATTCCGAACAAAGAAAGACTACTAAAAAAGACCAAAATTTAAGGCTGCCCCGAGATGACACTCAGATTAATATTACGGAGTTACCACAACAGCCAATAAGAGGAAATGCGAACATAACCTGGGTGTCAGGGAACACAAGGATGCAATGCGACCACCAGCAAATCCCCCCCATAAAGGACGATCCAGGAGCTACCATAAGTCGTCTTACTCAATCGAGGCCCTCTGGACACGAGGGAGCTTTCACTGAGCAAATGGTGGCAGGACACGAGGAAGGTACGACCACCATCATATTCATCCCCGAGTATGAAGCCAGACGCTCCTGCAGACGCCTAGAGAAAACCTGGCGAAACCAGAAAACCTCAGAAGCACGAAACAACCACAGGAGCACCCTGAAGGAATACCACCAGTGCATAAGAGACACCAAACGGACCTTCATAAGAGACAAAGTCCAGACCAACGCCAAGGAACTGTTCAACGTCATGCAGCAGTTCGCAAAACCCACCAGTGAAGCCACGGACGTCACACCCTCCCAGGAACTCTGCAACAAGCTCAGCTCCTGCTTACATCTGAAGATCAAGGTCCTCTACGACAACTTCAGCGAACCAGCGCCGGACACCACACCCCTACCCACCACCGCCGATGAGCCGACCATCACGACCTGGGATCCCGCTACCATCGAACTCATCACCGCGACCATGAAGAAAACCCACTCAGGAGCCCCAACGGACCCCTGCCCACTGCACATATTCCACAGGGCCGCCATCGCACCCGAACTAGGATGGACCATCAACGCCTCCCTCAGATCCGGCATCTGCCCAGACGACTGGAAACGGGCGGAGGTGAAACCCCTCCTCAAGAAACCAACGGCCGACCCAACGGACCTGAAAAACTACCGGCCCATATCTCTCTCCTCCCCTTCGCGGCCAAAGTCACAGAGAGACTCGTAAACGCCCAGCTGACTGCCTTCATCGAAGAGAACTCCATCCTTGACGCCTCCCAGTCTGGATTCCGCAGCAACCACAGCACCGAGACCACCCTCCTCGCCGCCACTGACGACATCCGCATACTACTCGACCAGGGACACACTGCGGCCCTCATCCTGCTAGACCTCTCCGCAGCCTTCGACACCATTTCACATCGCACGCTTGCAGCCAGACTTCACGACGCGGGGATACAAGGAACCGCCCTCTACTGGATCCAATACTTCCTTTCCGGCAGAACCCAGAGGATTCGACTCCCTCCCTTCCTCTCCGAACCCACGGAAATCAACTGCGGAGTACCCCAGGGATCATCACTCAGCCCCACGCTCTTCAACATCTACATGGTCCCCCTCGCCGCCATCGTCAGACAGCATGGGCTCAGCATCGTATCCTACGCCGATGACACCCAGCTCATCCTCTCACTCACGAAGAATCCCGAAGACACCAGACTCTGCTTCCAGGAAGGAATGAAGAACGTGGCAGCATGGAAGAAAGACAGCTGCTTGAAGCTCAACTGAGAGAAGACCGAGGTCCTCATCCTCGGACCCTGCACCTCCGCCTGGGACAACACCTGGTGGCCCTCCGCCCTCGGGAACCCTCCCACCCCTACAGACCACGCTCGGAACCTCAGCATCATCCTTGACTCCTACCTCTCCATGAACCGCCAGATCAACGCCGTCGCTTCCACTAGTTTCAACTGCCTTGGCGTCCTCCGTAAGACCTTCAAATGGATCCCCCCCGACTGAGAAGGACCGTCACCCACGCACTCATAACCAGCAGACTGGACTACGGCAACGCCCTGTATGCCGGAATCAACAGAACTCTTCTACACAAACTCCAAACCATCCAGAACGCCGCAGCCAGACTCGTCCTCGGGACACCGCATCACGAACACATGACCCAACACCTACGAGCCCTCCACTGGCTCCCCGTCGAGAAGAGGGTCACCTTCAAACTCCTCACCCACGCCTACAAATCCCTCAACAACATCGGACCCAAATACCTCAACGAGAGAGTATCCTTCCACGTACCCAAGAGGAACCTCCGCTCCGCCGACCTCGCCCTGGCTGAGGTCCCCTGCATCCGCAGAAACAGAACCGTCGGGAGAGCCTTTTCCTACATCGCAGCCAAGACCTGGAACGAGCTCCCTGTGGACATCAGACGCTCCCCGACCCTGCACACATTCAGGAAGGACCTCACAACCTGGCTCTTCGACTGATCCGGAGCCGCTCCCCCCCCCCCAGCGCATTGAGACCCTCACGGGTGAGTAGCGCACTTTATAAACCCCCTGATTGATTGATTAATTGAGGGTGGACATATTGAACAGAGGGAACATACTGCGGCTCCTACACTCTATTACGAGCTTTGATAGCATTAGCTCTGTAGATCTCCTTTCTACAGAGTTTCAACCAACCAACAACCCGCAATGTCCAGAAGCAACTAAAACAACATGGAATTCTAGCGAGGTAGTTAATAAAATTATGAAAGAAGTACACACGTTTAAACATTGGGGGATAAAATTGGAAGTCGAACTAAAGCCACCTTATCCGACACCTTTTGTACACACCTGTACGGATGGCCCACCTAAGAATACCACCTCAGTACTAAAAGGAGCTAGGAGTAGTACCCCTGGAGCGCATACCATTCGCACAAAGCCATTTGCTTCGAATTTAGATCCTAGGGAACCATGCCTTGCTACGCTGACAACATCGCAAAATTGGAGGCAAATGTAGCGTACAATTACAATGGAGCAAACAAACTGACAAGGGGAGAGCAGCTCATTGATGGTCCCGGCCGAGACCAACAAAATCAGTATATGTATCTGGAACATCAATGGCTTAGCCAGTAAAATCAAGGACCATGAGGTACGGCACTACCTAAAAACATTCGATATGATACTGCTCCAAGAAACCAGGGAGGACAAGGCCCTCGAGCTTCAGGGGTACACCCCTCATTGTGTTCCAGCAACAAAGGGCTCCCTCTTTGGTCACGGTTCGGGGGGCCTAATGATTTTGGCGTCAATAACTAACATAGGAAAAATTACACCCATAGATGCCCAAATCATACCTCCAAGTTTCATTCAAGCAGTAATGACAACGCTCGAGTTTAACAACGTACGTCAGGAAGTAATAATAATTAATACCTATATCCACCCTAAACAAAAGTCGAAAGCAGCTAAGGAGCTAATTGTAGCAATAAAAAGGATTATGGATGAGCAAGACACGGATTACATCATCTTGGCAGGTGATTTCAACATGTACCTCACTGGCTCTGGAACAGACGAAGCCCTCGTGCAAGATCTCACTGTCGCATGGGAAATACCGAACCAGGGCTCCCCAAAAATCGAAAAATCCACAAGATGTTCAAAACACCTGCTCCAGCAACTTGAATCTCTCAATTTAAGAGCATTGAACGGCCGCTTTCAGGGGGAGAATCCACCAGCCGCCACGTTCCATTCATCAAAAACATCTTCCCACCTAGACTTTACGTTTACATCTTTAAACATGCTTGGTAAATTCGCAACTTTTGGAATAGGCAACAAGGAACACAGCGATCACTTACCTCAGGAAATGATGCTAAAGGCCAATACAGTCTTCACGTTAGAGTCATGCAAAGGGATCAATGTAGAAGGAGCCTCAAATCTCAAGCGACTAAGGTGTAATCCCAGCAACATTGATGCAATATCCTTCACGGCCAAAACATTGTACATCCAAGGGGTAGGTACCCCAATACAACCAGTTGAAGCATGGCAAAACTTTACTGTGACCCTAGGCGGAAAATTATCGAAGGGTACAGTGAAAAAGTCAAGTCAGCCGGGGGATGCCTTGATACGATCATCAACTAGCCCAGAATCCAAAGAACTCAAACGTTCCATAAACCATACACTAAGACAGCTGCGTAAAAATCCATTAAACTGGGACCTGCAAAATGCTCTCCGGAAAATGAAGGCAATAATAAAGAGGAAGAAATGGGAAAGGAAAAGATCAAAGAATGAAGAATTATGGGCCAAGCTGCTCCATGAAGCCAAACAAAAAAACAGCGCCAGGTTCTGGCAAACAATTAACAGAATCAAACATCCAAATCACCCTGGAATAAGCTCCAACATAACGGAGGAAGTCTGGGCTGGATACCTCTTCAACCATTTTAACAACACAGCTGGAAACAAATGCGAGGCAGACAACGAAATGGGGAATATGATAGAGAACAGGGGTGACACCAGCAGGGTAAAGACAGGGTATAGCCTCATTACAGTCAAGCAGCATGATCCACTAGGAAGTGAAAAACACCTCCGGGAGGGGGACCCGGCGGAAGGCTCAAATACTTCATCCTCCGCCAAAGAAGAACACTATGGCCCAATGCCAACTGACATAAAGAGTCAAATAGCCAGAGGCAGACCTACAGGCACCCCAGGTCCAAATGGCATTCCACCAATGTTGTACAAACATGATGTGGAGTTCTGGAGCGAAGCCCTATCACCAGTCTTCAAAGATATAAAGGATACAACAACAATCCCGGAGTCCTGGAAAGGATCCATTATCAACCCAATTTTCAAACAGGGCGACAGGAAACTTCCAAGTAATTACCGGCTAATTGCCCTCATTGACGTGGAGGCAAAATACTTCGCGGGAACAATTCTGGATGAGCTAACATCATGGGCATCCGAAAACTCCATCATCCCAATCAATCAAACAGGGTTTTGCCGGGGCCAAGGAACCACAACAAACATCATGGCATTAACTTTGTTAATGGATGCAGCTAAAGAGGCCAAAACACCCTTATTCCTCTGCTTTATTGATTATACCGCTGCCTTCGATCATGTTGATAGAAATAAACTTTGGCAAAAATTGGAATGTTGGGGGATACCGAAACTACTCCTGGACCAGCTTAAATTGTTGCACACAGACACCTGGATTAAGATCAAACTAGGAGCAGGAACGCACCTTTCCAAACAAATCCCGACCTCTAAAGGGTTGAAACAAGGTTGCGAACTAGCGCCTTTATTATTCAACCTTTTTCTAGCAGATTTGACAGGCGAACTGGACAAGTGCTCTTCTCATGCTCCAAAACTGGGGAATATATTGCTGTCAAATTTGTTGTACACGGACGATCTGGTGTTGATAAGTCGGACCCCGATTGGCCTTCAACATCTTTTGAACGCAACTTATACCTTTTCAAAAAGGAATTCCCTGCAAATAAATCTCAAGAAAACCAAGATCATGGCAGTAAATAACTTAAAAAAGAAAAGGATTAATTGGCATTTAAACGGACAAGGCTTGGATTCGACTACCTGCTACAAATATCTGGGAGTACTTATGGATCATAAAAACACATTCAAACCACAGTTGGAGTCTCTTCGGGGGAAGGGAACTGCGACCTACCTGGCACTGAAGGACAAACTGCCTGACTTAACACTTGAGCCCTTGCTACAGGTGCTGTGAGCAAAATTACAGCCGACTCTAACATATGGGAGCGAATCTCTCCAAGGGAAGGATGCCGCAGTCCTGGACATAGTGATAGCCAACTCCTATAGAGCAATCTTCCACCTGCCAAAATACGTTTCACCAGCCCAAATACGGCTGGAATTTGGACTTCAAAAACAAACGGTGGAAAGAAGGGGTGTGTACGTCAGTAGTTGGCACACGATCCGCAGCGCAGAGGTTGGATCGTTAAACTCCCACCTCTGGCTCGAGTTGCTTCGCCACAGAAAATCTCCAGCTAGGGACTATCTGTTTGACTCGCTTAAAGTACTGGGATTGTCGGATCTCTGGGGAACCCCTACTGACCATTTGTCTTTTTAAAAAATCGTGAAAAAATCAACACGAATCGTATCCGCCATAGAGGACAAGGAAATACTTGCTAAAAGGGCACACGGCTGGATAACGCTTAGCGATTATGGAATACTGCAACCGCAATCTTACCTTAAAACTGGAGTCAAAATAAAGACGAAAGAAAAATTCTTAAAGCTAAGACTCTGTGTTATTCCGATTACTCCTCACCTGCCACCCTGGGAGAGGAGAGACAGTTTGCAGTCCTGTCGACTATGCGGAGTCGATAAGGAGGACATTATCCATGTCATCTGTATCTGCCCCAATTTAAAGGACATTAGGTACAGCCTTTTTTTAAGCAGCATGGTATCCGGACCTGCAGGCAGGCAGTAAGGCTGTGCTTCAACCCAGCTGAGACACAGCTAAACTGCCGGCTTACAAAAATTTTCGACTTAGTAACAATGAGGTATAAAAACATGTTGCATGCACAAACAAATGTAGCTGGTCAGGGCACTGCCTGATGCTAGCTCAAAATACTAAAAATCATAGCTTACAGATTACTGTTGTCCTGATTGATGATGATAAGATGTGCAAAGGAATAGCCTGAAATAAGACTACTAGCGCTAGAACCAGCATCCTTTCTAATTCAGAACAATCAATCTAGTTCAGTTGTTTCTGAAGCACCAGCATCTCAAGACCCATCTAAGCCAGGACCAGTTCACCGGATCCTGAAGTGTTAGCATCTTAAGATCTGTTCACTCCATTGCAATGATGACCAGCCTACTGATCCTGAAGCACAGGGACTTTCAGATCAACCGATGAGCACTATATTGTCCTGCGTAACCTTTTATAAAGCTCAAGAGTGGAGTCCAGGATAAATACGATCAGTGTACTTGATTTTGAAGCACAAGCACTTTGAGATCTGCTCAACCTAAGACATCATGTCCAGTTTACCCAATCATGAAGCACACGCACTTTAAGATCTGTAGGCGAGTACCATACTGAACTGTGCAATCTCAAACAATGCCAAGAGTGGACTTTAATAATGCCTTGCTTCTGGAAACTGTTGCCTAATCCAGGACAATTACAATCAGCTTAGTTGATCCAGAAGCATAAGCACTTTGAGACTTGCCCAATTCAAGAAACTATGTCCAGCTTATTTAATCCTGAAGCGCTAGCGCCTCAAGATCTGCCAATCATATTATACCGATTTGTGTAATTTTAAACAATGTCTAAAAGTGATTTAATACTGCTTCGTTTCTGAACATTGTTGCTTAATTCAGGTCAACTACATACAGTTTGATCTGTTCCTGAAGCACAAGCACTTTAAGAATCTACCTGATCGAGGACAATTATAACCAGTTGTTTGATCTTGACACACGTGTATTCCAGGATTTGTAGACGAGTAACAAATTGAACTGGGCAATTTTAATATGAATTTTAATGTGAATTTTAATATTGTTTTATTGTTGCAAAGGTTTTTATTAATCATGCATAATAAAATTTACCTGATTGATTTATATCTTTCAGACCACTATTAAGGTATATCCCTAGGTATTTTAGTGTTGAGAGTAGCCATTTAAAAAGAAGGTAGTTATTAGACGCTATGGTGGTAGTGGGAGTTATTAATAGGGCTTTGCATTTAGTCCAATTAATTTTATAATCAGAGAAATTTGAGAATGTATTCAATTGAGAAATTAAAGAGGTTGCAGATAATTTTGGATGTGAGAGAGTCAAAAGAATATAATCTATAACAATCAATACAATCAATACTTTACTTTATTCGGTTTCTACAACCATCAAAGTATCCTGTAAAAAAACTTGTCCTATTTACAATTAAAATATTTAAAACAATTCATTTGGGTATTTAAAAAAGGAAAGATTTAAAAAGACCACCAGAGTAAGAAGAAAAGTGCATTTGATAACTACGAAATACGCCTTTCCCTAAAACCGTACAACATACAAAGCCTCAATGGGACAAAAGGGACAGTTTGTAAAATACACAGCACAGGTAATATACAAATATCATAACGATTAATATTATTGTACAGTCTGTAATATGAACTTCTGCCGCATTATCCAGAAGGCAAATAAAAAACGACTGACAGCAAAAACTATTGGTTCAGAAACGTCTGCCTTTAAAATTCTATAAGCAATCTGATACTGCCTAATACCTGCATTAAGGCAGATGGGTCTTATCCACCTTCTGCGCAACTCATGATATCCAGGGCAAAAAAATAAAACATGTTCTTCAAATTCAATAGCTGAAGAACAGGCAGCGATTTGTAAACCCATTGGTGATTTTGATATTAATAGGGAGTCATCTGCGCAGTAAAATTACCATGGTTTAGGCATGTTGCAGACTGGTGCAGGTTAATGAACATGATGGATCTATGGAAGCATCCTGAGAGGGCTACTGGAGACGACTTACTGAGATTAAAAAGCAGGCATTGGGAGGTGGTGGGTGACCGCTATGTGAATAATTCGACTTGTCTATCAGGCTGATGGGTCTATAATTGGAGGGGATAGCGGCATCACCCTTTTTGTAGATGGTAATTATCTCCGCTCCCCTCCATGTTTCTGGAATGGCCCCACCAGCCACGATGTTATTCGATAGAAGATTTATATACGGGGCCCAAATAGTTGGTTCTGATTTGTATAAATCTCCCGGAATGAGATCAGGACCTGGGGCTTTGCCAGCTTTTAGTCTACTAATCGCTGCCAGGGTGTCCTCTATACTAAAAACCAGAGCTTGGCTATTTGTATTCTCCACAGGGGCAGTGATAACTTGGGTATGGTCAACCCAACGAGTATCAAATCCGCCCTGATCCATGTTACTAGAATATAATTTAGAAAAGTGGTCCACCCATGTCCCCGGCTCGATATGATAACTAAGGGTGGGAACATTCGCCTTGCTCCCCATGGAGACAATGTGCCAAAAAAGGCGACTATCCCTACATTGGGCAGCTTGGACCAGATCTTGCCAATTTTTGTCAGCCACATCTCTTTTAGCTTGATTCAGAGCTACTTTATAACTTTTGCGAGCCAAAATTATTTCCATTCTGGAGCACTCTCTAACTGCTAACTGCAAGGCCTTCTTTGCTCTCTTACATTCACTGGTGAACCACTTATTTGTCCCTGCCCTAGGGGTCTCCTATCAGAGCTACTTCGGCTGAAGATGGTTTGCAGAGTATCGAAGAATTTTTGGTGTACTGAAGCAATAAGCGTTTGTTCTGGGAATTCTATATTCCCCGCATCATTACACAAACCAGATATAAATGCAACGAAGAGCTTGTAAATCCGAGTATACAGGTCCGGATCGGCTTGGACTTTCGGCCATGTAACTCATCGGCGATTGTTAGTAACGCATGGCTCTTCGTTTCTGGAGGTAAGACTAGAGGGATTCCTATTCAAATCCGCACCCCTCATTTTTAAAAGTAAGGGATTATGGTCACTATCTTCTCGCTGTTCAACATTCATATCCTCTACCAGAAACCAAATTCTTACATCTACAAATATATAATCAATGGCGCTAGTATAAGTACCCCTTTTAAAAGTAGCCATCCTCCCTTGGTCGGATGCAGTTCTTCCGTTGCAGGCCCTCATACTCCTACCTGAGACTAGAGAAGCAATTTGCAAAGAAACATTCGATGGACGTTCGCCCGTTTTGCCAATTACTAAATTAGGAATGCCCCACAGCTCATCCTCTTCCTCAAGCAAAGAACTCAATAGAGTAGATGGTTCGAATGCAGCATTAAAACCCCTGCGATTATTATTTTGGAATTATTTTGGTATACTTCAACCAAATCATCCAACATTGAATATAATCTATATAGAAAAAGGCTTTGCCTTACCCAGTGGTAGTTTCAATGCACTTGATATCAGTGTTAGACCGTATGGCTATAGCTATTGGTTCTAAAGCTAAAGGGAACAGCAATGGTGAGAGCGGGCAACCTTGCCTGATACCATGTTGGAGGCTGAAATATGGGGACATGAATCCATCACAGGTAACGGCCGCCATGGGTGAATTTTACATGCCGCTAGTTAAGGTGATAACATTTTTACCAAACCCCATTCTCTCCACAGTGCAGAATAAATAGCCTCATTCTACCCTATCAAAGGCTTTTCGGCATCTAAAGAGAGACTGACTTTCTCTTCTTTATTGTTTCACAGTTGCCATAGTAGATGTGAAATTGTACAAAGATGGTTAGTAGAGGATCAACCTGGGACAAACCCTACCTTTGAAACAGAACTAATGTCATCCATACCCCACCTTTCTCGTCCAAACCATACTCCACAAAAGCAGGGGTCCCTCAAGGTTCTATCATCTCGCCCATGCTTTTCAACCTCTACATGAAGTCATTACCGGTACTGATCAATCAATTTCACCTCACGTGCTATAACTATGCAGATGACACGCAAATACTCCTTCAACTGGAATGCCCCAAAGACATTGAAAAATCCCCAATTTTCAGTTGTCTCAGGGCTGTGGATCAGTGGAAGACTTGGAGCCATCTCAAATTGAATGCTTCAAAAACAGAAATACTCACGTGTGGCGATTGGAAACATTACGACCCACTTGCCGCCTGGCCTGATGAACTGGGATCACCACCTTAAGTATCGAAGGAAGTAAGAAACCTCGGAATGACCATGGACTCCAAGCTGTCGATGAATGCCCAAGTGGACAAACTAGCAAGATCAAGCTTTGTCACTATAAAAACGCTGCAACAAATTTTCCCTCATTTGGGATTTCCACACAAGGTCCAAGCTACCATCTCCCTTGTTCTGTCCAAACTCGATTACGCCAATAGCCTCTACCACGGATCACCTTTAACGACCATGAAAAGACTACAACGGATTCAGAACTCGGCTGCCAGACTACTCTTGCATATCAAACCGCGAGGCCACATTTCACCTGCCTTGAAAACCCTGCATTGGTTACCGGTTGCCAGAAGATCCACGTTCAAGCTACTTTGTATCACCCACAAAGCAATACATGGAATGGGACCGCTCTTCATCAGGAATAAAATCACCAAACACATTCAACAAAGGAACCTACGCTCTACAGGGGCATCTCGCCTCAAAATCCCAAGATACAAGAAAAAAACCATGGGTGGCACATCCTTCTCTGTTCAAGCAGCCAAACTATGGAACTCTTTATACCCCAACATAAGATCCACCGACAACCACCTTATCTTCAGAAAACTACTCAAGAATTGGCTCTTCCCCACATAAGCACCATACGCAAACAGAAATTTACAGCATATTCCTCTGTATATAAGCATTTATTTTCACTATAGATATGTACCTATCTTTGTGTATTGCTTTGTATAAACATGTAGAATAATTATGTTGTTGTAAATAAATAAATAAAAAATCATCTTTGGTCTACATGTACTTACTTCCATTGTGCATCTATGTACCTTCCATGTACTTGGATCTGTGTGTCTGTTATTTTTCTCCTGAAAAAGCATATCTAATGCACTACCCTATTTCTCATCCTGTACCTCTATCAATATCTTTAATCTATATATACTTACCTCCTTTATGCATCTATATACTTTCAATGTACTTATGGATCTATATATTTATCACTTTCTTCTAATTTAGCATTTCAAATGCACTACCCTATTTTCTCAGCCTATACTTCTGTCAATATATCCTCTGGCCCAACCTTCTGACTCATCTCAAACTTCTTTCTACTACTCTTTCCAATGCACTACCCTATCTCTCACCCTATACATCTATCAATATATCCTCTACATCCACTCTCTCATTTATCCCAAACCCCATACCACTACTATGATCCCCAAAATAATCCTTTCTAGACTCTCTCCTACTCTACCCCTCCTTGCATCATCTGACACCTCTTTTTACTATACCGATCCCCCAAAACAAACCTTTCTAAACTCTTCCCTCTGACTCTTCCCCTCAAAAACCCCTTTTTACTCATCCAAAAGCCTCCTCCTACTGCTATGACCTCAAAAAAAAATCTCACTCTTCTGTCCCTCCACTATCCTTTTCAATCAAAATAACAGACTAACATGTTCACTTCTCAAATTCCATATTCCACTATACTAATTCACCACTAATCCTTTATGGGTTCCAGAGTAGCATGCTACTTGCCAATAAAGCGTTTCAACACCCCATCAGGGTTACCAGCGCTATATCAATGCAAACATTTTTCCCTTTTCTACCCCTCCCCAACCCTTCTCAATCCAAATAACTGACTAACATATCCACCACTCAAATTACTTTCATGTTTCGCCATACTAATTCAACAGTAATCCTTATGGGTTCCAGAGTAGTGTGCTACTCGCCAACAAAGCGCTTCAAAACCCCATCAAGGGGTAGCAAGCGCTATATAAATACAAACCTCTTTCCCTCTTCTATCCCGCAACCTACCCTTCTGTATCGAAATAACTGAATAACATATCCACCACTCAAATTACTTCATACTTCACTATACTTATTTTTAACACTAATCCTTTATGGGTTCCGGAGTAGCGTCCTACTCGCCAGAAAAGCGCTTCAACACCCATCAGGGGTAACAGGTGCTACATGAATGCAAACCTTTCTTCCCTTTTATCCCTCCGCTACCCTTCTCACTCCAAATAACTGACTAATATCCACCACTCAAACTACTTTCATATTTCACCATACTAATTCAGCACTAATCCTTTATGGGTTTCCGGAGTAGCGTGCTTCAACACCCCATCAGGGGTAACAAGCGCTATATAAATACAAACCTTTTTTTCCCTCTTCTATCCTTCTGCTATCCTTCTGCTATCCTTCCGAATCCGAATAACTGACTAACCTATCCACCACTTAAAATTTACTTGCATGTTTCACTATACTAATTCAACACTAATCTTCTATGGGTCCCGGAGTAGCGTGTTACTCGCCGAAAAGCGCTTCGACGCCTCGTCAGGGGTAGTAAGCGCTATATAAATGCAATTACAATACAATACAACTTGAAATTAATGTATTGAAGAGGTAATAACCGAGCTAAGCTGGTTGGCTAAAACTTTGGCTAGAATTTCAACTTCTGAGTTTATTGATGAAAATGGTCTATAACTAGAACACTCTAAAGAATCTTTACCTTGTTTAGGGATAACCGTAATACGGGCCCTTAAGAAATCAGTCGGTAGATGTCCCAAATGTAGTGCCTTATTGAAGACAGATTTTACGATCGAAACAGTGTAATTTTTGGTGATCTTATAAAATTCAGTAAGAAACCCATCTTCTGCAGGGGCTTTACCAGTGGCCAAACAGTCAATTGCCTTTATTATCTCATCGCTCGTGATTTCTTCTTCTAGTTCCTCCTTCTGTCTGTGTTAATTTAGGAATATTGAGTTTGGAAAACAAAGCATCTTCTTCTGATTGATCTAACCAGCTTATGGATGTGTAGAGTGTTTCACAATAATTCTGAAATTGGGATAGAATCTCTGAGGGATGTGTAAGTAGTTCACCTTTAGAGTTTCTAATAGGTGGAACCACTCTAGATGATTCTTGGTGACGTGATTGGTAAGCTAGCAGTCTCCCAGACTTTTCCCCACGTTCGTATTGTCATTCGTGAATACAAAATAAACATTTCTCTGTATGAGATGTATAAAGATTAATAAGGGCAATTTTCGCAGATATCAATTTCTTTAACATGTCTAGGTATTGTGTTTGAGAACAGGTGGTTATAAGAGTTGAGATTTCCTTTTCGAGATTAATTCTGGCAGTGTTTGCTTGTTTTATATTAAGTGCCGTGTCCCTTATTAGCCAGCCTCTCAGTACTGTTTTTACAGCACCCCAAAGTGTTTGTGCATTGGAGACCAAATGTTCGTTATCCTTTAGGAACTGTTCCACATACATAGACATAATTGGTGTGTTTCTTGGGGTGTCTTATATGGGGAGAGAATGAGCTTCCAAGGGGATTTTGGGGATTGGGAGAGCCCTAAATCTAAGCGGATATCAATAAGATCATGATCTGATATACCACAGGGAATTATGTTTGCAAGCACTACCAATTGCGGAGCAGAAGAGGAGACTAAAAAAGCAATTGATTCTTGTACATATTGAGTGAGGGCATGAAGTAAAGGTATAGTCTCTCTCATTTAGGTGTAACAGTCTCCAGGGTTCCTGCAATGAGTGATTGTTAATTAAATCCAAAAGCATATGTTTATTTTTATTATGATGGATGTCAGGTTTGCCTCATCTGTCAATAAATGGATCAATAGTGATGTTATAATTTCCCCCTATTAATACTTGTGATGACCCAAAGGATGTCAGTAATCTGTTTAGCTGGGATAGAAAGGTAACTTTAGAGTACATAGGAGCATATATTGATCCTACAGTTAAAAAGTGTTACAAACTTGGAGTTTAGCAAAGCTATAACATCCCTCTTTGTCTTCCCATGTTTGTAAACTTTTATAGGCAAGTGTTTATTAAAGAGAATGGCAACACCACATTTCCTTTGAAGTGTGGATTCATTAACAGTCTTCTTGGTAGTATTACTTGCATGTATGATATGGCCAACCCAATCTCGATTTAACATTTTGCTTTACTGTCAGGTGAAGTGGGTTTCTTGCAATAATGCAATATCTGGTTTGCTTTGACCAATATAAGTATTTGTTTTCTATAGATAAAGTGTGTCAGACCATGTACATTCAGTGAGGCAATTTTTAATGATCTTGTGTAAGTTGACTGCATAGGTTAGATTAGTATTTTAAAAGTAGATGTTAGCGTGGAATTGCGAATGTGTACCATTAATGCAGAGTATATTATTGGTGTAAGACAATAGATTCAAGTTCCAAGATGATTCAATAATAGGTACATAGTAGAATTAATGATCTGACAATAATAGAAATAACAAATATTCGAATGATAATTAGTTATGTGTCCAACAGTAAATGTTCAGACAACACTATACAAACTTTTAAAACTTTTAACTGGGACGGTGCGTATAAGAGGACGTGGTGTAGTGGTAAGAGAGATCATCAGCCTTATGAAGGACAATTAACAATACCCCATATATAAACTGAGTTATAAACTGTGCTTGTTAAGAACAAATTGTGCCAAACAGTATACAAGTAAACCTTTTCGCAATAAACAATAAGAAAAAGGAATGCACGTAAAATACAATAGCGAACAAAGTGTGACCAAATAACATTCAAATGTGTGATGCAAGGGGTAGTGAAAATGGAGAAAAGAAGAGAAAGAGAAAAAAGAAGGGAGAGAACATACGAAAAAAAGGTTACAGAAGGATGACAATGTGGATATAAAAGATGTCCATGTTCATGCTTTCAGTGGTGATCTTGATTTATCTCTCGATGTCTATCCCTTCCAAGCTTTAAATTTGTCACCATGAGACCAATTGCGAGTCACAGTTTCCCATGTAACACATTCGTCTGAGTCTGAATAAGTATTGCTTTTCGAGTTATGTGCAGCTGAAGGAGAAGTAGACTTATGTTCCATCTCTGATTCATTTTCATCCAGGTCATTTAAGAAGGTTTCCAAATCATGTGGGTCGAGGTATTCTTTGGTTTTTCCTTGATATATTATGATCATAGTTGCCATTTCCAGAAGTCCATATTTAATTTCCTTTTTTTTCCATATAGTGCGGACAGCCAAAAGTTGCTTCCACTTGAGATTATGAGGGGCAGAGAAGTCTGCAGTAATGGTAATTTGTGCTTTGTCGTAGATTTGTTTGATTGTTTTTTGCTTCCGTTATGATTTGTCGAGGCTGTCGATGTCGTAAGCAACAAGCCAGGATATGGCAAGGTTGAGAAGTACGGGTAGAGTTTTTTGGAACGTACTCCATGGACATGTAGAAATTCGAGTTGTGCAGAAAAAGTATGTTTCATGAGAGTTGGAAATAGGTTAGCAAGAAATTGTAGGCTATCATCCTTTTCCAGTTGTTCTGGAAGACCAATAATTTTAATATTATCCCTTTTACTGCGATCTTCTAAGTCAATTGTTTTTTGTAGGAGATACCAAATGTCTTGACTGTATTCGGGAGGTTTGTTAATTCGCGTATCGACCTCAGTGAGGCGGCCATCCATTATCTGCATGTGAGATTAAAATTGGTTAACTTACCCTCTACGAGACTGTTCTTCCAGGATATTCGCAAATACTGCATCATTTACTGAGGCAATCAAATTCTTAATGTCTAACAATTCTTCAAGTAAAGTAGGTGGGATATCCTGAAAGGTTGCGATGGTGGAAGGAGGGTCTTTGTTATTTGGGTCTGTCATTAAGGCTTCACTATATGACAGATTTCTAATGTGCTTAAAATTTAACATGGGAATAAAAATGGAAAATGGAAATGATCCTCTTCCCTAAGATAAATTCAGACCAACAATATTGAAGAAAGATGCAAGATTAGTTCATTGGTAAGTCCCATTTCAAAAAAGCTGTTGATGAAAGAACCAAAGAGGGTTACTACCCCAGGAAAACAGTCACACAAAGATTGTAATTCCCTGGATACTTTAGACGTTGTTCTTATTCTCTTGTTTGTATCCGTATATTCTCACTGTCTCTCTCTTTCTCCTTTCTCTGATGGTTCTAACTCTCCTTATATACACCTCTCTCCCCTCAGTCCGTCCCCTATAACCCCTCTCTTCTCCCCCTCTTTCCTTATCCTTTCTCACTTTATTTTAGATCAGTATATTTGGGGAGGGTTAAGGGTAGGTGTTCTCAATTGTCACATATCCTAAGAGTTCCAATGTTTTCCAACTGAGCTGATTTTAATCAGGCCTCATGAGACTAAGGCATGTAAGGAGACAGGCTGTAAGCAAAAAGGGGAAGAGGGGAAAAAAACCTCCCCCTTCTTTGTGTTTTAATTAGAACAGTATTGGAAAGGAAAAAGGAGAGAAGAGGATGTGCTCTTCCTTCAGCGCGCTATTTCCTTTATGTCGGACGATTCCAGGGAAGAGCGCGTGTTCTTAATTGCAGGCATTCAATGGAGCAAGACTCTGGAGTGTCCGCTACGATTAATTTAGGCCCATTCGCATCAACAATACTTCAGAGCTGCAGCCCTGTGGCTCTCCGGCTGCACAGTGGAGGTTTCCGACGTCTCCCTGCTGGTGATCACGCTCACATTGGGCCACTAAGATCCTTGTTTCCCAGCTCCTAAAGGTTTGACTTACGCATAAAACCTGAATATCAGTACAATGGGCGTACTCCCATATGAGAAAAGGCTTGCCTCAGGATCAACAAGACATCCGGAGAGATCGTCCAATGTCGCAGCGTGATCAGGTGCGCTAGGGAATCCAAAAAAAGGCTCAGGCCTCGAATTCCTCCTTGGATCCTCAGCAAGGAGCCACCATTTCCAACTGAATCAAAGCTCCGCCCCGTCAACTTATATATTTGAAAGTATGTGCTGTACAGTGGCGGCTCGCCGAGGGAGTGCTGCGGGGTGGTGAGGCAGGGCGGGGGAGGGGCTGGGTGGGGGGTAGTAAACTCCGGAATACGGCGGTACGGAGTTAAGTAAATAAATAAATAAATAAAACAATTTACATTGCTCGCGCTGCATCGCCGAGTTGGCTTGCCTTGCTACGCTCCGCCCTGAAAGGGGCGTGAGTAATAAGGGACCAATGTGTCACGTGATCCAGTAAGGGGATCACCCCCATAAGGGTAGCGCTGATTGGATTCTCCACAGTGCTTGGCTCATCAGGCGGGCAGGGCAGCATAGAGTGGTACAGCTGCCTGCCCTTGGATCGCCCGTAAGATAACCCACCATATTTGCATACTTTTGTATGGAATAAACCTGCAGCAATATTTTCCCAAACAAAAGTTGTGTTGTGTATTTATTTATGCATGCATACTCTGTTGTGGTGTGGGTGGGTGGTTGCCAATAATGGGACTATAATTGTTCTAAAATTGTGATGCCCTCAGTCTGTGTTTTTGACTTATCTCTGTTTCTGCAGTCAGTAAAGCCAGTGATTTTAAAGGGGTAATATTGTCAGGTCTTTAGTGACAACACGAATTGTGTATTTACTGCTTAAATCTGATTTACAGATCGGGGATACTTTTAAAAGGGCAGTACTGCCATCTCCCTGCAGGACTACGAGGACATGCAGAATAAATCCCTTTAATACTCATTTATATTTTGAAAAATGAGTGATTGCAGTTAGTGCCGCGTTACTGTATACTAATGAATGTTCTGGTGCTAGTGACCCGGTAAGGCAGGAGGGCATCCTTGAAATGGGGCACAGGTCACTCGCAGCTTTTACCCCGGATCCAATGCCCCTTCCGTGTACAGGCACAAAGGCGGTCGCCTCTGACATCCCCTGCATGGGGGCTTTGGGGGTGGGGGTTCACTTCATAGAAAACAATAGAGAGCCTTATTTTTTAGGTCAGTCCCCGAGCCCTAAATCCTGATTTCCACTTGATTCCGTGTTTAGATGTCGGAAGCGCAGAATGACTGAGCGAACCTCTGGACTCCTGCATCCTACATTTAATCCTGAGGTCCGGTGCCTCCAGCTCTTCCCTCTCCAATGTACCTTGAAATACTTCTCCCTAACATCCCGTTTTATCCCCCAGTCTCCTTTCCCCTGGTCTTGTGACAACCCTGACTGAAATGTGAAAAGAACACTTCCCAGCTATCCGCGGACCGAATATATGTCACGTGGCCCCATAACATGTTGGTAACCCTCCTGATAGAGCACGTGACGCTACTCACCCTCTATTAGTTTGATCCGGAAGTAGGCAATGAGCAGCAGCAACAGAAGGGTGACTGGGAGGAAAATGCCACCAAAGAGAAACCAGCCAGGCAGCTCCCGAACAAAGACGGATAATAAGTACCCCATGGCTCGGGGGTCAGCTTCGATCCCCAGCAAGAGCCACCGACCCGCACCTTCTGCTCGGGGTGTTCGCTTCTCTGTTTGCCCCTTTGTTGGCCTGGTACAGACACTGACAACGTTGTTTTGGACTTTGCTTTGTTTGAGTGAACCCGTGATTTGTGAGAGGATTACCTCCTGGTTATAAAATAACTAATTAGCTGGCTCTAATCTTGCTCTGTTATGACCTCAGTGGTCTTTCTCATGCGTTATTTTCAATGTGCTCACATTTACTTTTTTCAACACATAATGTTTACCCTTATAGTACATCAACGGATATAATGATTAATGTAATATGGCTTGAAAAACAAGCATTGGCAAATCCAGTAGGTCTCGCCTATGTGAGAACTATTGGCTTTGCCAATGTCTTTTAGCTATATTGTACAACAGCATGGCTGCTGTTCAGCATGGTTAAAAGTTAGTGATGTGGCATAGAGGCGTAGAGTGGAGTGATGTAGGGTTGAGTGGAGTGGCGTGCAGCGGAGTAGAGTGGCATAGGGAAGAGTGGTATAGAATGGAGTGTCAAAGGCTAGAGTGGAACAGTGTAGAAGGGAGTAGAGTGGAATGATGTAGAGTGGCGTAGAGTAGGATGGATGGCTTGGAGTGGGGTAGAGTGGCATAGAGAAGTGTGGCTTAGAATGAGATGAGATAGAGTGGGGTGGCTTGGAGTAGAGTGGTGTGGTGTGGAGTAGAGTAGAGTGGTGAGGAGTAGAGCAGCATTGAGTGGAGTGGCTTAAAGTGGAGAGGAGTGGCGTGGCGTAGAGTGACATCGAGTGTCATGGAGTAGAGTGGGATAGAGTGGGATAGAGTGGAGTGGCATGGAACGGAGTGATGTGGAGTAGAGTGGAATGACATAGAGTGGCATAGAGTAGGGTGCTGTAGAGTAGTACAGTTGTGGGTGTAAGTAAAGCATCAATCAAGACGGCAGATAGGGTGAAAGCAACATAAATATGAAGCTTTATGCCTGTGTTAAAAGTAGGAAAGCACATTGCCTGTCTAGGAATCATACTGAAATGGTTATAAAATATTTAAAAAATGTGTGTTTTAAAAATATGAGGAAGAACACATTTTCTTGGTCCATGCTCCAGGGAGGAGCTAACACAAGAAAGGGAGCGAAGCCTATGGGAGCTAAGCAATCGAAAGATTACAAATGAGAGTTACAATGAAACAACTAATGGTATGCCGTGGGCGGGTTGTAAGCCAACTGAATTGTAAACAATATGTCTCACAGCACAGCACGTGCTCTGTAGGCTAGACCTAAAAAGGTGCCATCCAGTAAAAGCAAAACAAGACTAGAAGGAAAAAGAAAGAGAAGCAGCATCAAAGGGGTCAAAGAACACACGAGTTAAAGGTGTAACTCCATTAATTTCTGCTGCTCTAATGTACGTCTGTGTACACGTGGTGTAAACAGGAGTACATCTAATTGTGTCTGTTCATGTTCCTGGCAGCTCTTTCTTAGTGTAGCTGTGCATGCACACATGCACACCCGGATGTGCTGCTCTGTGCAGCTTGTCTCTTTCTCTATTTACTCCAGTGTGGGTGGCTGATGTGTGGGTGTAAATGCTTGCGTTTTATCCCACCGTGATCTTTTTACAGCTGTTGCGTGGTTCCCTATGCATGTGACTGTGTGTGTGTTTGCAGCGTGTGTCACTTCCATGTGTTATATTGATACAGCTACCACCAGCCATGGGTGTACTAGTGTACTCGTGCAATAAAGTCACGCAGGATGGCTGAAAAAAGAGCGAAGGAACACAGAGCCTGTGGTTACAGTGTTTGAGATACGAAATTCGTTTAATTATTTAAAAAGCATGTATATTATGTCCCTGTATGATGCTTTGGTCTGTATGGAGTTGTTTGAAATGACTATATGAGGTGGCGATAATTACACTACAGCTTCAAACATTACAACTTGAGGGTGCCTTTGTACTGCGGCTGTCACATCCTGCAACTTCTTGAGGGAGTGGCATAGTAACTGCTGCCTTAGGCTTCTCTTGCCTGTGCCTCTGCATGCCTACATGGAATGTGATGGCAGGAAAAGGACCCCCTGAACCACACTTTCCTTCCTTCTCTACGTATCAAAGTTGATGCAGATCTCCTTCAGTCACCGGCTCTACACTGGCTGTGACCCACTTTCTATCGACCTTTGAGGGTCCTTCACTCTCTACCATTCTTTCAAACTTGGTGTTCCGGGGGTGTAGTTTAAGACCGCTGTAAGCAACTATCCGAAGGTTCCGCTACAAATGGCCACCAAAAGGCTTTGATCAGATGCTAGGGAAAAGGGAGCACTCGAGCAACAAAATGGAGTTTTTTCCACCAGTCAAAAAATCCTTACATTGGAGCTGCTGGCACCTGTGTATTTGCTTTATTGTGTGTGTGTGAGGGGAAAGGGGTTGAGTGTTTGGTGTATGTATAGTATTATTGTTTTGTATTGTAATTGTGTTTATATAGATCTTGATACTCCCTGACATGCCATTGCCACTGTGCATTCAAGCATGCATCTGGTCTACTTAAAGGTGTGTGTCACTTGTTTTCATGGTATATATCCTTTACAGTGTTTTTTTCATTTGGAGAACATGAAGTGAGTGAGGTGATGTCAGCAAAATTGATTAAAGCCTGGAGTAAAATATCTTCCAGCTTATGCGACCCATTGAGACAACTGTCTTCCCTCTTTCTTTATAGCCAGGTGCTCTTAACACGCACAGAGTTGATTGTAAATATGCAAAATGTCATCCGCAGACAGGAGTTGTCATCGGTAGCAGCAGTGGGGCCTCGATATCCTGCTGTCTACCATAGTTCACATTCAGGCACAGCACGACTGGGGGTAGCTGATCTTGACCGAAAATATACAGGGTCCCACACCTTTTGAGTTTCATGCTTCTCACCACTGGACAAGGACAAGGGGTGCAAATCGCATGCAACTGAGTTATTACCAAACTAAAATGGTGCAGCTGGTTTCTGCTGACCTGACAAGCATATTGGCCTATGGAAGAAGTTGAGAGATTTCTGACAAGCCGCCAAAAGCCTAGGAAGGACTAGGGCACAGACATTCGCTGTTCAAGCTACTTGAGTGTGAAAATATGTTTTGGGCCCCATGATGTCCTGAGCAGTGACATAGCAAGAGTTCCTGGGCAGTGATACCAACAAGGAACAGATCTTTTGTGCACCCCTGTTAAGCAGTAGAAAACAGCTGCAATTGGGTGCAGTAGCCCCTTGAGTCACTGGATCCCGGTGTACCAACAGTAGCTGCAACCCCTAGTCCTGAAGCACCAGATGGGGGCAGCAACACTGAGAAAGACTGGGTGGGAGGGGATGAAGTGCAGGAGGGTGAAGAAGATATAGTACCTTAAACATGTCAGGAGCTGCGGAGGGGCACATATTAGGTTGAATCAAGCTGCACTTGGTCCATGTTCCAGAGAAAGGAATGGAAGTGAAGCTTGCCATGTGCTCGCCAATTAGGAGGCAACAAAGAATAGTGACTCTGACGCCAACAAATGGTAGGGGATTGGCGGGCTCCGAGACGTATTGTATACAGTTTGTGGGCTTACATCCTGCCCATTGCTTGCTAGTGGTGAATCCTTCCTCTTTGTACCTCGTTTTTGCCTTTCCTTTCCTCCCATAGAGCAGCGATCAAGTACTGTATCTTTATGTTTTGGTTGTTTATCTTTTCGTTTGTGGGCCAATTTATTTCGGTTTCCTGCTCATGTTACTGTTTGCTTCTGTTCAGCTTTGGCACCCATAGTTGTTTGCATTTTAATGCAGCATTCGTTCCTCCCACCTCCTCCCATGTCGCTGCATGCCCCTCTCACTCCCCCTTGTGCCTGGTGCTCCCATCCCTGCCCCTCACCCCTCACGCAACGTTACTAATTGTGGTGATCTTACACTGAATGCCATGTCTGGCTTTTGTGGAGCTGTTTTTCTGCCTCATTCAGTACACACAAACTTCTTGCTTTGAAGTGCTTGGAGGCCTTCTTTCCGCTACTTGGGATCACAAGGCTAGTGTAACTGGACTGTAGTTAATTTTCTGCTCAGGGTTTGGGTTGTAGCGCGTGAGGCAAAACACTGAAGAAGAATGAGCTTCTGTCTCGTGTTAAGCCTCTCCGCCCTGCAAGTTTTAACTGCTATTTCTTTCAGTGACTGGAGAAGCCTTGCCCATGATCTGAGTCACAATAAACATCCCCCGCTCACTTTCATATATGTTATGTTTTTTAAAGAGAAGCGACTATGCAGGTTTGCATACTCCTTGCAGCATCCAATCTTCTTCCCATGACCCAAATAAATGACAGTGTAACTGTGCCGTTCATCATTACAGAATGTTTTATCAGCAATACATTTTTTAAATATATCCAACTAAATCAGCTGTAGGCAGGGTCCCCGTCCCTCCCGCCACGTTACTTGTTCTAATTGTGATGATCTTGGACAACCGCTCTCAGGGTGCATCGTGCTGATAAATGGAAAGCCCGCACTGGAAGTCTGTGTTGCTGATAACACATGTAGTATTGGCATTTGGTGAGTACTTAGCAACCCATTGCAAGGCTCATGGTGCTTTCAGGGCAGTTGACTTGGTAGCTACTCAGTTTGCAATACTTGTCCATTTCTTCGTTTTGAGTTGTTAACTGAAACAGCGTTTAAAAACTTCAAACTGGGGGGTGTGGCCAAGATGGCGGCGGAGTAGCAGCCATCTCACAGAGCTCTGCCGAGCGAGGCCGAATTTCAGCAGTTTTGGCGGTCATCCCGGGCTGTTGGTGACTGGCAGGAGAAGCGGCTGCGGTGAAGGAGAGGAGTCCTGCTTGGCGAGCCGCTTGCAGCCCGCACGACCGACAGAGACACCTCAGGACCTGAGCGGCGACCACCATTACTGAAGGTGGGCCACGGAATCCGCAGACAGCGGAACGACGGAGGCCATCCCGGGGTGTGGAGCTAGCGAAGCCGGTAAAACAGCGGGTGGTGTCCGCGACAGCGAGTTCCATGGTGAGGCCCAGCAGACTGGCAGAAAGTGGACGACAGAGAGGCATGGATCGCGGGCCCTGGGCTGGGCGGGCCTTCCCTGACTGTCGGCCGGAGGAGTGATCTGGGTGTTCCCCGTGCAAAGTCAGGAGTCCGCTCCCCTGTGCGGTGAGGTGAGGCGGCGGGAGCGATTAATAAGTACACAAGAGAGGCCTGCGCTGCCACGGAAGAGTAGGAGAGAGGACTGCGGGTAAAGAAACTGGGATTGACAGGGCCCGCAAGTGGCGCAGCAGCTGGCTTCAGATGAGTGCCCTGAGTCACGGCCGCAGCGAAGAGGACCCATAGCACAGGCCCAAGGAGACATTGCCCGAGGCCCCCGGCCAGAGCGCAACTGCATGCGGCACGGAGGAAGCCCCGATTTGAGATGCCGGAGGTCGGGCGTGCCTGTCCCAGCCCCGGGGTCCTACTCAGGCCTAGGTGGTGGGGACAGGCTCCAAGTGAAGCCCGGGGCCGCCCTGGGAGTGGAAGGCGGCCAAGTCCATCTGGTTATGGAACTATTGGAGGGCCCAATAAAAGTCAGTGACACATAGCTCCCTAGGGCCAGGCCCCCACTGGTCTACAAGGTGGAAAGCTGGGGAGAACCAGCAGAGATAGCACGACAGAAGCTGGGGCGGCGAGGCAAAGACCTGAGGACTGCATGTGGTGAGGCTCGCTGGGAACCACCCGACCAAACTCACCTGAAGCCAAGGGTATCCAACGGAGCCGGAGTCGGCCTGGGTTCTGCTTAGCATACGCTGGGGGATCTACCAAAATGACGTCTAGCCGTACCAAGAAGGAGGCTAACATCAAAGATCTCCTACAGAAACCAGGGGGCAAAAGACCGAACGGACAAGCTGCGGAGTTGCCACCATCTCAAAGCCGGGAAGGGGATCTAGGCCAGCCCGACCAGGAGAAAGAGGAGCCGATCACGCGGCGCTTCATGGAACAGCTGTTTACGACGCTGTGGGACGTCTTTGCTGGGTTGCGCCAAGAGGTCTCCACGGATCTAAAACAGGTCAGAATGCACATTAGCGAGTTGGGGGACCGCGTGGATTCCTTGGAAGAGGCAGGCGATGGTAGGGGGGAAGAACTCAACTCGCTATACACAGGAGCTGATGGACCTAAGCGACCGTAATGAAGAATTATGCCTGCGTCTTGAAGACTTGAAAAATAGGTCCCAGCACTCTAATGTTCGCATTAAAGGAGTTCCCCTTCGCGCAGACGCAGGGAAATTGAAGGACTTTGTGACCCTGCTTTTTCGAAGCGTTGCCCCGGCATTAGAAGGCCAGGAGATCGTTTTGGATCGCACGCACAGGACGGGCCGCCCGGTGAAAAACCCAGGCCAGCCCCAGGATATCCTCATGTGCCTCCATTCATATCGGCCAAAAGAAATTATTATGGCAGCCACCAGGATAACGCAAATATCCTGTTCGAAGGCCTACAAGTGGGCATTTACCAGGACCTCTCCCAGCTAACGCTCCAGCCCCGCAGGACCCTGCGCCCTGTCACCACATTCCTGCGGGATCATGAGATTCGCTACAGGTGGGGCCATCCTTTTAAACTGCTCTTCGTATGGAATAAAGAGACACATGCAGTGAGGTCCCTACAGGAGGCGCACACAGCCCTGGGGGTTGACTTCGTGGCCGGTGATTCGGAGGATCAACACCCGAGTGATGAGGGAGCTGAGAAAACCTTGAAGCCGAGAAGAGGGCGCCGCACTGGAAAGGAATCCCTGTACACGACCCTCAGAAAAAGAAAATCGAAAGGAGCAAGAGGCACTCATTAAGCAGCTGCAGGCCAGGGACAGCGGAGGGGACCAAGCAACAAAATGAGGGTGCCCCAAACACGTCTGCCAGACCATAGAAACCTGTCGGCCGCCAGCAGATCCGGGACGATGTATGAGAATGGCCATCGCGGGCGGAGCCCGCCCCACACTCATTGTACGAATAGAGGGTGCTGCAATGTCACCGGCCAGATGAACCCATGCACCATGGCGCTATAGGTGCCCAAGGATGGGCAGTCTTTTTGTTGTTGACACTTTCTAAGTTCACCTTTCTTAGTTATCTCTTGTTCTTCTTCCCTCTCTTGCGTCTCTTTGACGCAACCCCCCCCAGCTAGGAACTGTGAATACATGGGTAACTCGTGGCTGCGTACGCTGCAAGAGGCTGATAAGACTGGGTACGACCCTGAACGGGGATTTCTGGATGGACATTACGCAGGGCTTCCTTTTAAGTCCCAGACGGTACATACACGGGTGGGACAAGGTGCGGGAGGGACAATCTGCCAATGAGGGGCCAACACAGCTAGAAACAGGGCCCTCTCACTCCCTATGCAACACGAGGGAAGGGACAGATACTTTATTGGAAGAAGGCTGGGAATTCCCCAATTGGGAAGACCCGAGTAACACCCATCACCAGGAGGACACCAAGCGGAAAGGGCATCTGATTGACGTGAGGGGAAGGAACCCTAGCTTGACAGACACACACCTACAATGTCCCCATAGCACCCCTTAGCATCTTAATAGTGAGCCTCAACGTCCGGGGCCTTAACTCTCCAGCAAAACGATGGGCACTCCTGACATACCTCAAAGAAATTAGATGCAATATATGCTTTCTGCAAGAAACTCATTTGAAACGCGCAGACTGTACACGCCTTCGGTCTCGCTGATTTGATCACCAATTCTTTTCATCCATGTCAGGGAAGAAAGCGGGTGTAGCGGTGTTATTTGCAACACACTTCTCTGGGAAGATACTGAATGTGCAGACAGAAATACCAGGGAGGCTGCTGGCACTGCGGGTGGTTGTGGGAGGTCACAATTATACACAGGTATCAGTATACGGACCAAATGAGGGACAAGAGGCGTTTCTTTGGGACACATTAAGCTCGCTCCTGGAAACCTCAGGTGAGAATCTTATAGTGGGAGGAGACTACAATATAGTACAGGACCCTGCTCTCGACAGAACCACGCAAAGGACGGGTCACCCGGGGGCGCTATCGGCGTCAATGAAACAGTGGCTGACAGGGGTGGGACTGGTAGATGCCTGGCGGCAGCGTAATCCTACAGCCCGTGACGACACCTTTTTCTCAGCGGCACATCAGTCTTACACTCGCCTAGATTACTTCTTAACTACACCACAAATTACTCTAGGGATACTAGACACTACCATAGGCACTGCATCGCTCTCAGACCACTCGCCTATTAGCCTCTCTTGGCAGCCAGAAGGGGACTGTCAGAGACATAGGGTGTGGAGACTTAACCATAAATTGCTTACGTATGATGCCAACATTAAAGAAGTCCAAGAGGCTATACAAACCTTTCTGGACAACAACGATGATGGTCACACGAATGTACACTTACTGTGGGACACTTTGAAAGCGGTCATTTAGGGACAATTTCTCGCAATAGTGGCCAAACTGAACCGGGACAGGAAGGAAAAAAGGGGCCAACTGGAGGGTCAGGTCAAAGAACTGGAAATTGTGCACCGCCGTACGGGCACTGTCCAGACACGCCACCAACTTACAAATGTCCGCAAGCAGCTAAAAGCACTAGACCTCGATAGGGCTGAATACTCCCTTCTGCCACCAAGCAGCGCTTTTATGACGGGGGAATAAGGCCGGGAAGCTATTGGCGTGCCAGATACGCTCTCAAATAATTCAACGCCGCATAGTAGAGATCGAAACCCCACACGTAATTAGGCCTGGGCGGTGAACTCTGCTCTGTTCGCTGCACTCCGCGCTCTGCAGAGCTCGTGGAGTGCAGAAAACTCTTCTTTGCGTAGTGCAGCAGAGTTTTTTCCCCACTCGTGCTCGCGAACGGTAAGTTTGCGAGCGCGAGCTGCCGCTCTGGTAGAATTTCTACCCGAGCGGCAGGAAAACCTGCGCGAATCGCAGTTCGCACTACACTCCGCCACTTGCGGAACTTCGCAGAGTTTTTTTGTAACTTCACAGAGTTTCGCGTAGCAAAACTCTGTGAACTACGGCCAGGCTTAACGGTAATACAGTGCAAGAAGATGACCTAATAGCTCTTGAATTTGAAAACTTCTACACAACTCTCTATACGGCAGACTCTTTAGATGAGGAAGCAGCGGCGGCATACGTAGCTCAGGCGGTCGCCTCTCTCCCGGCTGCGCAGGCAGACAAGTTAGATGCGGACATCAGGCCAGACGAGGTACTGAGAGCGATCAAGGGACTGGCGTCGGGCAAGGCTCTGAGGGAGGATGGGTTTTCCTTGGAATTTCACAAGACCTTTGCGTCGGGCTTGGTCCTGCTACTCACATGACTCTTTGATTCCTTCAGCAAAGAAGGAACCATACCCTCCTCCATGCGCATGGCCACAGTTGTGGTCTTGACAAAGCCGGGCAAGGATCCGAAGAAGTGTGCCGCATACCGCCCCATTTCTTTGTTGAACGTAGATCTTAAAATCTTCACTAGCATACTTGCGGCCTGTCTAGCACCACACATGCAAGGGCTGGTGGATCCTGACCAGTCAGGATACATACCCGAAAGAGGTTGTAGTGACGGTACCAGACGATTGTGTCACCTTTTCGACAAGACCCAGCGCTCCCAGAAACCGACCTTGCTCCTGTCAGTAGATGCCAAGAAGGCTTTTGATCGGGTCCAGTGGCCATACCTGCGCCTGGTTTTGGCGAGGTTTGGCCTGGGGCAGTGGTTCTTACCGTGGGTCAATAGCACATATAAAGCACCAGAGGCAAGAATTAGTGGGAATGGGGTCAAGTCTCAACCCTTTAAAATCTGGAGAGGCACCCAGCAGGGTTGTCCCTTATCACCCCTACTATTTGTTCTGTACATGGAGCCTTTCGCGGAGCGCATCCGGCAACACACCGCAATCACTGGGATCTACATGGGGGACAGGGAGCACAAGATTTCCCTCTACGCTGATGATGTGGTACTCTTTCTCACTCAACCACTCACCTCTATAGTTCCACTCCTGCAGGAATTCACTGAGTTTGGCTGGGTCTCAGGCTTTAAGATTAATATCCAAAAGACACAAGCTCTTAGCCTAACCAGCCCCAACACCGAACTAGGGTTGCTAAAAACGGACTTTCCCTTTGGGTGGGCTGAGTCGGGCATCCCCTATCTAGGCCTGCAAATATTCTCCACGCTTGATCGTACGACATGTGAAAACTAAGGGCACCCTACTGACCAACACCTGGGCAGAACTCCAGCATTGGAGACAACTCACGCTATCCTGGCTGGGCAGGCTGCCCCCGTAAAGACGACTATACTGCCCCGCATACTGCATGTAATGCAGACTCTCCCGCTGCAGCCCCCCCCCCCCTCAGGTACTGGCCAAACTGCAACACCTTTTGGTGGATTTTATTTGGGGTGGGAAAAAAGCTCGTATGGCACACCAACAAACATACTTGAAGCAGGCGGATGGTGGGCTGGGGGTCCCACACTTAGGGCCATATTATCAGAAAGGCGCAAACATTATCGCCGCTGTAGCGGCAGGAAACTGCCGCTAAGCGGCGATAAGGGCTTGATAATTGCCCTAGAGAATTCAACAGAAGCCCAGGTTCTGGTGTCAAGGACATCAAACCTGGGCTTCTATTGGAATTCTCTAGGGCATATTATCAAGCCCCTTATCGCCGCTTTAGCGGCAGTTTCCTGCCGCTAAAGCGGTGATAATGTTTGCGCCTTTCTTGATAATATGGCCCTTAGTGCGGTACTACCAAGCGGCCCAATTGCGGTACATGGTAGAATGGTACAGGCAAATGTCTCAAAAACATTGGTGCTTCATTGATCGGGCAATAGCGGGCATACATATGTGGAAGGTTCCATGGCTAGCCAGATGACACCGCCCAGTGGGAGTCTACATTTCCCTGGTGTTGAGGGCCACGATGACTGTATGGGATAAGGTTCAGGGGGCTCAGGGTATATCTAATCCCATTTCCCCTTTGACCCCTTTCATAGGTCACCCGGAGTTCCAGCCGGCTCGCTCTGGACAAGGTTACCTTACATGGCAAGAAGCCAACTGCAAAAGGGTAGGTGATCTCTTTGATGAGAACGGGATAATGGACTTCCCCCAGCTGTCAGCGAGCTACGGTCTCCCTAAAACAACATACTGGCAGTACCTCGCCCAAAGGTACTGGGTCACACAACCGCATATTAGCGTACACGCAGGACGCCCCTTAACGAAATTTGAAAAATGGTTCATAACTAGACATTCAGACAAACTCTTACTGTCAGACATATATGCATTTTTAATTACACCCACACAGTGAAGTAAGATGGGAGACAGAATGTGCGCTGGAATTTTCTCCAAAAGAGTGGCAGGACATAGTACACAGAGCTAGAGCCTCCTCCTGCAGTACGGCAGGTAAGGAGATGTTCCTTAAGATAGCACATTATTGGTACTATACCCCGGACAGTGTGGCGTGCTGGAAACCAGGGGGGGACGCTCAATGTTGGAGCTGCTGCGGCCAAATAGGCACCTTGACCCATCTGCTGTGGCAATGCCCCAAGATACAGCCCTTCTGGGACTCCATACTGCCAGACATAAATACTACTTATGACACCGACCTGCCACGATTCCCAAGTTACATACTCCTTGGCCTCCCTAATGTTTTAACATACCCCTTGGGATCATGCCGGGGAAGAGCTATTACGCTGGCTCTGGGGGCAGCTAAACAGGTGATATTGGCCAGATGGGGCAAGGAGGACTTCCCGACCAGGTTGGATTGGTTGCATAAGTTATGGGAGGTAGTAGGAATGGAAAAGATAACAGCTAGCATATCACGTAGACTCCCCCGCTTTGATAAAAGCTGGAGATCCACATTGGAGTTCTTATCAACTGAATTTAACAAACTTACATGTCCCATGCACTTACGGGTGCTCGGACTTACTAGAGATTTCTCCCAAGACCCGAAGATAGCCTCACAACAGGAACTTAAGACATAAGACGATGTACGCTAGCGACAAACGATAATAGCCAGCGCTGGGTTTCTTACCCCCCCTCTTTCTCTTTCCTTCTCTTTCTAGTCAGAATCTCCTTTTTTCCTCATCTATTTTATGATGTTTCCCCACCGGCCTGTAGGATGTAGGTGGCGGTCTGTGTTCTGAAAACACAATAAAAAGATGTAAACCATAAAAACTTCAAACTGGGGTGGCATGGTGAGCAAAAGAACGATGGATTTAACCCAGATCTATTGACTGGAGGTGAATGTTTGATTTGCTCTGCATTTCGTCCATCATCTTTGTGTCTTTTGCTTTCTGGCCCTAAGTGCGCCTGGTATGCCCAGACGTGGGTCCCAGGCTCACAGCGTCACTGGATTCAAGCTAGCCTGGCTGATAAGGGGTGATCCCCCGAAACCGGTCCCAGGATACTTGGCAGTGAGGACCTGGCTTGGCAGTTCAGGCTGGACTGCTCCAATGAGGCACAGGGTCAACACTAATTTGCATATGGCTGGGTCTAAACTGGGGTGGCATGGTGAGCAAAAGAACGATGGATTTAACCCAGATCTATTGACTGGGGGTGAATGTTTGATTTGCTCTGCATTCCGTCCATCATCTGTGTGTCTTTTGCTTTCTCGCCATCAGTGCGCCGGGTATGCCCAGACATGGTTCCCGGGCTCACTGTGTCACTGGATTCAAGCTAGCCTGGCTAATGAGAGGTGATGCCCCAAAACTGGTCCCAGGATGCTTGTTTCCGGTCCAGGGAGGACCTGGCTTGGCAGTTTGGGCTGGACTGATCCCATGAGGCAGAGTCAAGACTGATTTGCATCTGGCTGGGTCTAAACTGGGGTTGCATGGTGAGCAAAAGAATGATGGATTTAACCCAGATCTATTGACTAGGGGTGAATGTTTGATTTGCTCTGCATTCCGTACATCATCTGTGTGTGTTTTGCCCACAGCAGAAAATAAAGCTCACACAAAGAACACTAATGCAGAGAACTTTATAGGGGAATGCACTAGTGAGATAGAGGGTCCCGATTGTAGCAGACGGACTACACTTACATTGAATACCATGTCTGGCTTTTGTGGACTTGTTTTTCTGCCTCATTCATTACACACAAACTTGTAACTTTGAAGTGCTTGGAGGCCTGATTTCCGCTACTTGGGATTTCAAGGCTACTGTAACCGGACTGTAGTTGTTTTCCTGCTCGGGGATTGGGTTGCAACATGTGAGACAAATCGCCGAAGAAGAATGAGCTTCTGTCTAGAGTTAAGCCTCCCCACCCTGAACGTTTTAACTGCTATTTCTTTGAAAGACTGGAGAAGTCTCACCCACGGTTTGAGTCACAATAAACATCACCCTTTCATTTTCCTATATGTTACGTTTTTAAAGAGAATCAATCGTGCAGGGTTTGCGTACTCCTCTATTCCTCGCAACATCTGGTCTCCTTCCCACGACCCAAATAAATGAAGGTGTAATGTGCTGATCATCATTACAGAAATTTTTATCAGCAATAAATTTTTTTCATATATCCAACTAAATCGACTGTAAGCAGGGCCATTGGAATTATGCAGTTTTGTGCTGTAGCGTTTCTGAATAATACATTGCATAATCTGCAGATTTTAACAAAAACTTTTGCTTCTAGCCCAAATGGATCAAAAGATACTAAAAATGCCACAACACTTGTTGCTGCGCAGTGGAAGGTACTTCACAAAGGTTGGCTGATCACTTGTCAGTTGCTTATTGTTGTGTTCGGGTGTTACACTGGTACTAATGAGGTGAAACCTTTGCTCAGACAGTGTTGACACAAGTAAAAATAACAAAATGATGAAATAATACTATCAGAATATTTGCCACATTACACCACATAATTTGCCTTCTCGACGCATAATATAGTCAATGTGCTGCATTATTTGGTCCCACACTGCAGCCGCTGCATAATTCCAGTGGTCCTGATGGTAGGCTTGAATAATTGGTAGCCATGTGAAGAGCACTCCTTGTGCCCAACGCCTTACAGGTTGATCAAGGGAGAATGTGCCGATTTGAACCCAAAACTGCTGGCTTCGATCTCTGAAGCTGAATCACTAGAGAGGATATCCCCATGAAGCGTGACTTCAGCACAGACTCGTGAGTGGGATGGGTGCGCATTTAGAAATTTTATCTTGTATACCAAAATGTGTGAAAACGTACTTCGTTTAATTATTACATAAGCAAGAAAGTGGGAAGAGTAGGCATTATGAGTAACATAGCAGTAGCACTCTTGTTGGCATTGTTGACTGGAGTTGGAGAAGTGTGTCGAGGGCTGGACCATGCTGTGGTTGTGTGTGGTTACAGTTGCAGAGACACGCTTTCTGTTACACCACGAGCCCAGAGGCAGTAGAATGGAAGAGAGTGCCATTTTTTATACTATATACCCGCCCATATTGCTAACACAGTATCTGCGAATCACAAGATTGCCCTGATGATCCTGTGATCTGCTGCAGGCTGGAACCATTAGTTTTAGGAATCATGTTTTCAAACCTTCCCACCATCCCATTGTGTTTTTTTTAATGCTGACCCAACACCCATTGCTGCTTTCAATTACCCTCATCCTCCCAACTTTGCTATCAGTTCTCTCCCACCCTCCCATAGGTGCTTTCAATTTACCCCACCCTTCTGTTGTTGCTTTTAATTCGCAAATGCGACACAGGAAGAAGAAATGCATGGCAGAGGCAAGCATGTGTTCCTGAATAGGACTGCAAGTCCCAGTGTGTAGTAATTTATAGCTCGTCAGTCCCTGGTGGCACAAAACCCAGGATAATGTGTTGTGTGGCTAAACACTTATAAGGTCCCAATGGTGAGACCTATTGGCTATGCCAATGCTTGTTGTAAACAATAGTGTCTTGCAAGCGAAAGCGCGTGCAGAGCATGAGCGGTCTCGGGCTCGACCTAAAAACGGCAGAAACTCTCCAGTCGACAATAAATGATGTTAACACGTTCTCCCACCCGCCACCTTGTCTACCGCAGCTCCTCTCATTCCGGTCACATTTATTGTTCTTCATTCGTTGACTGTTTTACAAACGGTTTCCCGCTATGGCCAGTCATTCGTTGTTTTGAATGTCTTTGTTATGTTTCATATCTCTGTTCCTGATAGAGAATAACAAGGAGTTTGTACGGTGGCATGCCTTTATTTCACAAGATTCATGAGATTGCTCCCTCTGCATTGAAACTATTAAAACTTGGTCAAATTACATGGATTTGGTCTTTCCTTGTAGTTGTGACAGCAAATTAAAATAGTAAAATGAAAAGGAATATAGTTAATGAATGAAAGATTTATTGTTCAGTTAATAAAAACTTACAGTAAAAACACCTTAATACAGTTTTCTTACATTTCATACAATAAAACATCTTCATGCAATTTCATTACCTTTCCTACATAACCAATCCTGGGCCCTTATTTAAAAACCACATCATTAAAAGTACTATTCCTCAATTCATAAGTACTAAAAAATCTCTTCATTGACCACTATTAGTCAATTTCCTCTCTGCTATTTCTATAAACTTCAAAAGTCTACCAGTGAATTGTAATCCTTCTCCCTGCAGGCTGGCTATGACTGCTTGTCGACATGTTCGTATCAATTGACTATTAAAGTCCTGCCTCAGCAGCCTCCTACGTTCAACTAATAACGCTGGGCAACTACAAATGATATGACAAATATCTTCTCTATTATAGTTACAGAGACGACACGTCCTTTCACCACTCTGCTTTTTCCAAGCTGGGGTGTCTCCACGAAATAGGCTGTTGCCTAACCGGAGACTCATAAACTTCAGCTTGGCCCTTTGGCTATTTAAATCCCCTAGATAGCTCTGAGATTTGAGCACACAAGGGAAGCAATCACTGACCATGCATGGGATCTTTTTGCCAATACTGCTTTATCCAATAGCAAGGACATTTTTTTACTGCACCCTTTTATCACTTTGTTAAATGCCACCTGTGAAAGGGGTAACGCCCATAATTGTTCAGCCTTAAACGTATCTATAGCCAATTTGAAGTATTCATGGGCATGCTTATGTTTGTTGTCACTTATCGCCTCCCAGACCACTGTCATAAGCGTTGAGTTATTATCCCTTCTAAGTTTGTGGCAAAATTTCAAATATGCCCCTAAGCTGTTTAGATTCTGTCGTCTAAGGCCGAACTCAAGTCGAATTTGCGCTGGTGATGTCTGCTGAGGGAGATGAAACAAGCGACGATAGGTACCTGTCACCAGCTTGTCTATGATATTATCAGCGCGTCCTCTAAAGGTCTCTACTCCATATGTCAGAGATGGAACGTGTTTAACTGACATTACTTGTAGTAACGGTTTGAGGGAAAGGCCTTTTAAATTATTCTGGAGGGTAGCGAATGCTGCAGTTAATGAGTTATTTCTTCTCTTTACTGCTGCACACTGATTCTTACCCGAACCCCTAGCATCTAGTATAACACCCAGATATCTATACTCTGAAACAGATTCCAACACAGACCCTTCTATACTCAATATAGGTCGTGCTGCTAACCCCCTTGACCCCAGCATTGTTTTTGACTTCATTAAGTTGACCTTTAACACGTGAGATAAAGCATATAGAGCAGTTACGTTTATTAGTCTCTGCAGCCCCACCTTTATATAACTTATTAATACAATGCCGTCGTCATACAATAAGTGGGAAACCTTAAAACCGGCCACCAACGGAGAATGAGAGTTAATATCGTTCAGCCCAGGTGAGATGTCAGCTAAATAAAGGTTGAACAAGGTAGGAGCCAATACACATCCTTGCTTCAACCCATTGCTTGTTATCATTTTTTTTACACTACTGTACCCTGGCCCAACCTTACTCTCGTCCAGGTATTAG
This sequence comes from Calotriton arnoldi, assembly GCA_963921515.1. Lineage (NCBI taxonomy): Eukaryota > Metazoa > Chordata > Amphibia > Caudata > Salamandridae > Calotriton > Calotriton arnoldi. The sequence goes on from CAWUFW010000926.1 coordinate 3,244,372, forward strand.
TATACAGCAGTTGGATCGCTCTCAACAAACTAGGTGCAATTCCCCTTTTCGATAACTTGTTCCAAAGTATATTCCTTTGCACCGTGTCAAAGGCCGAACTAAAATCGATAAAACATAGATACAGGTTCAATGCATGGCACTTAGCCATTTCAATTATAAGAGCTAACATTTGAATGTTAATAATAGTCCCCATGCCTTTTATAAACCCTGTTTGATTCATTGGCAGCAGTTTACTGGCACCCACCCAAGCCGTTAGCTCTGCCAGCAAACATTTAGCAAAAAACTTAGCTTCACGATCCATTAAGGCTATTAGCCTATAATTAGCAGGGTCCGAGGCCTGACCAGCTTTAAAAATCGGGGCCAAGATTGAGCCCCTCCATTTATCGGGGATTTCTTCATTCTGCAAGGCATGATTAAATAATATTGTCAGTTTCTTTGCCCAATATTGCGGGTTTTCTTTAAATAGGGCTTGTGGGATGCCATTTGACCCTGGAGCACCACTCTGGCGACTAGAACTTATAATTTTCTCCACTGTTGTATACTGGATCTTTAACTGCATGATATCCCTTGAATTATCCCCTGATCCATCTTCCACTAGATTTGTTATGCTGTTTATGCCACCTGACGTCGATCCAAAATGCTTTTCCCAGACTTCTTAGTATGTTTGAAGATATTAGTTGTTGTTTCCTGCCATTGGCTTGATTTACCAATCTCCAAAACTCATGTGAATCTTTACGTTTAGCTGCATAATTAATTTTACACCAAAACAAATCTATCTCCGCTTTTGTTTGTACCCATACCTCTTTTTTGTAAAGTGACCTTAATTTTGGTAAGGCGTCATTCCTGATTCTGGAGGATGCATCATTTCTTAAAACCCTTAAGGCATGATTCAATTTTCTCTTCGCTGTTTTAAGTTGCTCAGACATCTTATTTGGGAATGACGTAACTGTTGCTAACCTGGCTTTTGACTGAACAGCATTTTTCTCTACTAGACAGATTGAAAACTGCTCCCAATGAGTCAAAGGATTTTGATCTATTTTATTTAAGGCTTCCCACTGGTCTCTTGCTTGCTGTTCAATATTTTGTATGCTATTTACTGACCAGTGTAGTCTCTTATAGTTAAGGCCAATGAACTGACCTAACTCTGGGGCAGTTTGGTCATGTAGAGAAATATTTAAGTTAAGTCTGATCATTTGTGGCTGGTGATCACTTTCCAGCCTATTGCCCAACTTATAACTTGTTACCGTCTGATATAGTGGGAGTGATACTAAACAGTAATCTATAACGGCTTTCGATTTTACCGAGTAAATAGTCGCTTGAGCTGGAATATCCGGATACGTCCGGCCATTCAATACTCGGAGTCCGTGGTGCTCCAAATTTCTCACCACTTCTTTACCCATTCTATCTGATCGTTGTTTGGATACTTCCGTCGCCGGGATGTGCCAGATTTGATCCATTACGTCCAGTATTTGATCCCTAGGCGTCACCTGGAAGAGATTCATATTAAAATCTCCCGTCAAGAGGATCCACGGAACTGGATTCATTATACTTTGCGATGTCAATAAACTCAGAATCTTATCAATTGTTTCTTTTTTTCTACTACCAAGGGGATGTGTATACACATTTATTATCATCAAGGGGATCCTATTAGCTGGACTAAGAGGCCAAACCTTAATAGCTTGTATGTTCAAATGATCAATTTCAACTTCTTCGATTTTTATTCTTAGGTCCACTGTTACATATAAAGCCAGACCTCCTGCTGCTCGCCCCTTCAATTTTATTTTGATTGCTGGCTTACTGTAACATAGATATCCCGGAAGCTTAATTTCCTCTTGAGACGATGTTTCTTGAAAGAGGACTATCTGGAACCTTCTAATATAAGTTAAAAATTCCTGATCATCTACCTTTGTTGCCAGGCCCTCTATATTCCATGAGCAGATGTCAACTTTGTTCGTATTACGGCCGTCGGTGCTGGCTTTGTTCTGTCAGGGTCTTAGATCCTTGTCTGAACTGGCACTCAGCACACTCGGGAGCCAAGACCAATCAGATTTTGGGTGAGGGGCTTCGCTCATCATGACGTCTATGTAGTTATCTGCCTGAGTGGCTGTGTTATCCCTTAAAGGTGTAATCGAACTACTCCTTGCCCCCTTTAAGATCGTCGTTAGTCCAGATTGCCGCTTTTTCTTACACATTAATGGACTTTTCATTTGGCTTTGACGTCCCCAACCACATTCCTCTCCTACCATTTTACGACGAGTTCCACAACCATCCGGATATAAAAACTGTGGATAGGGTTCCTCCCTTTCCCTAGTCATCTCAATGCCCCATTTTTCAAATTTCTCCTTTTCAGCCCAGACTTGGTCCGCTACCTCTGGAGTGGCCCATGTAATCGTAGTCGGTTCCTCACCTCCCCAAGTTGGGATATTTACGAATGTGACTGAATGTATGTTCGTAGACTCTATATGACGTAACTCCAGTATTTCTTTTGTCATTCGTATCATGGACCCTCTATTTATTCTATCAAAATGCCCCCTGGATTTATATTTTGGAAAAAATGTCAATTTACAGTGAAAACTATGCGGACTGGGGCGAATCGACCACTCTCTTTGACCCTGCTGTATTGTACAGACTATATCCTGCTGTATGTTCTTGGCCTGCACTGCTTCTTCTGGGACCTTATATCCGAGTTGAGTGGCACCTGACGGTCGTTGAATATAGTTAACACCTGGGAAGCAAACATATTTTTTAGGGGGGAGAAATGCGAGGACATATGTCCAACTATAATTTTGAGACCAGCAAGCATGTCTGTATTATACTTTGGTTCTTTTTAAAGGTGTCCCTCCAATATGAGGGGCACTCTGGGCCCCTCGAGCAGGACGGCGGCCACTCTATACAGAAACTAAATGAAAACAAGCATTGGCATAGCCAATAGGTCTCACCTTTTGGTCCTTATAAGTGTTTAGACATGCAGCATATTATCCAGAACACAGCAGCTATTTATTTTAGGTGTGTTATTGGTGTCTCTTGCTTTAGGCATCGAATGGTAAACTTCCTAACTTACACTGCCACTGAAACTGCAGATTAAGCTAAAAAATATCATATTGATGTAGAAAACATGTACACCGTGATGTATGCTGGTAAACATAATGAGACATGAGATATGAAATATGGATAATGAGCGGTGTCAGTGGGGTTACACATCCATGTAAGCAGCCACGAAAGGCACTGACACAGAAGCCACGTGCTGGATAATAAACACATAGGAGACATCATATAAAGAAGCGTACGAGAGCAGTAGGGTCTCAAAAGACTGCAGGAATAAAATCAGGGTAGGTTGTGATTGGTTGGACAATGAATACCAACTTGCCATATGTGATTACAGGAAACCGCACCCTCTGGAAATGCTAGTTTGTTACAAGAGGGATGAAATGATATAGAACAGAGAGAAGAAGCGCAACGAGGGAAAGAAAATTGTTAGGGGGAGCATAAATAGATAACAGGCGGATAGATAGATAACAGATAGATAGATTATAGATAGATGATAGATAACATAACGATAACAGATCTACAAACAGATTAATAGATAATCAGATAGATAACAGATTGATAGATAGATAACCAGATAGATAGATAGATAGATAACAGACAGATATATGTTAGACAGATAACAGATGGAAGATAGATAGAGAACAGACAGAGATGATAGATAGATAGATAGATAGATAGATAAATAGACAGCCGCAGCCCATGCAGGTAAGAGCGGTGGCACCGGGTGGGGGGGATTTCGACAGACAACGACAAGGGAAAATTAAATAAATCATTAATTTTCCCTTGTTGTCGTCTGTTGAAACCCTCCCCCCTCGCCCAGCCCTACCGCTCTTAACCTGCACGGGCCGCGGCTGTAGATAGATAGATAGATAGACAGACAGACAGACAGACAGATAGATAGATAGATAGATAGATAACAGCCTAGACAGATAGATAGATGATAGAGTTTGTATGTTGTGCACCTAATATAGTGCAATACAGTATTTTGTTGTCGCAGTGCCCTACTATGCTGTCTATGTTTTTCTGCAGTGTGCTGTAATACAGTACAGTGTGGATGGTACACCGCCATCAGGCGGAGGTGAAGTATGGGTCGAATTTTGTACTGAGAAATATAAAATTCACAAGGAATAGTAGCAATACTTGCGGCGATAGCAGAATAAAATTGCATGCACCATCTTTTTCAGATTAAGGGTTTCTCTTGTCGGTGCTGTTGAGTCTGATTTTCAAAAAAAATTACTTGGTCTTCATATGTAGAGAGTTTGCACCCTAGAGAGTCCCTTGCTCTTCATGCAGTCAGTAGGGGAAATCTGAAGGCCTGAGCAGAATCTTTAAAGAGCTTAGAAATAAACGGAAAGTTCAAGTCGTCCCCTTTGCTGATGGGCTTCTGGAGTATGCTGTAAAGCACTCCCATTTTTCAGATGCTCCTAGAACAAAAAATAGAAAAGCAGTGAAAAACATGACACTAACCGTAATGGAATGGTGCTCGTAAGTAGAGAGTGGACAAGGCATGGTAATAATCCGACCAGTGGATTTTTAGCAATTTTAAAATTGAAGAAGTCCTAAGAAAAACCACACGAGGGCGCTCAAGACCAGTTGATGAAAGGCACTAATATTGAACCAGCTGGTACAGGTTTGTTGCATTCAATCGGCAGTTTCTTAACTAATGCAAGTGTAGAGGCGGAAGCCTTTTTTCTGTTTTTGTATTACATTTGTCATTCGCTGTCAGGTCGCAGCGAGTGCCTCGAAGGCTGTGCTTCATCGGGTATGTTTGTTACAGTTTGAAGCAGGGCACACTGAAGCATGAGCTGCAATGCACAGCAGAATTTCTATTTTGAATTGTAGTAACAACCAATGCAAAGTTGACAGAGTTTGACTGCACTGCACACTGGTGGAAGCTTGGCATGTTGATCCTGGTTAATGCAAAGTATTGTTAAGCCAGAAAAGCAAACCTTGCTCGGGCAGTCTTGTAGCAACAAAAAAAATTGTGCAACAGAAGCAGCTGTACATACCAATCATTTTCACCAAACACGCATGCGTGTAAGAGCAAATTGGGTTTGTTGATGTGAAACGAGAAGAAAATCAAGCCGAGGCAAAATGAAAAGGAATGCAAGGGAACCTGGACGACAGAGGAAAAACCGTGAGGGCAATGCCCAAACAGAAGGAGGGGCCATCACACGCTGTACAGTGTGATGGCCAACCAAATTATTCTCTCAGTGAAATCACCGGAAAGAAAGCTAAGCACACAAAGGAGGGACATTTACAGAAATGCAATAATAACAAGGCAGCATTTCTGAATGCCATATGAAACAACCAATGGCAATTGGTGGGTGACCCAGAGCCCATAGAAGAAGATACAACAGGTCGATCGAAGCTCGACCAAATAAAAGGATAGGCAAGCCGGCTTCAAGAATTGCCTCTGCATTCTAAAATATGCAATTACCATTGGAAGGTATTCCTTTGTGGCAGGTCAGCTGTCCCGAAAGGCATGGCTTTGCAAAGCCCCTCAGCACAGAATGGCGACATGTGCATCTAGGTATGGGTAAAACACAGGGGGGAATAGCTTTGCACTGTCTGACCTGATATAGGAGATCAGGGAAGATGTTACAACTTGTGTTTGTTGAAAATAGCTATTTTTTCAGCATACAGAATGTCTTTTATAAAAGGATTGCACTGGTATGTGATTTCTTTTGGTCTTGGGTTTCTCATTAAGTCACTTTCTCCTGATCTGCGCTGTGACCTGATATCCCGGTACTTAGGCATCTGTAGACCTCAGTCAATCCACCTCTTGCCTGACGTGCTATGCACCGCTGTCTCAGTAATAAGACATCCACGTATGCACTTGTGTCCTAATGTTGACATCAAAGGTGCTACCATATGTATCGCTGTGTCAATACTGAGACATTAACTGAGCTCTCAATTTGCACTCTATCCTTTCTTGTGTCAAGCAGTGGATTGAAAGTACTAACACCAGTGGAAGAAGAGGTCTGAGGCTGCGTGGCCTACACCCAGAAAATGCAAAGGTGGACATTTTAACGTGGCCTTCTATTTCTGCCCTTAATCAGCTGAAGAAAACTTGTCTGTTTATCACACGCCAGATCCACACTGGCAGCTCTGACGGTGCCACACCTGCAACCCATGTTGCATCTCGTAAGACAGGGTCCAGGTCATAGTGGGGTTGGACGTGACACATGAAGCACAACAAAGTCAAGGTTAATTTTGGGAAGAGAAGCCAGCATATGAGTTTCTTTGAGGTGGGGGCATTGCACGAGTTGCTATATTGAGGCAAACCTCAAGAAAGCCCTCCTTGTTCATGGCTATAGGATTTATTTTTACTCTAAATCAATTTGATTCACATGTCTGAGTGATACAAAGGCAATGTCGGACAAGACGCATTGAAACAATGTAAGTCTCATACATTTGGAGTTATGTCCTGCTACAGAATAATAATTGAAAACAGGTAACCGAGATACCAAGAAAAAAACAAAAACATCCTTCCCTAATCCCTTCCTACCTTTAAATAAACCTTTACATTTCAAGGGTCAGCACGGGAGACTGAAGCTAGTGGCTGATGTCTACATTTTAGAAGTCTGTATGCCAAGGCTATCAAAAGCTATCCGGAGTTACATAAAGCTAGTTGGGGCTATCTTGGGCTGTCCCCTTTGCATGAGTTGGAAACCTGAGCATGGTATGACTTGGGAGGTCAGGCGGAGCATTAGTGTCATATCATGCATCCGTCTGGTGTATGTACTTTTTGGGTCATTCAGATTCAACAAAGAGTGTTGGAAGGCTCTGAGAAGTGGAGGGTTTCAGCATATTATTTCTAACCTGGAGAAGTACCTGATTAGTGGCTGCTGCTATGCTATAAAGTTGTTGTGGGAGTGCGTGAGGTTATGTATGATCTGCTCCATTGCCAAGTCTTGCCATAGTCCACAGAACCATAGGTCTAGGGGAGGCGGTGCCTTTTTTCCCATAGAGTGCAACAAGCTGCCTGACCACTACCACCATTTGTCCAGCCAGGCCCACGTCTGTGACATGATGCTTTTCAATTGTCCATGCCTAATACCAAGGAATTTGGCTTCTGGATTGTCCAGTAAAAGATATCCTAGGGTGTGTTGAATGTTCCCAGTACTTTATTCCAGAATGTGTGAATAACTTTGCAGGACCACTGTATATGGACATCGGTCTCCCTTTCCTTCTCACATCTCCAGCAAACATCAGTGGTTTTATGAAATATATGGCTCAGCCTAGAGCCTAGCTAGGGTAAGGTACCATTGGAACATTTGCTTGTATGCTGCTTCCCTTTGTGGGATACCCTGTAAAGTGTTAGGAATTTCCTGGTAGTGCTTCTCCCATTGACTATCCTGGAGATCTCTTCCCAGATCCCCCTAAAATCTCTGTGAAATCTGGGTTTATCCAGTTGCATGCTATTAAGTAGGGAGTGATATGTACTAGATATTAAGCCTTTCGATCCCGAGAAGCTATGAACCAATTTTTCACAGGGGTGAGGGTTATGTGGTTGCTGCCTTGTTTTGGGTGTGAAGAGCCCAGTCGCAGAACTGGCAGTGTTGTAGGTGTCTTGATTCAGGGACGTTGAAGTCTATTTTAGATTGGGGAAATGCTTTTATATTCCTCTAATGGTCGAATAGGTCTGGCCTTGTAGGGTTCAGCACTCCTCTGGGCAAGCTATTCAAGGGCTCTCCCTTAGCTACGGTGGCAAGGATGTATTGGGAGAAGGGTACATAGGGCTATATGCCTGGGGTGTATTGGGAGAAAGGAACTTGTCAGCAGGGCACAAGTCCTAAAAAAAGAAGTGGGGGGACTAACCTAATTAATCAGTATGCAAGTGACATCAGGCACGTGACATCGGGGCGCGTGACATCACAGCGCGTGACATCACAGGAAGGGGCATCACAAGAAGTGGCATCAGATCTTAAGCCCTCACATATATGTTTAGCAGGTGTATCATGAGTACATTTGAGCACATTTCGAGTATACTTGCAAACCCTCATGATTTAGGCAGAAGATTCACACTTTTGTAAGCTTCACATAAACCAATGTTGCCTTTTGTCAGCGTAAAGCTTTCTCTACCCATAGTGCTTTAAAAGAAAAAATTGTGATATTTAAATTATTACAACACCTCCTCAGGGGTAGTATGCGCTATATAAATGCTATTTATTTTGTGCAAATACTGGGAAAGATGGACACATCTGACGTTCTTACCGTGCATGCATATCTCCTAAACAGAGCCTGAACAAAGTGAAAAGATGCCTCTCTTAAGTATGTGTGAAGTGCTAACAGGTGTGAGCCTTTGTTTCCCACTCTGCGGCATTTGCTTCTAGGTGTTAGGCTCCTGACTGCTGCCAGCCAGGAGACTAGAACAGAAGGAGGCCTGATGACCCCTCAGAATAGGCCATTGTTATGGGCCCAGCAGGAGTCAGAATAAGAAAGCCCCGTCTGCACGTTGTTGCTTGTCGCGATCGAAAGCAGATAACAACATGCAGGCGCTGCTGAAAGTGTCCCGGTGTTTGGAAATTACACCGGGACGAATTCAGCATCTTTTTCACTGGGGCCATCTTCTTGGCAGGGTGGACGGCGTCCACCCTGTGAAATAAGTGGGTGGACGCCGTCCACCCGCGTGTACCCCTGACTCGTGCCCTGCTTGTCAGGCCTTCCTTTACAGCTACCTGATCTCATAGTTACAGGACCATTTTCGTTGGCACTGCCAGGTATGCCTTTTTGGGGGATGTGCTCAGTCTAACCAAGGTAAATCCCACAAAGACCTGCCTGTCACTGCCATATCCATAAAAATTCACTTCTTTTCTATTTTCCTTGTTGACCATTTCGATATATACCTTAAGCTGGCAGCCCTGTAGTACGCTACCCGATTGGGGCTCCCCGGCTCTCACTCTCTGTGGAAGTCATTACTAATTTGGCCGAAATTCGTGGCTGATTCCCTCCCCATATGAAATCTAATACTATCTTTTGGAGAGCTTTTAGTCCAACAAGGGAAGCGCTATCAGGAGAGACTGAAGGATGTACAGAACCTAGGCAAGACATTCCATTTTGCTATTATATGAACCAGTCATAATTTATAATGTGGCCGCCACTTCCTGAGATCTTCCATCAGTCCTTGTCACAATGGTGACCAATTAGCCTTCCCCATGCCTCTCCTGTAGTGGTCAAGTTCAGTCCAAGGTGGGGGGCGTGGCCTGGATGGCTAAGATGGCAGACGCTAATTGAGCGAGCTCTGACCGAGCCGCAGAAATCTACAATCATCCTGCTGTGAACTCAAACGCCAACATGACCGCCTCCCCTTACTGTGGTTGAGGCGCAGCTGTGGCGCCTCCCCAGGGTCCGAGGGGCTGCTAGGAGCATGAAATTCGATGAAAGACAGTGGCTGTGAAATCTGGGCCTACCTGCACTCCTGGGCTCGAGTGGCTGCTTTTTCCTGGTAAGACTCTGCTGGGGAGTGTGGATGGCGACTGCTGGCTGATCCGATGGGGCCCTGTTGGTGTATTCTGGCGGGGTCGCCGAGTTTGCCTCCTTGAGTTGCTGATGTGGAAGCGTACGGTGCCCGCCCGAGGGTCTGTGAAGCGGGCTGCCTGAAGGAGAGGCGGGGTGCCTAATCCCAGCCCTAGGCGAGGGGATGGATGACTGCGGTGGTGCTGACCGGGGGCCCGGCGAGTCGGAGATGGTGCTGTGGATCCTCCTGGTGGGGGGTTGTGCCCCTGATGAAGCCCCCTGCACCAATGGGTGCATAGTCAAAAGCTGCGGACGCTGGCTCTGCAGCACCACGTGCCTGCCTACACGGGCCTGCGGAAGGACTCAACGCCTGCCCTCCGTTGACAGGAGGCGGTGTGCTTGGTCCTTGAGACACGAGGTGAGCAAGGAAGATCGCGGGTGCTGCCCTTCACACTGGGCCTGATCTGTATATGTGGCATGGGGTCACCACACCCAGAGACACCCCGGAGGGGTGAAAGTGAACCATGAAGACCATGGAGGTTGAGGTCTTTACCCCCACCTTCATGCATCGGGGGACAGATCTGGCCAATTGGACAATCCGATTGAAGGGTGCGGTGGCTGTGCAGTTGTTGAGAGGGGAGCCTCCATAGTGTTGGTTCAGAGCGTCTTGTCCCCGCTTTGTCCGGGGGGATGTGGCTGGCCTCCTGTAGAACTAGATCGAGGGTAGCCCACATTACGCCTGGTGGACCCCTGACCAGGGAGCAATGAACCCAGGGCGAGTGTTGGAAATCTGCTGACTTGTGCATGCTGGGCCCAGGGAGGATTCAGGCAATATTGTACCCATACTCCTCATAATTGAGGCACCCAACTATAACACCGGCGCATCGGTGGCCCAATAGAAACTGCCACTAGCTTTGGAGATATCACATACAATACCTGATCCTAGGAGGGCCTGTCCTCTGGTGAATGACGGCGCCATCGGGCAAGGACAAGGTCACCAAACCTGCCCAATCCAATAAAATTGACCACTACACCCAGCTGCTCGCACCGATGGGACAGGCCACTGAACTGCATGTGGAACCAGCCGAGCAGTCACAACATGGGAACCCCCCCAAAGAACCCACATTATCTGATCTTATGGCAGCAATTCAAATCAAGCGCACAGAGCTTGTTCATAAAATAGATGGTGTTGCCATAGATTTAACCCTCCTGTGGCAGACCTACGAGGAGTTGCGGACCGGGTGACTATTACTGAAAAGGTGGTAGCGGACCTACAATCTGAAGTAGTGTCCCTCCGTGAAACAGTGTCCTCCCTACAGAAACTGACTATCTGCTTGGAAGACTGAGAGGAGGACGCGGAGGGCCGTTCCCGGAGGAACAACCTCCGCTTTGTTGGATTCCCTGAAAAATCAGAGGGACAATACTTGAAACTGTTCCTTGAGGAATGGATTGGTAAAATTATGCACCCACAGCCGCTATCTAGGTCCTTCACAGTAGAGCGTGCACATAGAGCCTTGGCATAGCCCCCTCGCTGAGGGCCCTAATCGCAAGGATGTTCAACTATAGGGATAGAGATGCGATTCTTCCACATGTGCGAGTGAAGGGTACACCAAACTTTGAAGGCCATACAATTTCTGTGTTTTCAGATTACACCCTGAAAGTCCAGGAGCAGTGCCCAGCCTTTTTAGCAGTTAAGGCAAGACTACGAGAGCATAACTTACGCTATGGCCTGATATTCCCCGCCAAGCTCAGGGTGTTGTACCAGGGCAAGACACAGTTTTTCACTTTGGTGGCAGAGGCTTCGGATTGGGTTGAAACTCTCCCGGAGCCTCTTTCCCGCCCCTCTGGGAACTTGGAAGCATCCTTTAGCACAATGACTAAACGTAGATCATCGCGACAGAGACGCCAAGCACAGAAGTCTACACGCCCGCATTCCCAAATGGCTCAAGGGCGAATAGAGGTTTGTTCTAATGGGACACTGCGCGAAGCCACTGCTCAACCAAAAACATTGGCTCCTCACTTAACTAGACGAAGTGGCCCTGAATATTCCTCTGATAGCAAGGATGACGGCAATTTGTAACTCCTCATTGCCAAACACAACGGGTTTATAAGGGTTGCTGCCCCTACACAGGAATTGTTAAAGTGTGACATTCCATACCTCCTTTACTTGACATGGTTAATACTGTACCTTGATCTTGGGATATAAGTGACTGAGATCTAGCAGCGCTCTGACCGGGTTGGGGGACACCTCTTAAAATTGCCCCCACAGCTATTTGGACCTTGTTTTGATGCTCACTATAGGGACCACTTTTGTTTACAGGCAATGATGAGGATAATACGAAATTATTTTTTGAGAATGTCATTTTTAGAGTTCACAGCATTCTAAGTCACAATACAGGGGTGGTATGGCTACATCGGGAAAGCGGGGGGCAGGAGCGGATTGTACTTTTTGCTCCTTATAGCCTCTGTAGGAAGGTGGAATCTGACTGCATAGTTGCCCCCACTTTTTTCCTGGTGTTTTGCTGGTTTTCGACTTAGTTTGGCTGGGATCCTGCTATTCAGGACCCCAGCCTATCTGCTTCCCCTTTAAATTGATTGCATGTACTTTAGGTACACTCTAGATTGGATTCTGGGGTACCCTTATGAGTCCCTAGTATATGGTATACTATGTACCCAGGGCATAGGTACCCCAGAGGCCTCCCAGGGACTGCAGAATGTATTATGCCACCCCTGAGAGGCCATCCAAAATGACACACAGGTCTGCTACTGCAGCCTGTGTAAGGTGGTGCATGCACCCCTTACTTAGATATAGGTTCACTATATCTATCCTAATCACTGCACATATAAATCAGTCACCCCTATGGCAGGCCTTGTCAATCCTGAAGGCAGGGTGCTGGGTTTTATGTGAGAGGGTGCCCATGCATGAGCAGAGCCCCTCTGCAGCCTTCGGAACCACTATTCCGGGGTTGTCTGTGATGCAGCCAACCATATAGTCTTAAGTGCATTATAACCTCGCGGTAAATGCTAACTTTAGAATGGCTGCAAGGAATTATGTCGTGTTTGGTGTCAAACACCTTGGAATCATACCTCCACACCAGTAACTGGAGTGGGAGGTATGATTCCTCCCTCCTACAGGGAGAAATATGACAGCACCGGTACACCCGGTACCAGCTTCACAGAGCCCTGGCATCACAAAATGGATGCTGCCAGCCACAGACACGAGTCGGCCCTCGTGCTGCTGAACGAAAAAACCGGCAGGGGAAGCTGGACAGTAGGTTTCCTGTCACAGGGAGGTGTGACCACCTCCCAGACAGGCTTTAGTGTATTGGGGCTGGGTGGGTGCACTCCAAGAGTGCTTTGATGTCTGCACTGGGGGCACATTTGGTGTCCCTGTGCATAGTCCACCTCAAACCGGTTGCAGGGGCACTCAGCCCCTGCTCTGGCGCGAAACTGGATAAAGGATATGGGTGTAGCCACCCCTCTATCCTGACCCTCCCATAGGTGGGTCCCCAGAGTTTGTCCCACCCCTTCCTTGGGTATAAAGTAGGAACCCTGACTACAGGACTTTAGATTACACCTGGACTAAACTCTGCTACAGAAACCAAGTACTTCGACGATCTACACTACGCTGGATGACTGAAGAATCTCCCTTGGAGTAAAGGAGTTACTCCCCTGCAAGGCAGGCACCTTAAACGCAACTGACCGGTTGGCATCTCCGAAGCTCCCGAGGACTCCGAAGAATATTGCAACACAGGAGGTGGGTTCCCGAGATCTCTGAGGTCGATCTGTGCCAACAGCAAGTCTGAGGCCCGTATCCCCCGTGCAACCCGAACCCCTGGACACCACGTCTATTTGCAGAAACATCAGCTTTCCGGTGACCCCTGAGGCTGAGCTTTGGGTTTCTTGTAGCCCTGACCCCGAGCAGTAATTACACCGAAGATTGCTGGCCTACACTCAACGAGTGTTCCGTGGGCCGCCATTTTGTGATTCCTCTTGAGGTCCCTTCGCCATCCCTGGTCCGTTGACCTGTGGGTCCCTAAGAAGGCAACTCTAACTTTCAGTGGGCTTCCCTGGTTGCTCCAGGCGTGCCCTGACTCTCCATTGCTTGGGGAGTCCCCAGGACCGTGCTGGTCCTCACAGAAGCCTAATTACTCTGACCGTGTGGGTTGCCGTTGCCAAGGCTTGTTGGTGTTCAATCTGAGCACTGACCCCCCAGCACTCAACATCATTCGTGGGACAGCTCATCTGCGGACTCTGGCCATCGTCGACGTCTCCTGGTCCACGTGGCTGCAGAGTCAAGCTTCACCTCTATGCACCTGAAGCACCCGACATCAGTGGGTATTCGTTTGCTCCGCTCCTGGTCATGTGAAGTGACCCAGACTTTGTCCTCTCTGCTTTCAGGTTCTTCACATCTTCGATCCAGGCTTGGATCACACTGGACACTTTTCTTCTTCACGGCAGCAGTACTTTGCAGCGTCTCGCCATTGAAAACAACGACGATTCCCGACACCCTTTGACACCTATGCACCTGGCTTCCCTGGGTAAGGTAACACGAGTACTCCGGTGCTCCCGTGGGTGCTGGCCTTAGAACCTTCTAAGTCTGAAAGGGTTTCCTCAAAGTCCTCTCCTAAGTGTCCTTAATCTTTAAGATTCCAACCGCGACTTTCCCATAGAGTTGTACGGAGCTCGCGTCTGTGTTCCCACACTGCACCCATCCTCCGTGGGTCCCCTGTGTCACTACCTTGGGTGGTTCCTTGGGGTCCCAGCGATTCTACGTGCTCTAGGCACTGTGCCTAGTCAAGTTGTGGTTCTTATACCACTTTCTTAGTATATGGTTTGGTCTCTCCCTGGAGCCCACTGTGTATTGTGCTATTTACTGTCGTTCTAGTACTGTGTAATTGTGTGCCTTGTTCTCTAATCTCATAAAGAGGTTAGTAGAGAGTGTTTAGTAATAAATACATATATTTTATATATACCTTGTGTGGTTCTCCTTTCATTTGGTCATTCAAGTGGTTATGTACTGGTAAAACAAGCTGCTTTACATTCCTTCAAGACTTAGCCTGAAGGCTGCTCTCCACAGCTACCACTAGGATAGCTTTCTATAAAGGTTGTCTTTAACCTAATCATCGATAAGGGTCGTTTGGACTGGTGCAAGGTGCCCACTTTAATTAGTGGACAGCATATACCAGGCCAACTTCTCACATTGGTGTGCAGCGGTTGGGATTCAAGCTTGCTATTGTTTTACCAGATAATCTCAGTGAGTGACTAACTGAAAACCACTAAAGGTACTCAGGTACATATAAATCAAGTCTAGAATAAAGTAAGTTCTACTGAACTTAGAGTTGGGTGTCAAGGGCCAAGCACACCCTTTCTCCAACTCAAGAGAGTTTAGTGGTTCCCACTAGAGTAGGTAGGTGCATACACCACACCACACTAGAATGTCTTCAAGGCCTGAAGTCAGTGACTCCTTGCCAACTAAGTATGACCACCTCACATTCCAGGAATTGAGAAACATGTGTGCATCAAGGAAACTGAAGACAGGGAAAAACCCAAACTCCCAAAAGCTCATAGTGACTTTGCTTTTAGATGACCTCAGAAAGACCCCAGGGTCTGATGAGGCAGGCAAAGGGGGTGGGACGGCAGAAGAGGAAAGGCCAGGGAGTGAAAACCTCAATGACCAGGACTCTGATGCTGGCCAGGAGGATCAAAATGATTCTAACCTGGAAAATCCAATTCTTCCTGAAGGTGAGGAAGGAGACCCCAGTGGGTCTCTCTTTACCCCACCTGGAAGGGTTAACAGTTTACCAAGAAGATCTAGATCTCCTTCTGTGGAATCTAATTGTTCTGGTACATCTGTAGGGAGCTCTGTTTCTCATAGGACTTCTTCTCATAAAAGGGAGTCCTCTTATGAGAAGAAGTGCCAACTGCTTGAGTTTGAAAGAGCTAAGCTCAGGATCAAGAGAGAGCGATTGGCCTTAGATAGGGAATCCCTGGAGCTTCAGAGAGCTTCTCAGAAGTTGGGGCTAGAGCCCCATGGTGGCAGCAACAGTGTCCCTAGGGGTAGAGAAGATACTCATCACCATAGGAACCTAAAGGAGATTGTCCCTCCCTACCAGAGTGGGGATGACATCCACAAATGGATAACTGCACTGGAGAGGGCCTGTAAGGTACAGAGGGTCCCTCAGGAGCAGTGGGCAGCAATCTTGTGGCTCTCCTTTGCAGACAAAGATAGAGACAAGCTCCTCACTGTAAGTGAAGAGGATGCTGATAATTACAAAGTCCTGAAGAGTGCTCTGATTGATGGGTTTGGCCTAACCACTGAACAATACAGGTTAAAGTTCAGAGATACCCAAAAGGCACAGATGCAGGACTGGGTTGACTTTGTAGATTGTGCTACTAAGGCTCTGGAAGGTTGGATACATGGCAGCAAGGTGCATGACTTTTTAGGATTGTACAATTTGATTATGAGGGAGCAGATCCTTAATAATGGTCAAAACCAGCTTTTACACCAGTACCTGGTGGACTCTGATCTGACCTCTTCCCAAGAATTGGGAAAGAAGGCAGACAAATGGGTCAGAACCAGGGTAAAGCCAAAGAATCAGGGTGGTGACCAGAAGAAAGATTCTTCCAAAAACCAAGAGAAAGGTGGGGATAAATCAAAAGATAGATCCACTACAGGGCCCCAAAATTCCTCTTCTGGGGGTGGGTCCCAAACTCCTTCCTCCCCTGAAAAGAAACCCTATTGCCATATATGCAAGAAGCCTGGCCACTGGAAAAATGACCCCATTTGCCCTAAGGTCAGCAATAAAGAAAATGTTCCTCCAAGTAATACTACCACTCTTCCTGGTACTACAAGTAGTAATCCCCCAGGTGGTAGTAATGCACCCAAAAAGGTAGGTGCATTCTCATGGGGAACTGAAGGGGACCCCAGCTTATCAAGGTCCTCCTCACAGGCCTCCTTAGTCTGTGATGGTGGCATGGGATTTGCCACTTTTACTATGAGTCCCAATACTTTGGGCAAGTACAGATAGGAGCCCTTAATAAATGGTCAGAAAGCTGTGGCACTCAGGGACACAGGGGCTAGTGTCACCATGGTGACAGGGAAACTAGCCCCCCCTCAACAGCTTTTACCTGAGTTCAAGTACCAGGTGACCAACATTGATGGTATCAGAACAGATCATTCCATGGCCATAGTCAATCTGAGCTGGGGAGGGGTCACTGGCCCAAAGAGAGTGGCAGTGTCCCCAAACTTGCCTGTAGATTGCCTGTTGGGCAATGATCTGGAGGTTTCAGCCTGGGCTGAAGTTGAATACCAGGCCCATTTAAAAATGTTGGGCCTCTCTGAGAAGGTTGGTGGGGCTGTTAGGGCCTCAGCCCCATCCCAGGGAACTTTTGGAGAAGTAGAGCCTGAAAGAATGGCCCACTCTACTCCCCAAGAGAGCAGAAGGGTTGAAGAAAAGTCTTCTTCCCCCCAGACTATAGGTAAGGGTCAGCTTCCTCAGGGAACTGATCCTACCCCTTGTGAAGGAACTGCCCCAGAGGTAGTCAGGCCTGGCCTGGCCACCCCCCTGATGGCAGGGGACCCTTCCAAGGTGGTACCCAGTCTGGAGCAAGTAACCTGCCCCTCTCTACCCTCCCTCTGTCAGCCCAGGGCTGCAGAGGTCAGGGAGGTCAGTGGACCCCCAAGGGCTCCCTGTCCAGAGGAACCCCCTCATCCACAGATTAGGGGTACCCAGTCTAATAGCCCTAGCCAGGTGAAAATTCCTCAGCACACTGAGGGATCCCTCTTACCATTGTGTAGGGACCTCCCCCAGATGGACTCTGTTGGGCAAGGGCAAACCTGGGACCAAGTGGTTCCAAACCTACCATGTCCCTCCATTGTTCCAACCAAAGGGACCCAACCCCCAGCTGTAGGCTGCCGGAGGTTGACCCTTAGGGCCAGATACAACTCAGTCCTGGAAAGAAAGGCCTCTATGGTGACCAGTGATCTGAGGAAGCTGAGACCAACTTTATTAGGGCCTCACGTCTCCACTCAGACACCCCACCAGCCTTTTACTTTGCCAAAACACACTACAGGTAGTAATTCCAAATGGTGGAGATCATCCAATACCCTTGGGGTTAGGAATTGCTTAGTGGACCATGAGACAGGGGGTAACCATGCTAGTGCAGGTTCTTCCTTATATGGCCACTTAGTCAATAAAGGCTCAACTGGGCAAGGTTAGCCTTATCACCTTTCGTTTGGGGGGGGGTTATGTAGGAAGGTGGAATCTGACTGCATAGTTGCCCCCACTTTTTTCCTGGTGTTTTGCTGGTTTCCGACTTAGTTTGGCTGGGATCCTGCTATTCAGGACCCCAGCCTATCTGCTTCCCCTTTAAATTGATTGCATGTACTTTAGGTATACTCCAGATTGGATTCTGGGGTACCCTTATGAGTCCCTAGTATATGGTATACTATGTACCCAGGGCATAGGTACCCCAGAGGCCTCCCAGGGACTGCAGCATGTATTATGCCACCCCTGAGATGCCATCCAAAATGACACAACAGGTCTGCTACTGCAGCCTGTGTAAGGTGGTGCATGCACCCCTTACTTAGATATAGGTTCACTATATCTATCCTAATCACTGCACATATAAACCTATCAGTCACCCCTATGGCAGGCCTTGTCAATCCTGAAGGCAGGGTGCTGGGTTTTATGTGAGAGGGTGCCCATGCATGAGCAGAGCCCCTCTGTAGCCTTCGGAACCACTATTCCGGGGTTGTCTGTGATGCAGCCAACCATATACTCTTAAGTGCATTATAACCTCGCGGTAAATGCTAACTTTAGAATGGCTGCAAGGAATTATGTCGTGTTTGGTGTCAAACACCTTGGAATCATACCTCCACACCAGTAACTGGTGTGGGAGGTATGATTCCTCCCTCCTAGAGGGAGAAATATGACAGAGCCCTGGCATCACAAAGTGGATGCTGCCAGCCACAGACACGAGTCTTCCCTCCTACTGCTGGATGAAACTCTGGCAGGGGAAGCTGGACAATAGGTTTCCTGTCACAGGGAGGTGTGACCACCTCCCAGACAGGCTTTAGTGTATTGGGGCTGGGTGGGTGCACTCCAAGAGTGCTTTGATGTCTGCACTGGGGGCACATTTGGTGTCCCTGTGCATAGTCCACCTCAAACCGGTTGCAGGGGCACTCAGCCCCTGCTCTGGCGCGAAACTGGACAAAGGATATGGGTGTAGCCACCCCTCTATCCTGACCCTCCCATAGGTGGGTCCCCAGAGTTTGTCCCACCCCTTCCTTGGGTATAAAGTAGGAACCCTGACTACAGGACTTTAGATTACACCTGGACTAAACTCTGCTACAGAAACCAAGTACTTCGACGATCTACACTACGCTGGATGACTGAAGAATCTACCTTGGAGTAAAGGAGTTACTCCCCTGCAAGGCAGGCACCTTAAACGCAACTGACCGGTTGGCATCTGCGAAGCTCCTGAGGACTCCGAAGAATATTGCAACACAGGAGGTGGGTTCCCAAGGTCTCTGAGGTCCATCTGTGCCCACAGCAAGTCTGAGGCCCGTTTCCCTCGTGGTGACCGTGCAACCCGAACCCCTGGACACCGCGTCTATTTGCAGAAGCATCAGCTTTCCAGCAACCCCTGAGGATGAGCTTTGGGTTACTTGTAGCCCTGACCCCGAGCAGTAATTACACCGAAGATTGCTAGCCTACACTCAACGAGTGTTCCGTGAGCCGCCATTTTGTGATTCCTCTTGAGGTCCCTTCGCGATCCCTGGTCCGTTGACCTGTGGGTCCCTAAGAAGGCAACTCTAACTTTCAGTGGGCTTCCCTGGTTGCTCCAGGCATGCCCTGACTTTCCATCGCTTGGGGAGTCCCCAGGACCTTGCTGGTCCTCACAGAAGCCTAATTACTCTGACCGCGTGGGTTGCCATTGCCAAGGCTTGTTGGTGTTCAATCCGAGCACTGACCCCCCGCCCCTATGCACCCGGCTTCCCTGGGTGAGGTAACACGAGTACTCCGGTGCTCCCATGGGTGCTGGCCTTAGAACCTTCTAAGTCTGAAAGGGTTTCCTCAAAGTCCTCTCCTAAGTGTCCTTAATCTTTAAGATTCCAACCGTGACTTTCCCATAGAGTTGTACGGAGCTCGCGTCTGTGTTCCCACACTGCACCCGTCCTCCGTGGGTCCCCTGTGTCACTACCTTGGGTGGTTCCTTGGGGTCCCAGCGATTCTACGTGCTCTAGGCACTGTGTCTAGTCAAGTCGTGGTTCTTATACAACTTTCTTAGTATATGGTTTGGTCTCCCCCTGGAGCCCACTGTGTATTGTGCTATTTACTGTCGTTCTAGTACTGTGTAATTGTGTGCCTTGTTCTCTAATCTCATAAAGAGGTTAGTAGAGAGTGTTTAGTAATAAATACATATATTTTATATATACCTTGTGTGGTTCTCCTTTCATTTGGTAATTCAAGAGGTTATGTACTGGTAAAACAAGCTGCTTTACATTCCTTCAAGACTTAGCCTGAAGGCTGCTCTCCACAGCTACCACTAGGATAGCTTTCTATAAAGGTTGTCTTTAACCTAATCATCGATAAGGATCGTTTGGACTGGTGCAAGGTGCCCACTTTAATTAGTGGACAGCATATACCAGGCCAACTTCTCACAGCCTCCGGTACCAATCGTGGTGAACTAACCCCTAGCACGGCGCACTAATCATTACATGTTATTGTTACTAGTACGGTTATACGGGGAATATTGGGTATGGGGCAGGACCAGCAACTGTTACTGTTGCTTGCTGCAAAGCGGGACGGGTTGGTGGTACTGCCCAGAGGGTGGGGGGAGTGGTGGGTGAAGATGGGTACTGGGCTGTTATATTACATGGGGGTGAGAGACACACAGGTTAGCAGGAAAACCCTTTGATGAGATGCAGCCATACGTTACACCTTGTCTAGAAACAGGTCTACCCCAGCAAAACCAAAGAATAGCATTGATAGGACACTTAAAATTATAACATGGAATGTTAGAGGTCTAGCGCGACCTAAAAACAACAGAGAATACATGCATACCTTAAAAGATATCATATTACTATAGCCTTCCTCTAGGAAATACACCTCTCGCGAGACTGTCTCCCGGCACTACGAAAAAGATGGAGGTGGCAATTGTACACAACATCGTACTCAGGATTTGCCAGAGGCACACTAATTTGGGTGGCCCCGGGAGCCTCATTCCGCCACACTGCCCATTTGGTTGATCCGATGCCCGTTATGTGATACTCTCTGGAACATTAGATAGCCACGAACTTTGTTTAATCTCAGTCTATGCCCCAAATCTAGATCACTCCCAGTTTTTTACTGACCTAATTACGGCAGCAACCCAGCACCTAACCAATGACATCATACTTGCTGGTGACAAAAACTGCATGTTGGATCCTGCCCTGGACTGAGAACCTCCTAAGACAAACACGAAACCACATATGACAGCATGTTTACAGGCACTCCTGCACAAATTTTGCCTTAAAGATGTTTGGAGGGAAAGGCATCCAACTACCACAGCATTTTCCTGTTATACACCGGCAGCTGGTACCTATAGTAGACTAAACTACTTTTCCACTACCCCCAACATTGCTACCCTAGTCTCTGAAGCATCATATCTATCCAGATACCTTTCAGACCACTCCCCCCTCTTACTGGCACTGGCACCAGACCGACCACGTCCAGCGGCGCCACAGTGGTGTCTGCGAGCAGAGGCACTGACAGACCCTCCATTTCTGTCCTCAGTACAAACAACACTTCATCCTTATTTTCATAAAAATTGGGGCACCTCCACGACGAGAGCCCATGATTGGGAGGCTATGAAGGTGGTCCTTAGGGAAGTGTGCATGAACACTACCTATGGGGTTAGGAAGCAGTTAGAGCATGATTTGGAATGCAACGAGTCGAAATTACTGGAAATAGAACAAATACTACCAACACAACCCAATAGGTTAGAGGAATGGCGCCAATTGCGAAGCACAACACTCGATGACTGGCAGAGGCTTGAAAAATACCCCCATAAGGCCCTCAGACAACGATTGAATGCAGAGGGGGACAAGACGGGGGCTCTGTTGACCAGACTAGCAAGACAATGGCAGTCATGAGATCCTTTCCTGGCACTGCATGACGCATGGGGCACGCTATGTGCTTCATAGGCAGCCATAAATAAACTGATCAGAGAACATCTCAGGGATGTATATGCACTAAATTCCACAACTACTGAATCTGTAATACAAGACTTCTTAACCGATCTTGAACTACCATGCCTGTCAGCAGAAGATAGCACTATACTAGAAGCAGATTTGACTGGGGATGAGATTCTCGCTTCATTGAAATGCCAAAGACAGGCCAAAACCCCGGGAGGAGATGACTTACCCGATGGGTTGTATCACAAAACTGCATGTATACTCAAAGATAAGCTGTTAGAGGTTTATAATGAGGCTTATACAGTGGGACGCCACCCTGACACAATGCA
Source organism: Calotriton arnoldi (assembly GCA_963921515.1). Lineage (NCBI taxonomy): Eukaryota > Metazoa > Chordata > Amphibia > Caudata > Salamandridae > Calotriton > Calotriton arnoldi. The sequence continues at coordinate 3,266,395 of CAWUFW010000926.1, forward strand.
GGAGGCGCTTGTGGTGTATACCTAAACCAGGCAAGCCTATAGACTATGTAAAGTCCTACTGGCCTCTCTCGATGCTTAATGTCGATGTTAAAACACTCAGAGGACTACTAGCACACCGACTCCTTCCTTACTTACCCACACTCGTATACAAAGACCAATCTGGGTTTATACCTAAAAGAAGCACAACATCCAATCTTCATAGACTCTTTCATATCCTCCAGGCCCCTGAATTTCAGACAGACCCATATGCGCTCATTTTTCTTGACGTAGAACAAGCATTTGACTCGGCGAGGTGGGATTATTTATGGCAGGTTATGAAAAAACTAGGGTTCGGGCCCAAATATATACGATGGATAAAACTTCTGCACACTGCACCGATTGCCCAAGTTCGTACGAGTGGCTACGTGTTGGAGCCTTTTTCACTATGCAGAGGTACCAGGCAGGGATGCCCCCTATCCCCATTGCTTTTCGCAATGGCAATGGAACCACTAGCGGTGCTACTTCAAAATAGACTAAAACACTGGGGAATCACAGTCGGAGGTTCCATCCACCTAGTCTCACTCTACGCTGACGACATTTTGGTTTACTTGCGAGAACCGGATAGGGCACTACCGGTGCTGCAGACAGCACTTTCAGAATTCGCAGCTGCCTCTGGCCTATCGGTGAATGCCCAAAGTTCACAAATCATGCCACTTGGGACATTGGCAAGTTTAGACTCCGCATTACTACCACAACTCTCCCTCCCCTGGTACCGGGAAGGGACCCGCTTTCTAGGTATAAGGCTGGACCTAGAAAGATAAAGATTCTTAGACTTAAATATAGGAAGTGTCCTGACCGGGTTGCCCGCTTCGGTCCAATTCTGGAAAGATCTCCCACTGACAATAATGGGTAGGTCAGCCCTGGTTAAAAAGGTGATTCTACCTCACTGTTTGTATGTCATGCAGAACTCGTTATACGAAATCCCTCGACAGTATTTCTGCAAGTTGGATAGACTCATAGTGGATCTCTTGTGGTCCACTTAGCGGAAACGAATCAGCCTAAGGATGTTGCAACAAACATGGGAGAGGGGGGCATGGAACTTCCCAACTTAGTATTTTACTATATGGCTGCAAACCTGCTGCATGTGGTCCACTGGTTTGACAAGGGGGAAAATTGGGAAAAATGTTTGCTGGGAGATCTGAATGATCAAGTCGGCTTACCCGAACTCCTTGTGCTGGGAGCTCATGTTCCTGACAGGTACCCATACTTGGTTAGCCTAATGGGCCGCACGTGGGATAGGGTGATCACGACAGTCCTTCGCAAAGCCTCATACGCGTGAGATATGCCTATATGGATAATTAAACCCTTCAAGGACATTGAAAATACCATGTCCATGACCAAATGGAAATCTGAAGCCTGCGAGGTCCTGGGAGACCTTTACCTGGGAGGTAAAAAAATAACTAGAGAAGATGCCATTGACTCCTTTGCGTTAGGTACAGGACAATACTTGCAATATAACAAAATGTTAGCTACAGCACGTGAAATCTGGCCAAACTTCCCAGAGGAGCCCACTCCCTCCTAGACGTTGACTAGGTTGCTTGACATGATAGAGGGCTGAGAGCTCATTACCCATCTGTATAGGGCCATAAGGGAGGATGCCCCTAGGATTTTTCCAAAAGCACACTCTAGATAGGAGGAGGGTCTCGGAGAGAACATTATTCAATGAGAATGGCAGAAAGTTCATAAGGGGACACGTACAATCAGCTTGAACGCCCGAATCACATTAATCCAATTTAACTTTGTTCACCAACTCTTCCTCACCCCTAAGACTCTGCATAATATCTACCCCACCAGATCAGATGAATGCACACGCTGCAGGAATCCCGAGGCAGATTTTCTACATGTAGTTTGGGGTTGCACATGTACTAAGACATACTGGGAGGAGATACTAGGTACACTCAAACGAACAACAGGGTGGGAATTTGATGGTACCCCAAGGGAGATATTATTGGGCCTCCTGCCAGTCCCAATTAATAAAAAACGTAGGGGTCGATTACGATCTCGTCTGGAAGGCCATCCTAGAGCCCTCTGGAGTCGGACCTTCCGACCAACTCGTACTGGGATCCAGTTTTTCCAAACGACGCATTACTATGCCCAAAACCTTTACTTACCGAACGACTGGGTTACTCCGAATCCGACTGGGTTTTCCTAACGAGAAGCCTCCGGAATCGTAGAATGGAGTCATTCGGAGGCACTTCTGAGTCCGAGTCCCACTGCCCAAGTACGATGCGTACTTCCTATGCGCCAAATAGGTCAGCCCAACCAACACGTCAGAGCGGCCGGAAGGGGAGTATTTCAGCTCCGAATTGTGCCACAACACGATTCCTGCGACTGAGACTGTGCAGCTATGCATCCCATCGCGCATGTCATCCCTATACTGTACATCTACGATGAATACTACAATCCCAACCGACGCGGTTGTCGCAGACGGTAAGTTAGACACCTACCCCTACACCATAATGCAACTATCCTGCGAAAGACAATATAAGGGAAAGTAGGGGCGAAACTACAGGTAAATTTAGGGGGGAAAAAACTTCCAGCAATGCAGAGCCAATTTGGAGAGTGGGGGTCAAATACCCCCAGCAATGTAGAACCAATTTGGGGGTTGGGGGGCTAATACCCCCAGCAATGTAGAGCCAATTTGGGGGGTGGGGGGCTAATACCCCCAGCAATGTTGAGCCAATTTGGGGGGTGGCGGCTAATACCCCCAGCAATGTAGAGCCAATTTGGGGGGTGGGGGGCTAATACCCCCAGCAAGGTAGAGCCAATTTGGGGGATTTGGGGGGCTAACACTCCCAGCAATGTAGCCCCAATTGGGGAATTTGGGGGGCAAACTTCCTATGCGCCAAATAGGTCAGCCCAACCAACACGTCAGAGCGGCCGGAAGGGGAGTATTTCAGCTCCGAATTGTGCCACAACACGATTCCTGCGACTGAGACCGTGCAGCTATGCATCCCATCGCGCATGTAATCCCTATACTGTACATCTACGATGAATACTACAATCCCAACTGACGCGGTTGTCGCAGACGGTAAGTTAGACACCTACCCCTACACCATAATGCAACTATCCTGCGAAAGACAATATAAGGGAAAGTAGGGGCGAAACTACAGGTAAATTTAGGGGGGAAAAAACTTCCAGCAATGTAGAGCCAATTTGGGGGTTGGGGGGCTAATACCCCCAGCAATGTAGAGCCAATTTGGTTGGGGGTTGGGGGGCAAATACCCTCAGCAATGTAGAACCAATTTGGGGGTTGGGGGCTAATAACCCAAGCAATGTAGAGCCAATTTGGGGGGTGGGGGCTAATACACCCAGCAATGTTGAGCCAATTTGGGGGGTGGCGGCTAATACCCCCAGCAATGTAGAGCCAATTTGGGGGGTGGGGGGCTAATACCCCTAGCAAGGTAGAGCCAATTTGGGGGATTTGGGGGGCAAACACTCCCAGCAATGTAGCCCCATTTGGTGGATTTGGGGGCTAACACTCCCAACAATGTGTACTTGAACAATGTAACTGGTGCTCATGCAAAGTGCCTTAATACCAACGGTAGGAATACAAACTGCAGAAAATTCCCAAAAAACAAAGCCAAAGGTCACTTTGCAGGAAATGCATTTTCACACTGCCTAATCATCTAGTAAATGGTCCCTTAAAAACCTGTGAAATACTCGGGTGCTGCTGCGCATAGACGACAGACCAGCCACCCACAGCAGCTCAAGGACTGTATGTGTTTGTGGGGAAGTTGTCTCAGCCTGGGCTGACAGACACAACAGGGGAGCTGAAGCCCATAGAGCCCTATGGGCGTTGAGTTCAATCAGAAAGTGTTCTGTATAGGCTTGGATTGGCACTCTGGGAAATTGGGCATTGGTCAATGGGCCGGTGCACCAGGGTCACCTCTGGACCATGGTTTTTGGGCCTTTGTAAACCACACCAAGAGACTGACTCACTTCCCCAGTCCCCACCAGGCCATTGCAATGTGGGGCCAGTATGTTGTACGCTCACCAGCTATGCTTCAAATTGAGACTGGGGGCCAGCCTTTGGAGCATACTCACCTTGGCGCCCTGCCTCGCGTGCCTTGCCAGAAGTAGAATCATCTCCATCAACCCCCCATGACTTTCAGGTCATGGCAGGTGCAAGGAGGTTGCATTGTATGTAGGGGCATTGCAGGGAGGCAAGTCTCATTTGGCCAGTCCCCCCTTGATCATCAGCAGTGTGCTTTTTGAAACCTCTCTTGACAGGTAAAAGCACAGAGGCTACAATGAAAGAGATGATCACGAAATGTGTGCCAATTACTTTCAGAGTGCCCAACCATCATTGTGATCCCAATCCGACCATGGTTACATAGCATGTTGTGAATGTCCAATGAGTGAATGTCATCATCAGGTAGGTACAGTTAGCCCGCTATATACTAGGAGAAACACACATTTGACGTTGGAACAGGAATGACCATAACCACATATATGTACGTATCACAAAGTGAATGCATGAGTCCACCACAACACACACTGAAAAATTGCAGGGCAACAGAACTCCAATGTACTCACAAAAGTATGACATTGTGATGCCTCTGTGTATAGTAAAGCCCAGAGGATATTGGCTCAGACAACATACTAGCCATAGACCCAGCCACTCAGTACTATTTCAGTGCCTCCCACTACAACAACCTAGAAGTGGTTGTGTCACAGTCGTCATTTAAATAGTTGTAGACTAAATCCATCTGGATTTTGAAAGAAGTATGGGCCAACAACAATGTAGGATACAGTCACCATGTGTGGACTGGGGGCGCTGCACACAACACCCAATCTGTATGTGTACAGGGTCATCTTCAGAGAATGCCATTCACAGCAATTCAGCATCTAGATCCTCAGGCTGTAGTGTGTGCCACAAAAAAAAGAATCCCGTTTTGAATGTGCAGATTGTGTCCTGCAGATTAGTAGGAGTACGCATGAGTCTCAGGACGTAGTATCCACCAACAGTGTTGGAGGGTCTAGTGCACAGCCTATTGTGTAAGATAAGCTGCCAGCACTGGTGAGGATGCCAGGGGGGTGGCTCAATCTGTGGCTCTCCAACACAATTGACATAGCCATCCTCAAGCCAGGGGATATGGGTACATCTTGTGAGGATGATGGATATGTGCAGAATGAAGTCAGCTTTGTCCACATTTGGCACTGAAACGCGTGTCTCAGAATCTATGAAAACGTCAAGGAGACCTTCAACAAATACATATTGCCCTCAGGCTCTAGGGCAGTGTTTAATGGGCAAAATGTGAGCCCTTATGGACACACACAAGGGGTACCCTTGCCAAACTAGATTACAGGTTCAAAAATATTGACAATGCAAACACTTATGGAACTGGGTGTACTGTTCTAATGTCACATGTGTGTTTGCTTACACTGCAATGTGTTTTCATCTGCACAACCAGAGATATCATCACAATGAGTCCATCTCCCTTGGTGTCCCCATACCTCGGACATTCAAAGTCAGAATGCCATTAATACCCATGCGTGTGTAGTCTACTGGGAAGTGTGGGGATGCGTTTCTGGAGTAGTCTGACCCCCAGGTGGCACAACAACACACATCCTTGACTTTTCACTTGAGGGGGGCTATAGCCCTTTAAGATATCGACTGACATCCAAAGATCCTGCATCATGACATTTCAATATAAGCAATCATCACCTCCATCCCAGGGCAGTATCCAGGGGCAAGAATGACCAATCAGTGACAACAGCTACCTACAAAGGTTAACTCGCCATTTATGCCCACACACAACTCAGACATGGCAAGGCTAGGTGGAGGCACCTTGTCCTGGATTGCCTATAGGTTTTGCATATGCCAGTGTACTCAAAGCGGCCATTAAAACAATCAGTCATGAACATTCATTGGCAGACAGCAAGCTGCAGCAAACACATACTACATCTTCATATTTCATCTGGCAACTGTTTTTGCCTACTTACATACACATAATCTACACATATGTACATTTCAACATTACCTCATGACCTGCAAGAACGCTACTTGTGCAGGTTTGACCCCTCTCACATCCACCTCAAAGTACATGCTCATCTCTCAAAACTATCATACGCACACAAGCATGTCATAAGCCCCCTCTGGTGCAGCAAGCCGGAAAAGCATGTGTGCCCCACAAGCTCCAGCCTTGTACGCAAACTCTTCCAACCCGATTCTTACAATCTCGCACTGGTGCTGCCCTTCTTACATCCACACCTACATTCACAGCACCACTCTTCATCACTATGTACACAACACCTCTCACATACATGACATGTACGCAATGTACTGTACTCATCACCTCCTCATCAGACGTCAAACGTAACATGTCAAATGGACCACTCTCATGACCAGTTGCACCCTCAGTAATGTCTTGGACTGCACTCATATCACAACGTGGAGCATCACAGCCCACTCTGACATGCACACTTAAAACATCACTACATCTCTCCACAAGACATTTACATCGCTCAATGAATATGTCCTCAGTCATTCGCATATCACTATACACCCACCCTACTCTGCTTAAGTTCTACAGATTGTCATTTCTAAAACAAATGCATCCACAGATTCAAACACAACAAACATCAACTGGACAACACCTCATATTTCACCATACAGCACACTAAATTGCACAACTGGTGTATACCCTTTACATACTCTTATCCACTTTGTTACAAATGACAAGTTTAACCTTGTCTCACTGTGGCCCTGTCACATCCACATATGACTTCCATGCTCCATACCCCCATTGACTTATGCACATTAATAACTATCCTCACTCATTGAAACTGCCCTGTTACAGTCATCTCTCACCGTAGTGCCAAAGACTACAGCTCTCATCTCCTGCCAGAATCCAACCTTGTCTACCTGGTTATACCCCTATCACATCTACCTATTCCTAGCATACCTTGCACAGGATTTAACCAGTCTTACAAGCTCGCACGCTCTGATTCACACTCCCGCATTTAAAACCACTCACATTGGAACAATATGGATACTTCACGTCTCTTCCACAAGAACTGCTTATGAACTTAACTCCTACCTTACACTCTCTGACAATCTCTAAATTTGTCCTGCCCCTATTACATATGAGTCTCCACTCCATTTCAAAATTGGAAACACTAGTCTCTCTCACCTCTACCCTTGTTTAAGCTACCTTACATGCAACATTAACCTTGCAAAACTCATCTGCAGCTAGGCCTCACATTCCAAACTCCACCTCCTCCCCTTTGTGGCAACTAAGAGCATGGATGTGACACTGACTCCTGTAGCATCTGCACAGCAGGCGGGCCCACAATACTTCTGTGCACTCACAGTCCACTCGGCTTACCACATGTAGCACAGGGCTATCCAACAGACAAAACAGCACTCCTAGTTCAGCTCTGTGTGATCTGTAAGAGCATCAAGTGTAGCTCAAAAGGATCCAATTGTCAATCATGCATAAATGACAACCTACACACAAATCATATGCTCAACTACGACTGATGTGTGGTTGTAAGTATGAAATCCAAGCATGGACAGACAAAACACACGTTCCACATGATGTACCCAAACAAAAGCAGGATTGCATGACTGACATATAAATTAGAACGCACTAATCTATTAAGACCACAGACACCTTGTCGAACAAGAATATCTGCAGAAAGTGGAGTCCTTAGAGGCAACAGGGTCAGAAGACTTTGAGAATACTGCTCACCTTACACTCACCATGGGCACAGGAAATGTATCAGATGAGTACACAGCCATGAAGGGAATTTGCCTACAGTGGCATGCCACCTGTGGCAAGGTTGTCATTGCCACTAGTCTGCCAGATCTAAAGAAGATACAGACATGGGTCCACCACTATCAAGTCACATACAAGTATTGTACCATTACTTTGTGTACATGGGTGTGTCCAAAGTGACTACCATGTAGTGAAACTCCATATGTACCCAGGTGTAATGATGAGACAGGTGTCTTTCTGCACATCACAAACATATGCAGCATGCTTCTCCTAACTTTTCCACACTTGAACTATGTTGACATCTGAAACCATGAACCATGTGGAATTGTGTTTCCTAAACAAAGCTCTGTGACTTCATGGCACACTCATAGACAAAACCAATGTTAACATTGACATCTAGCCAAAGTAGGCACAAAAATCTAGGATACATACTGACCAAGTGCTTGGACTCCATGGACCATATGTAATCCACACCATACTGACATCATGTCTACTTACATCACATATTACACATGAATGACAGTTAACCAGAAATTCATTTTGAGGACACAGACATTTTGGGGAAAAAATAGGAAATGCTATATTCAGTATATACTGTGATGAGAAATAGGCCAATGGCCAGTCCAATGAAAGTCAATGGCTTTGAGGGCCACATATGTAATGGCCTTCACTGCTTGCCTGCACTTTCCCAGCAAAGCGACACCTCCCACAGGAGGGGCATCTAGGGGGCAGGCCAGGCACCAAGAGAACAAGTCTAAGGGGGACTGGTTTGGGTTTCGGGAGGGATGGGATCAGGAGGGGTGGGTGGGTCCACTGCAGTGGTAGTGCCAGATTGAGGGGGCAGTGGGTGGGTCCACTGCAGTGGTTGGCTCGGATTGAGGGAGGGCAGCTGTAGTGGGAGGGCTAGATGGAGAGGGGGATGGGCTGGGTTTCACCATTTTGGGGATGGTATAATTCTGTATGGTGTGGCCAGGAATAGGGAGGGGCTCAGACTTTTGGGAGGGTTTTTTTGTGCGGGAGGTACTTGGCTGGGGAAGTATGGGTTGGTGTATGGGGTTTGGACTTGGGAGACTGGGTGGATTTACTGGTGGAGTGTGATTTTGGGTTTTGTTTTTTCTCAGGGGGAGCAGATGTAGATGGCAGGGCCGGGGGCGGATTGCCTCTTCTTCTTGTGAGGGGGTTTGCAGGTGTGGGTAGGGAAGAGGTCAAGGGCACAGAGGTGGAGTGTCTGGGCAGAGGGGGAACAGGAGAGGCAAGGGTAGGGGTTGTGGAGGCAGAGGGATCTGAGGTCTGCAGAGTGTCGGGGGATGCATGTGTGTCGTCTGCTCCTATGTCCCTGGTGGTGAGTGTGATCTGTTGCGTGAGTGTGCGTGTGTGTGGGTTTGTCCTTGTGTCTGTGTGTTTGTGTGCTGCATGTGGCTGTTGATGTGGCTGCATGCGTATGTTTGTGTGTGCTTGGGTCAGGGAGGGTAGTTGGGACTGTGGATGGGGAAGAGGCAGGAGGGGGACATCTAGAGCTGGGACACTGCTGCTGTCAGGGCAGAGGTCAGAGCCTGATTGGATCTCTGTAGGGCAGAAATGTCAGAGTGAATGCCCTCCAGGAATGATACAATTTATGTCAAATGATTGGTAAGCACCTGGAGCACATTCCGCACTTCTGTCTTCCCCACAGAGATCTGCCTCAGGATGCAATGGTCTCCACACTCAGGGCAGCAGGGGAGACCAGGGCAGGGGGTGAGGTGCCTGGCACGAAGGAGATGCCTCCCCTTCCACGGGAACAGCTGGGAGGGTGGAGATGCTAATGGTGGTGATGGACTCTGATAAAGGGGGTTCAGTCCCTGGGTCATCCATCACCACAAGGGAGTCATCACTGTAGCTGGAGTCGGCTTCAGATCCTGCAGATGTTACATCTGACATGCTCTCAGTGTTTCTCCCCTCATCCTCCGCGGCACTGGGTCCCTCCTCCTCAGACTCAGCTCTGGACCCAGTCTGGCGAACTGCTCCTCCTTCGTCCGTGGCACAGCCTCCTCCACTGGCCGGTGCTGATGCTGTGAACAAGAAGGAAAAAGATTCACATAAGTCATCCGTATGTACTTGACACATAGGTATCATCACAAATCTTCACAGATCATACAAATACATAATTTTGACTAGTGCTATTACCTCTTGATACATTTACATACGTGACACTTGTTAGTCTGCCAGTTAACCATTGCTCCCTCACACATGATGTTGTCTGCAACATTGGGTATTTCAACATCAAATGCCACAACCACAATGTCAACTACTTCACTATGTAGCAGGCAATGTATAGTCTTTTGCTCCTGACGGTCTCGTGTCCTGACATACTCGTCTCATCTCCTGCAAGGGAGTTTAGAGCTCGCAATGGAAATAGGATTCACACAATTGAATTGAATATCCATTCTGCAATCCCTAGTCATCAAATTGGGAACCATTGGCTCTAATGTTACAGGTCAAATGACTTCCTTGTCAAACTTTAAGCTGGCAGAGTCGTTGTATGATTCATATCACACAGATAACAGTGATTGTGCTCATTTGTCCTGTAACTTAGGCTCTCTACTGTCAGGTCACACATTTGACTCTTATTGTGGAGACACCAAGGTAGTAGGCATAGCTAGGGTGAGAGGCATGTGGCACACTGTCTTTTGTCATCCATGCACAGTGTCATGAAGATGAATCAGAATGTTGTGCACAGTGTAAACAGCTCACCATTTTCAGATGTGAACAATGGTCAACACACTTCCAAGTCTGATGACTGCATCTTCACAATGCTTCAGGTGGAACACCATGCCACTGGCCCATCTGGGTGCATTGTCTGTACTGACTATTAGTACTGAACCTCCATTCTTCATGAATCCAGTCAACACTGTGTACTAATCCTGTCTATACTGCAGAAGTCCCCATTTGTATGGGCCACGTCTGAATGTCCCTCACTCCTTTTCGACATATTGCACACTTTGTACAGCTTACATTGCTCTTGTTTTCCATCTCATTTTGGTAACTTACTCTAAAATGATGCACATTTGACATCTCTCAATCTGACAGTGATGCATTATACACATGGTTTACAAAGCCCTCAAGTATGAATAGTCAAGAGCATTTAGACACGTAACCTCCAGTGAATGTGTATCTAACATCATACCTTACAATTTCAGCCATGTTTCCACCAGTGACCACCTGTGTTTGACATTGAAGGGCATGTGTTGTCACTGTTACAGAGTCAGACACATGGACTCACTCTTTTGAATGGAGTGAATGGAATCTTCCACACAATCATGTGAAAGGCCAGTGTGACAGGTGACCAGAGTTAGAATGCTTGTAATTGGCCCATGGGATACATTTGATTACACTGAACACCACGGCTGGGACCTCACATTGGCACACTGACCAAGCAAAACTCACCAAGGCCTCAACATAGACGCCACCTACTGCCGGGATGTATAGCATGGGCTTTTCACACCTGAGTGCTCCAATAACAACATAAATCACAGATTTGTTGAGCAGTTGTCACCTCATTTGCAGCCTGGTCACAAGTATCCAACTGCACTGACGCCCAAAGTGAAGGTTATGGCAGCATTACATTTCTTTGCCATGGGTTCATTCCAGTACACAGTGGCAACATCTGGTGGAATGTTCCAAACAAGGTTCAGCCATGTCCTTCGGGATGAGTTGGAGGCATTGCTCTGTTACCTGGACCAGTACATAAAGTTCCGGACACCTGGCAAGTTGTCAGACATCAAGGGGGAATTCTATGCCCTGGGACGGATACCCCATGTCATTGGCTCTATTGATGGCACCCACATTGCATTGATCCCACCACAGGCAAATGAGCAAGTTTATCGCAACAGAAAACATTACCACTCCATCAATGTCCAGGTGGTATGTTTGGCTCACATGTCCATCTCCCATGTCTGCGCACATTTCCCTGGCTCAACACATGATGCATATATCCTGAGGAACAGCGTCATCCCCCATTTGATATCTCAGCTGCAACGTGACCATGCCTGGCTTGTTGGTAGGTGATGTGGCATATGTATGTTGTAGTGTGTGTTGATTGTATGTCAGATAGTGCTCTGTTATCAGACAACTGAATCTTTTTTCTGTGTTAAATGTAGGAGACTCTGGATACCCCAACCAGCCTTGGTTGCTGCTGACACCACTCCGTAACCCTGTCACCCCTGCAGAAGTGCGGTTTAATGAGGCCCATGGTAGGACCCGGCGAGTTGTGGAGCGGACTTTTGGGCTACTGAAGACCAGATTCTGCTGTATGAATCGCACAGGAGGAGCCCTCCAATATGCCCCATTGAAGGTGTGCCAGATCATCACAACTAGCTGCATGCTCCACAACCTGGCTATACAGAAGGAAATACCTCTCATACAGGACGACGGAGACCAGCAGCCTTCGAGGGAGGATCCAGGACTGGGACATAATGACAGTGGTGATGATGAGGATGGCTTGGATTTCAGACGATAGCTTATCCACAACTTTTTCACATGACTGTAAATATGCAATGAGAGGAGGTGACTATCCCCAATTGTTTGTTGTTGTGTTGCTGGTGGACAATGTGCTTGTATGCCTGTGAGTGTCTGATAATTGTCCTGAGGTTTTTTCTAAGATGCGTCTTTTAAATGGACAGGTTAACATGTATAGTGTTACCGTGAAGCCTAGCTAGTGTTCACACTGAGATTCTTGTGCTTCAGATGACATAGTTTGCAAAATTGAACTACCTTAGTCCTGGGTTCCTGACTCTGTTCTATGTTTGTCCTTACCATGATACTTTGCCATGTCAACTGCAGAGTTGTGACCTCACCAGACCCATGATGCTGTGACATGCTCCAACATTGAACTGTTGTGAAAATTCCTTCTGAACTGATGGTCATTTCTTTTTACTTGGGAGCATTTTTTTACTGTGTGCTGTGATCTGACTTTGGGTTCAGGGGCCAAGTTGTATCTGGATAATAAACCTGTGCTCAACATTGAGATGTGCCTTGTCTGTTATCACACATCCAAAAATTATTTTGAAACAAAACATGTACCATGATGATCTGGTTTGCTGAAAATGAATGTTGATTGTGCTTGCAAATGGTGATAGGTTTGTCGACAGTAGACTTTAATTGAATCAGTACCATGTACTACGGGTTGTGTGATAGCCTGGTTGTGTCTATCTATCATGCTATGACAAGGTACATTTACTCACAAGCCATTATTTAAAATTTTGGAAGTGATTTGTTACCAATATTGTTGGCCCTTTCTTCTTTGTGATTTTGTGCATCATTTCAATCAGTACATTTGGGATTCAAAGTCACAACATGAGCAAGTATTTTGTGAAAAGCGATTTATTTTAGTGCATGACATAAGGAGATCATTCCACACAATGGCGGAGTGCTCAACAAAAAAAAATGAAAGTGCAGATTGGAGTTGGTAGTGTTTGTAGATGAAGTCTTCAAAAGTAAATCCACAGTTATTTGAGTCCAAAGTCCAACTTAGACCCTCCATCCAATGTGGGCCAGTTCAATGACAGTCCACAAAGTGAACGCTTGGCACACAATGGAGGATATCAGGGGCAGTTTGTCACTTCCTGGGGGTGATCCATTGCCATCTGTCTCTCAGGGATTCTTCCTCGGACGACCCTTCCCACGACCCTCAGGTGCAGGTAGCTGCGGTGCTGGGGACTCTCCGCCAGAGTCCACATCCCTCCCTGTGGCTTGTGCAGATGTTGAGGCACTGGATGTTGTGGGCACACAGGGAGGTGTGGACATGTTGTTAGCAATCTGGCGGAGGCAGGTGACAATGTCCCAGTGCACCACAGTCAGGTCGTCAATTTTAGATATGAAAGTGTCCAGGCGTTCGTTTTGAGCTGCCTGCAGCTGTTCAATGTTCCTGAAGATCCCGATGACCTGGCCAAATTCTCCCTGGCAACCCTCGTAAGCGTTGAGGATCCGGGAGAGGTTTGGGTGATCCTCATCAGCCGCACCAGCTGCATGACGACCCAGGTTCCCACGGCCCCTCCCACCACCCCTACCCACCCAAGCAGGCCCAGTTGGTAGTGGCACTGAGCCTCTTTCCTCGTTGACAGGGGGTTGTTGTCCGCCAACTCCAGAGTGCCCTGTGTTTCTGTGCTGTCGGTGGTTGTTCAGGCTGCTGTGTCCGTCAAGGTAGGGGTCAGCTGGGTGTTGTCAGCTGAGGCGGGAGTGGTCGCAGAGGATCCTGTCCCCAGTGTCAGCCATCTTGCTAGTACATTTCCACTCACAGTGAGGAAAGCATAGTTCCCGTTGGCCTTGTTGGCTATGTGGGAGGAGGAGTGTTTGCTGCCACTACAACTCCCATCAGGCTTGTGCCCACACCCACCTTCCCAGCCATCCCAAACAGCTTACCTGGGACTCTGCTTTCCTGAGAATGAGTGAAAATGTGCTGACAAGATGCCTGACACTGGTGACTGGCGTTTGGAGCACAAAGCCTTGCTGTGAGTTTGTAAGAAGTATGTACATGGTAGGAATTTTATTAATTTTCATTTTAATTGCAGGTATGTTGTTTATCAATATGACATACACATCACATGCTCATTTACTCTAGTTTGTTTTTAATTTCGAAACAGTCGTTTGTATCACTGCATCCTTTACAGTGATGTCTATGGAGGTGTAATTGGTAACTTAATTTGAATGTGGAGTAGATACTTACCAGACTCTGGTGCTTCTGGTAGTCCAAAGACGCTATCCCGCAGAAGGATGGCAAGCACCTTCTCTTCCCAGGAAGTGAAGTGTACCGGTGGTGCAGGAGGGCCACCGCGAGTCTGCGGCTTTGAGAGTGTTCTCTGGCCAGCAGTTTTTTTACCCTGCTTCGCAATACCTACTCCTGATATCATCCATTGTGCGCAGGACAGGTGCTTCAGCGTTCACCCTGTTGACTATCCTGTCCCACATCCTATTTCTCTGGGAAAGGGGGGTGTGTTGGACTAGGTTCCCAAATAACTATGGCTCTACTCTGACTATTTCATCTACAAGCACTTCCAACTCCTTCTCTGCGAACCGTGGCTGCTTCCTCGGGGCCATGGTGAGGGTGAGGGTGAATGTGAAGGTGAAGGTGAGGGTGACTGTGAAGGTGAGGGTGAGTGTGAATATGAAAAAGAGTGTGTGCTTCTAAGAATTTTCTAAAAATAAAATCTGTGCAAGTTGTGTCGTGGGTGAAGTGTGATTGTGTGAGACAGAGAGCAGGGAATGTGTGGAGACTCCTGTGACCTAGCAGCAGTTGTGTTAGAGCAAAGGATCATGGTCATGTTTTTGGCCCTTTATATAGGTAGATTTGTGGGTGTGGCTAATATTTGAATTTTTTTTGTATTTTGGCGGTGCCAATGCTTGTTTTGACTGTTTTTATAAGTTTCCAATTGCCATTTGTAACACCAGCCGACAAGATTCAGAAACCGCGTCGGCTGCATCGTCATCTGGTCGTGGGGTAAACCGAGTCTGATTTGTAACAGGAATGCTATTCTTCAGCGTTTCCGAATGAGTCGGTCGCATCGGGCTTGTTTCCGGACGATTCGGTCGTGCGGATTGGTTTCCTAACGATTTGGTAGGAGTTTAACATGCAATGCATCCTAATCCATCGTTCGGGAAGCTCACGGTCGAGTCGTTTCGGACCGTTTCCGGACATGATCGTAATCGGCCCCTAAGACGTAGGTTCCTGAACTTGGGACTGGTACTAGCAAAACGCTGCATAGCTATTAGATGGCTGAACCCATGCCCACCAAGTCTTGGAGAATGGTTACGGGATATGGTGGAATGGGCCACCGCCGAAGAAGTTAAAATGAAACAGGTCAGACAAGATGAAAAGCTTAAAGATGCCCTGAGAGCGTGGAGACAGATGATATCAGAGTTGAGTGCCCAGGGAGACATGCCTGCCCCGGAAGGTACACTGAACAAGCAAAATGTCGTTCATTTCTTTCTGCTGTATATACGAAAGAAGGTGCGAGATGGACTGTGGCTGGAATGGGGAAAATTATGTACAATTATTCTGTAATGAATGGGGAAATTGTTATACTATCTACGTACACACGCCTTGTATCTCTACAAAAATGCTTTCACTATATTTCGATCACTGAACCTTTCACCTGGGAGGGAAGGGGAGGGACAGGAAGGGGAAAGTTTTGTTAATGTTTAAAAATGCATGTATCAGCATGATGATGTACAAGATGCGCACATTTTTCTCGACCTCTGGTACTGCCAATCAATAAAAATGTTTTTTTTTTTTTTTAAAGTTCAGTCAATGTATTTGATTTACAACCTGGTCCATCGAAAGCGGGTTTTTTGCATCAAAAGGAGAGACTGAGATATTCAGAATTACAGATTTTTGTTTATTAACTTTGCAACCAGGGACATCATCAAAGGCGTCCAAGAGGTTCATAATAGGCTGTGTGCGACCTATCCACTTCAGTCAACGCAATATATGGATTTAAAGGAATCAGGACGGGGTCTAGGGTGGTGCGACAGGTATGACTGCACCAGGCGATGACTTCGGGTGGGGGCATCTGTTTGCAAGTCTATTATGGTTTTAAAAGTACCTGCTGCCGCGTTCCTGGTCTCCAGCGATTTTCAGGCAACAATAAAAAGTCAAGATAACTCTGTTGATTAATGTTCTTCCTAGAGAGAGATCGGAGGTTTGACTAGTGGAAGATTTGGTAGCGCAGAGGGTTAATATGCTTGCTTCAAAGAACGTGTGCCATGCAGATCACAAAGTGCATATATTTTAAATAGGTCAGTGGGTTACTGTTTTTGCTTGAGAGATCCTTTTGTTGCTTGCGTTCATAAGTTAAAATCCTAACATAGGACAGTAAACTATTAACTGTCATCACAGAGCTGCATGCAAACTGCAAGGTATAGATTAGAGCGTTATGATTTTTCCCCAGTATTTCATTATCCCATCCTAGCCTATTGTTGGAAAAAGAGTTCATTTAGACAGAAATCAATTCTGATTAAAGAGAACCCCCAACCACTGTGTTACATTTTAAATTCTGAGGGGCAGATTTACATTGAACTAACGCAGCGGGGTACAGCAAGTCATTTTGCTGCGCCGCGCTGCGTTAGTTTTGAAGCACAGGGATGCGACATATTTACAAGAATATGTCGCATCCTTGTGCTTCCCCTACGCTGGCGCACAAACTGCAGCCATGCGCCGGCGCAGGCACCCTTGCACCATGGTGCAAGGATGCCTGCGTCGTGGGGAGATTGTTTTGTGCATGAAGGGGAACCTTCCTGCACAAAAACTATCACTACAACCATTTTCCTCTTTCAATGCGTGCTGCACGAAAAGTGACGTATTGGTGGCGCAGGGGGCTCGTAAATCTGCCCCTGAGTTTGTGCTTCTCCAGACCAAGCACTATTAAACTATACTGTCTACCAGTACATGCAACTCCTAAGCTTTGTAGTTCTCTATCTTATGTAACATTTCCCATTCACTGATTTACACACCTATGATTAATTGTATCTGTGTAGTGAGTGTAATGTAAAGTGCTCTGACACCCTACACTGGTATGAATGGCGCTATCAAACTAATTAAATGCTTCTGAGAGAGAGTGGTTATGGAGACTTGAGGGGCACTATTAAAGGGAAACAGCTGCTACCACGCAGTCATTACCATGACATGCAGTTACAACAAAATCTTTACCACACATGCAACATTCCAACTCATGCCTTTGCAATGAATATGTCTTTACAACAAATGTCTTTACCATGCATGCCTTTACCATGCATATATGTGTAAGTATATTTGTAAGTATACTGGTAGGTATTTTAGTTTTGTTTCCTGGTTTGTGGGTTTTAATACAATTTAGTACCTGATTTATGAAGTGTATTAATACTCTTGTATTATTTTTAATACTTGAGTAGTAATTTATACTTCTATAGTAATATTTTTGGGAATAAATTTGCTTTAAAAATAAAATTTTATTTTTAGGGGTGGGATGTAATGGTAATAGAGGTATAGGGTGGGTGAGTGTATTAATACTCAGGTTTTTGTTTTTTATAAGACAAGAGTATTAATTTAATGTAAAATATAGTAATTAAAAAAATTATTAATCATGAATTTAAAATGTAAGACAATTGGTTTTAGGGCCTGGAAAGTTATGGTTGATTGGGGAAAAGGGTGTGGTAGTATATTAATACTCAGGTATTTATTCTAAATACTTGAATTTTAATTTATTCTACATTTGTAAAAATTTTAATTTAATTTGTTATGTGGGAGATTCATTTTGAAAAAGAATTTTAGGGATGGAATGTAAAGGATATAGGGGTATAAGGTGGGGAAGTGTTTAAATACTCAGGTATTAATTAAAAAATACTTGAGTATTAATGTAATCTTCATAATAAATATTTAAAGAATTACTAGTCATTAATTTTAATAGCAAAGAGAATTGGTTTTAGGGACGGGATGTAAGGGAATAGGGTTTGTGTATTAATACTAAGGCATTAATTGTAAATACTTGAGAATTAATTTATTCTACATTTGGAAACAATTTTTTTTTACGTGTGTGAGTAAAAAGTTAAAGATAAATAATTTTAGGGACAGGATGTAAGGGTCTAGGGGTATAGGTTGGAGAAGTGTATTAATACTTGGGTGTTAAGTTTAATATCTGAGTATTAATTTTAAAGACGATAAACCACTTCAAAACTAATAAAATAACATTTTATAAAGGTTGAAGTGGTTTATTTTATTTTTAAAAACATATTATAATAAATATAAACACACAGAAATAATATACAGTTATTTTATTTGTAAACATTTAATAAGTATTAATTAAAAAAATAAACAGAACACCGTTTTCCAATTTAAATAATTTATTAAACATTTATTAGAAAACAACAATACATTTTTAATTTTTTTAAGGATAAATGTTTTTAAAAATATCATCATATTTGTAAACAATAGGAAACACTCAAAAATGATTTTTAAAGTTACGCTCCTATAATGTTGCATTGTTCTTTTATCTAGCTATGACGTACGCAGTTGTGCATCTGTTTCGACAGTCAATGGAGCGTTGCAGTGGAGACAGGAAGCAAGGGAGAGCTGCAGTAAGGTAAGACAAACTTTATTTACATTTTAGATGTACATATGTGACTACATTTATTGTAAGGATAGAAGGGGGGAGTTATGTAACACTGGAGTTGATCAATGTTGTATTGTTTGAATGTTTAACACACAATTCCATTCCCATATAGGTTTCAGTAGTATGCCTGCGTTCCGATGGTTGTATTTGTTTCCAAAACACATTTAAAAAATCAAAAAACAACTTAGTAAGTGCTTTTTTAAATGTTTTTTTTTAAAGAATAACATTTTCATTTTTTTCGTGCCGCATTTTTTGATAACGAAGAAACAGCACATACTTGGTGGAACAAGGACCGAGCACGTGGAAAAAGGATGTTTGGAACTGCATCTTAATTAACAGATTACCCTTTGAAAGCAAAGGAAACTTTTTGGGAATTTGTTACATTTTGTAACAGTCTGCTCTGCGACCATGGATTACTTTTTTGAAAATGGATATTGGCATTTTTAAATGGAGTTTGACATTAGCATGGAGAAGAGTTCTGCTCTGGAAAAGCTTTTAGAACCTGTTTTTGGATGACACTTTGTGCATAAAAGAAGATGGTTATCCTTCTCTGGTTTGGGATTTCACTTTTTGTTTCAGAAACATTTTTCACGGTCATGCTATTGGGTTTGGGTGTTGAAGACTTATTTGGATATTTGGGCACGAAAAACCTTTGGTGACAGGTGGAGTTAAGTCATTGCCAAGAGTTGAAAAAAAAGACATTTTCAGGTAGGAAGATGTGTGAATAAAATATTATTTTTAAGTGGCAATTTAAATTAGAGAACTGTAAAACTGTCAAGAAATGTGACAGAGTGTTAGAGGATGTTAGTAGTGCAAAATAGGAAATATTTTCCAGGTAGTCTGGAGCACCCATCAAAGAAAAGTCTTTGATTTTTGCCAATAGTCTTTCTGACATTTCTTTACTCCTTTTAGATACCCGGGGATTCAGACTACCTGTAAAAGATTGTGTAATTCTCATTTCCTGGAAACTTGGCTTCTTCTTCAAAATTTCCAGGAAGAAATAGAGGTTTGGGTGATATTTGCCAATAAATTTGTTGAAGGAGTTGTATCATCACTCAATGGCATTGTTAGTCTTGGCACCACCCTCTGAGCAGGTCGCATAGCAGTTCCACCAGTCAATAGGGAATCTTGGCTTCCTCTTGCGACCCGACCTGCTTAGATGGCCAATCCAGGTGTCTTCAAAATAATTTAGGAAGGGTGCCAATTTGCCGGCATTTTGTGTGTAATACTCTGATTCAGTAATGGATATGTATAACTCGCCTACACCTTCAGGTGGTATGAAGCATAAGGCAGGTAGTTTACGTAATCCGAATTGCAATTTACTATCAGACACATAATCCTCAACTGAGGATGTTTTTGGGATTTGCCGCCAAAATGCCTGAGAAAAGTGGAAAAAAACTTCCTTGAATTTGGGTGGTGGGATATAATTTAGTAATGGTATTAATCATTGATATTTCAAAGTCAATAATCACTTTTTTAGGGCATTTATTCAAGGTTTTGGCTTTTATCACTGACAAAAATTCAGAATATGCTGAGGAATGTTTGGGAGTAAACTGTATACCATTGGTAAGGTTGTTGCATTCAGTTTGGCATGAATAGTGTACATTTGGGTGAATGGATGGGGTGTGGACTAAAAAGTACCATCCATCATCCAAATATCACTAGTCTCAAGTATTACTAGGTTATGGGTTGTTGCCATTTTTTTTTAGGGTTTTCAATATCATGCAAAAGAAAAGTTTCATTAGTGAAAGTAATTGTAAGTTCTTGGGGAATAATAATATCAGAAAAGGTTCGTATGACCAAGTTCGTAGAATTAACACGTGTTAATAAAAAGTTGCTCGCAAGCAGATCTGACTGCAAAGACCGAAGAATAATGGTATGTTCCAGAAGCCAGCTGGCAGACGAACAAGAGGGTTGTATCAACGCATATAGCGGTTTGATACGCTGGGCATAGTCAGGAATGTAGGTCCTCCCGAAGTTCAAAAATCACAGCAAAGATTCTAATTTTTTCAATGAAGATGGAGGCTGCAATTGTGCACACTTCTCCAGAAAGTGGGGGGCTAACCCCCGACCTTCATTATTGAGCTCATAGCCCAAAAAGAGAACAGCTAAACAAGCGATGTGTGACTTGGCAAAATTAAATTTGTAACCCAAGTCCGCAAAAGAGAGGATGATGCGATCCACTCGCACAAGATGCAGGATCAATTCGTCATCTGTCAAATAAATGTCATTGACCTATGAGAACGCATCAGGGTCTATGTCGTGTAACAGAGACACAACACGTGCAGCAAAAGCCCCGGGACTGTTCTTATAGCCCAAAGGCAAACGCGCAAATCACTTCTGATTGCCGACCGCAGTAAATGCGGTCAAGTCACGGCTACCTGGAGCCAAATTGTGACTGTAAAAACCATTGGAAATATCCAGTGTCATTTTGTATTTCTTACGAACTATAATATTCACTAACGAAGAGCTGTGTGTGTTTTGTCCTGCAAATGTACGAACGTGACTGTTTAAATGTCCATAATCCAAAACTATACAATATGAACCATCCGGTTTCGATATCGGAAAAAAAGGATTATTCATGGACGAAACACAGGGTTCAATGACACCCTGATATTCCAATTGGGTGAAAATTTCACTTACGGAAGCCTTTGCTTTACGCCTGATCGAATATTGAGCCTGCGGCTGTGGCATAGACTGTAAAGGTATTTCATGTGCCGGCGAATCATTATCCCAGCCCACCTGATTACGATACACAGCCAGCGCTAGCGCCAAAGCCCATTCCGCAGGGTATGCAAGTTTAGTCTCTTCAGGGACGTAACGGGAAAAACGTGGGAGTATCATGTCTTCCCCTCAGGAAGAAGACAATACAAATGGGGGAGGCCAGTCTGTCTCCGCCAACAAAATCTCATAAGAGGATGTAAGGTTGTCACAAAAGACTCCCTTAATGGTATGCTTTATATCACCCTCAATTTGGAGGTCTATCTCATAAAGCCTATCAGGGGTGCAACTCGTGTGTCTGCTGTTTCCACTGTGATGAAAGTATCAGTTGCTCTCGCCTCTAGACAAGGATGGAGTGCCTCCCGCACTATGGTAACTTCCGGTACGCTGTCGAGGAGTGTCAGCGCCCATCTCCAATCGAAAAGCAGGGTTCTCACCGTCTGAGGCATACTTCGCTGTTAAAGCGGCAACCTTCTTTTTCTGAAACGGGGCTCAAAAAGGAGGTAGTCCCTCCGGTTTGGCTTTAAGGTCAAACTAGCGTGGCGGATCACGTCTCTGCTGAGTGGTCTTGCCTTGTCTACGATCCTGGCGCTCGCCTCCACCGAACTGTGAATCCCATGAGTCCTGTAAAGAACGAGGAGAGCGCGGATCAGGAACTTGAAACCTCTCCGGTGTCTTAATTTTAGAGTGGTCACACAAATCATATCTACGCTCAGAAGTTTCAGGTGTCGGTGAACCAGCACGCGACCCTTGCTTCTGTTGTTGCGGCCGCTGATTTCTATTCCACGTCTTTTTAGGAAAGACGGGATGCCCTTCCTTTTCAGGTTGGGTTTTTTGTTCCGTCTGTGTAAAAGTCTTAATCCTCAGATTATTGCGCCCTAATGATTTATATAATTTAGCAATAATCTTCGGCTACTCACGTTGCTTATCGACGTCTGCAACTGCCTCTAGGTGCTGATTCACCTGTAAGCTAACTGCTTCCCCTTTACATTAGCAAAGATCATATTGGAAACAATAGGGAACACCCCTACCAATCTCATCCCCAACTCCAGGGCCACCTCAGCCCTGTGATCGTCTTGAACTTTTTTAAGTACGGATGGTAGAACGGTCATGGAGGGGGTGCCAAAGCACAGTGAATACACTGCTGCAAACACTTTTACCCAGGTGGTGCAATCAGCTAGATTAGGAATAAGCCCTTTAGTTAAACTCATGGTAAGGATCCTGTGTTTCTCCACAGGCATGGTATGTGGAAAGACAGCTTCAAGTTGCTCAACTTTTTCTGCAAGCCAGTAAGGGAAGTCATCCCTATTTTGGGGACGTTTACCCATCACTGAATTAATCATGATGGGACTACTAACCAGACCACCACCATGTCCTGGCGGGTGTGCAGCAGCTCCAGGTGGAGCCACCTGAATATTGCGCAACATAAACTGTATTACAGCTCTATGTATATGTATCAAAGATGTATGCAATTGTCTCAGCTCTACGATAGGAACATGTAGGTAATTTGGATGTGGTGTAAAGCCAGCCAAAACTGGCCACGTGGCCCCATCGACTGATAAGTGGCCTAAACGGACCACAGAAACAGGGTGAGAGAGGGTGCCATTAAACCATATAGTGTGCTGCTAAGCCGTCAACGGAACTTCAAGTATGCAATATAGGCAATATTCCCGCGGAACCGCGGAGGCAGTATATTCGTGAAACAAATTGTCATTCCCATCCACTGCAGGAAAGGTAACCCAAGAATAGAAAACCTCGAATCGGTAGGCTGCATCCGCTTCTACAACAAAAATGAAATCAGCCCCTCCAATAGGGACTCCATGCTGTGACAAATAAGCCGTGCCCGCAGCGCGGTTCGGCGCCGCAATAGCGACCGCCATAAGAAGAAAAGTACCAAAAGAACAGTAGCGCAAAAGCGGGTCTATATAGAAAGGAGAAACTTTTAAAATTCAAGCTTGAAAAACCTATAAACATCAAATATAGGAGGTTGAGCCCTCACACCACGAACGTCTCTGTAAACTGGTGAGAGTGTATTGTGGACAAGCACAAGCACTACTCAGGGGTCTCGCGAATAAGTACCAGACCAAACGTTGGTGGCGCCATGTTGCAGGGATTCTGCACATACACAGAACTATGCGGAGGAAAATGGGACCTCGGTGTATAGGGGCTAAGCCTTCCCACCACCTTAGTGCCCACGAACCCAGGACCAACTAGCTATAGTGTCTCACTCGCTCTCCTACACACTCATGAAGATGAAAATGATTAGACACCCCAGAACACAACACTCCCGGATCTCTCAGGAATCGCTGTAACAAGACACACCTTTTCTCTCACACTCTTGTACCTGTCCACAATAAGAACTTACTGAAACACGAATATAGTTTAAAATGTTTATTTCAACTATCGTGCTCTAAAACGCAGTATTCGAGCCACAACCAGCAGCAAAATGCATAATATCAATACAGTTAGCATTGCAGCAAGGCCATATATCATAAAGGGAGATGTCATCATATAAAGACAGTGGATAAAGGACCATAAGGCCTAACCACCCTCCCCTTGGCAAGAAGATGTATTAGTATATAATAGAAGATCCCTGGGCTTTGTTAGCAGACCCCATACCTTAGTGCCTAGATGGTATATCTACATCATAGGAACTGCATGGCTCTTCTCCCTGGAAAGCTCCCTCTCCAAGTGTGTGTTACCTAAACATTCTTCCCCATAATATCAAAGCACGAGTCTCCAGCAGCAGCTGTGTTAGCATGTTTTGTCTAGGTGCTAGGGTCTGACCAGAACAGAATAACAAGGGGCATTGTTTATCGACCTTGCTCACAGTGTTCAGACTAAACTCCAGGAATAAGCAGAGAACGAACCAAGCAGACGGTTCTCATGTGAAAGGCATAAACAGAGTCTTGCAAAAACAAAGCCATGTAGTAACGTGCGCAAAAGCAGCATCATGGCTGCTGGGCTCATGCTAACTTAGCGATGTCGACAATGTCCCTATCGGCCATGTGACAGGGTCCCACGTGGGGGATTACTTGCCTATTTTTGTCTCTGGATCATCCTTCAGATGTTGGGTATTGCAGGTATACTATTAGCAACATGGATGGGAATGTTTTGTGATACCTCCAACAAGACTGCACCCTATGGTTCATTGGAAGTGGATGCAAAATGTTTGATTTGTTGGACATTCTCTCTAACTTCTATTTCCATTGCAGAGGCAGAGTGGTTATGCTCAGATGTACTTTCCACACAGCCTGTGAAATGGGATGAAAAATATTGCACACACCTCCAGTGACTCCTGGGCTCAGTCAATCTATCCTTACAATAAAGGTAGCCACTACATTTGAGTAGTTGGTTGCCCCTTCTTGATTTCATGTATGTTGCTTGCCTTGGTGTAGCTATTTCTTTAGATTCTGTTGGGGAAAAAATAAAGAGAAAAAAGTATAAGCTTCAATATTTTTTTGCAATTTTTTTTTGCTATGTACAATGTTTGTAAGCCTGTTGCGAAAAAAACAATTGTTTTTTAACTTTATGCTAGTAATAATGAAAAGGAACAGTGTTGAAACCTTGTTAAAAATGTTTCATGCCATTGTTAATATGCATTTTGCAACCTAGGGGAAAAATGTTGGTTGCAGGAGTAATTGAAAAGTGAGATTTGTTTATCTAGAATATACTGGGCCTAATTACGATGTTGGTCGGAGTTGCCTCCAACCGACACTGTTTGGGGGAAGGAACTGCCCGACCATAGGTTGGCCGTTCCAACAACCCCATTAGGATGCAACTGCACATGGTGCGGTTGCAAACTTCAATTTTTCAATGGGAGCTTGTGCAGTGGGCAGAAACCGCCCGCAGCACAAGCTCCCATTGAAAAATGGAAGTTTGTAAACATCCCTGCACCATGTGGCAGGCACCGTGCAGTGCAGGGATGTTTAGGGGGCACCAAATGCGGAGATCCAGGGGGAAGGGTGCCCAGCCAGGGGCCCCAAAGTCAGTTTCTGACAGCCAATCCATGTCAGAAAGGCGACATGAATTGGCTGTTCAAAGGTGATTATTTTTAGAGACTCCACAGTAGTTGGAGAATATGTCTGGCACTGTAAGAAAATAATTCTTTCCAAAATCAATTGTAATCACCTTTCCTGTCACTGTCCAGCAACTGCCCTGAAGGACCCACATACTGGAGTTAGAATAGTAATTTTGCCCCCAGTCACTGTCCAGCACCTGCCCTGAGGGACACCCCAGCAGAGTTAGAATAGTCATTTTGCCCCTAGTCACTGTCCAGCACCTGCCCAGAGGGACGCCCAAAGCGGAGTTTGAATGGTAAGTTTACCCAAAAATGCTGTCTAGCACCTGCCCAGAGGGATGCCCACTGTAGAGGTTTAATAGTAAAATTGCCCCCAGTTTCTATTTACCATATCCCTTGAAAGTCACCCCCGGAAGTGTTAGAACATTTAAAAAACATTTTTTTAGACATTACTGCACCATTTTTTTTTATTACTTTCAAATAATGTAACTAATGTGTCCACACATTATGGTAAATGATTACTCTACGGGGTAACATTTTTTACCAGAAGTTGTCAAAATCTGCAAAATAATGTACAAAATAAATTAATAATGTGGAATAATTTGCCCATACTAGGTATGTTATTTGCTTAAACGCTGTACTTGCCTTCTCTGGTAGATGGCAGTATCTCTACAGCAAACTGCTACTGTTCAGAGAGCGTAAGAGACGTGTGTAAAAAATGTAAGTCCGTTTTTATATAGCGCAGCTACTCACCCTTACGGGTCTCAAGGCGCTGGGGGCCGTCGTGGAAATTAAGTGAGCTATTGCCCAGAGTCACATGGTGCTGAGCTGAGCTGCCGCCGGAGCCGGGGATCGAACCGTGAACCCTGTGCTCCGAAGTCAGCTGCCCTGGCCGCTGCACCACACCTCTGCACGGTGGCCACGAGCAATGTCAGTGTACCACTAGTCACAAAATGGTGGACGGCTCGTTTTATAGTTGTTTTGAAGGGGTAACCACATTTCGAACAAAAATAAGCATTGGAATGTATATTTTAACGTGTTTCTTATTGTGACTGAAAGTGTATTTATTTAAAATGTTTGAGGAAAAGTTTTCTAAAGTTGTAACATACCATGGTAGTCGAATGTTTATTGAAAGAAAAATAAGTGCATTTCTGTAAGTGTTGCTACAGTGTCGAAATTCTCAAAAATTCTTTATTTCCCAAAACAAAATATTTAGCTGTGTAGAAACGTTTTTTAACATGCTTCATAAACCTGCATTGTAACAGTATGTGTGGTAAAGGTATGCGTGGTCAAAGTATGAGTGGTAAAAGTAGTTTTAATGTTTCTCTATGGACATGCGTGGTAGTGGTATCTGTGGTAAAGACGTGCATGGTTCAGACTTATTTGTGGTTTAGACTGCGTTGTAAAGTCATGCGGGGTAGTGGCATCAGTGGTACTGTCATACATCTACTTTTAAAGGGTGGTAGTGAGGGAATCCGTGGCGGCGGTGGTCATTGGGGGGCGCCAACAAACGTTGCACTGGTCACCACCAGAACTAAAACCGGTCCTGAGAGGAATGCTAATGTTTACTCATTACCATTGTGATCTTCGCATCTACATTAAGTGGCCCAATCCACCCTCTATCCCACTTGACTGTTTAGCATTTGATGACTGGGAGAAAAATCGAGAAAATCATAAATTTGTATTTTATTGTACTTAAAAAATGTTACATTGTGTTCTAGTCTGTTTTGAAAACTATGCTTGTTTCACATATACATGATGCGGTTCAGAATAAAGGTACACTGGCTAATTTATAACCCTGCTCTGGAACGCCAGTACCAAATTTCCCTGATAGCTATGTCAATTTGCCTCAACCATGGCCGATAGGAACTCAATCAGTTAACAGTGCTCGGACCCACTCTGAAGTTTGCCAAATTAATGTACAGTAAAAGTGACATACAACAGGCCTTGTCTTTCTGTCATTGAAATACATGTATGTCAGTGAACTTTAGATCTGACGGGGTGGGGTCCTGACCTTGTATGTACCAATCCCTTCAATTCTCAGGCATGCAAGAGGGCCAGAAATGAGTAACCTGTTTCAAAATAAAATGTTCTTCAGGGCAAAATATAAACAAACAATTATCAAAGCCAATGTGACTGGCTTGCCTGTAACATAGACACATGGTGGCACCATAATTCCACATATTTGTAATTGTGAAACAGTAAAAAACTGTAGCCACTTCAGCTGCGACCTAATTGAAACATAAAAGAAATAATTACAGGAGTAAACCCGTTAACCCAGGTGAGACCGGGTGAAGTTTGTAACAATACAACAATGTCTCAACTGGAAATCATTAGAAAAGGCAATTTAGGATAATGGCATACATCACAAGGGAGGGAACAAAGGGAGACCACAACAGAATTGGTAAAAGGGAAAAAATATTTATAAGTAGTTATATCAGCACTACCGTATAATTCAAAAAACAGTGACCATACCAAACAAGTGTGCACTGAACATGCTAGTGACAGTGGAAGGCGCAGTGACACTAGGGTGAAAGACACAGTGTGAACGGCGAAGTAAGAACAAATAATAATGTGGTCAATAATACAAATATATACAAGATCAGTATTTTTGAATCGGGTAAAATAAATTGACCACAACAGCGCCAAAGTTCTGTGCTGGGTAGTCGACGGCGTTTCAACCTGATCAATTTCAGGTCATCATCAGGACAAATGGTCACTTATTTCCAAAGTAATGCTGTATAGGGGAACAGGGAGAGGAGAGCAGGGTAAGCGGATGAAAAAGCCCCGTAGAAAGTGAATAAAGAGAAAAGAGGGTGCAGGTAATGGCCAATTACCTGAGGGCTGGAAGGCAGAACAAGCGCGGGCGGTCTACTTGGAACGGTTAGGAAGGGATCAATAGATAGTGGTCCAGCAGGAGGGATCAATCATGCAAGTACGAGAGTCACGTCGGCCCTAATGGGAGACAAGGGAGGCGGGGAAGTGTAAGACTGAGAGTCCGGTGAGATCAAGTGGGGAGGAGAGTGATTGACAGGGGCAAGGAGGAAATTAATACCTGTAGGAATCAAATGGAAGGACCAGCGTGAGGCCACAGGTGGGCTGGAGGCAACCTGGGCGAGGGGCACCAAGTACAATTGAGGTACCACACGATCCAGGTGAAGGATGATCTGTGTGTGCAAAAGTAAGGGAGAAATCAGGTCAAGAAGACTATGGGAGACGGTTACAGGGGCTTGTGGGCAGAATCATACCTGTAATGGCGATCCAAACTCCAGGGGTCCGGGCCGTAGCAGCTACGGGGCGGAGTGGGCGGGAAAAGCCGAATAGCTGTGCATCAATCACAATTAGAGGGGTTTCACACGATCCAAGTTAAAGATGATCTGTGTGGGCAAACATACACGGTGAATCAGGCCGAGCAGGCTAAGGGAAGCGGTAATTGGGCTGTGCAGGCAGGGACATACCTGTAAGGGAGAATCAACCTCCAGAGGTCCGGACCGGAGCCGGCTGCGGGACGGTGTGGTGGGGCAATTATCAAATTGTGGGGAGGGGAGGAGATGAATCCTTTGAGTACCCGGTGGGCGGAGGACGAGTGAAGCGTCCGCATCTTGGGGAAAGTGGTGAGTGAGTCTGAGAGGCCGGAAGAGATAGCAAACACCGTAGATCACGTGGGCCTCAGACGACTAGACCGCGTAGGTTTGGAATTCTTCTAAGCCCCCTGGGGGACCCGTGATCACGCATATTAGGGAAAAGTGGAAGGCACCAAAAGGGGTGTTTGAGACTGCGGTGTGTAGAGCTACAATTCTAATGATAGTGATGGTAAATCCATAAATCATACATTTGTGAAAGGTATTACATGGTATGACAACCGTTGTACAGTTGTGTAGAAGAACAACATTGGCAATTATGATGACGTTCAAAACGGAGATATGCATGTAAATTGCATGGCATGGTGGAGATGAAGGGTTACAATTACAATGGCTAAATTAACAACCGTGGTTAAACATTGTATAGACTGCAGGAGATTACATTAGGTAAAGGCATTTAACAATGTGCAAAATGGAGATATGCATGTAAATTGCATGGCATGGTGGAGATGGAGGGTTACAATTACACTGGCTAAATTAACACCCGTGGTTAAACATTGTATAGACTGCAGGAGATTACATTAGGTAAAGGCATTTAACAATGTAAGCAGTTGCTTGCAATTCGGCAGCAGGGAGAACAAGGTATTGGCATAGTTTTCACAATGATGACATCAGGTGTGACTCTAGTAAGGTGTAGACTACTATGATCAGGGTATAGTGGTGGTTATAGAGAGGATTGTCCCAACTAGGTGCCTGTAGGGAAGGAAAAGGACAGAATTGGATCGGTCATACGGGTCAGGGTACAGTGATGACCGTGTTCTGTTCGTCCAGTGTGTTTAACCCATTATTGACAGAGCTGCAGCGGGCAATCCATCTGCATTCGCATTTGTTAAGCAGAAGTTGTAAATTGCCACCCCGGATAGGAAGTTCCGGGCTGTCAATCACTTGCCAGACTAAGTCTGTTTCAGAATGTTTTTTTTCTTTGAAGTGTCCGACCAGTGATGCTGTCTCAACATTACATCTTATGTGGCTTTGATGCTGGGAAATACGCTGCTTGACCATTTGTGTGGTCTGACCGATGTACAATCGATTGCAAGGGCAGCGTATAGCGTAGATGACGTTGGATGTGCGGCAGTTGGAAAAATGTTTAAGTTGGTAAGTGTGCCCCCCGCAACAAATTCCTTTGTATTGTGGGTGAGGTTACAGGCAGAGCATGATTGGCATTTGTAATGGCCGAGGATCGGTGGTAGACCCCACATGGAAATCACAGATTGGGCTTTCTTTTCATTTTTGGGCCAGGTGATGGCATGGACCAGTTCGTCAGATAGGTTGCTGCCTCTCTTGTAAGAAAAGAGGGGAGGTTCCTTGAAGGAGGCATGGGTGTGCAATATGGGCCAGTTTTTTTTTGATTACCTTACTGACCATGTTGCTGGAGGGACTGTAGGTAGACACAAATGGGATGCGTAAGTTGGTCCATTTGGGGGAAGGGGAGAGAGGTACTTCCCTGTGGCAGTACCATGCCCGTTTGGAAGCACGGGAGACAATGCGTTTCAGGTAGCCCCTATTGATCAGTTTCTCAGAGAGGATGGCAGCTTCTCTGAAGTAATCCTTGCACCACTTACAGTTTCTCCGGATACGGAGAAACTGTCCATAAGGAAGGCCGTCTTTAAGGCCTCTCGGGTGGTAGCTTGAGTACATCAAGAGAGTGTTGCGTTCTGTGGGTTTGCGATATAGAGTAGTGCCTATGGCCCCTTCCTCAGCATGAAGTGTGAGGTCGAGGAAGGGGAGGGCATTGGTTCTCACATCAGAGGTGAATCTGAGGTGGGGCTAGCAATTATTGAGCCAAGATATGAAGGATGACAGATCTTCTTGTGTGCCATGCCAGAGTAGAAGAATGTCATCGATGTAGCGACGCCAAAGGTTGATTTTATCCAGAAATGGGTTTTGTGCAGATAGAAAGTGAGTGGTTTCGAGATGGTGTACATAGAGAATGGCGAAGTTAGGGGCGAAACAAGCGCCCATGGTGACACCTTTGATCTGTAGGAAAAAGGTTTCGTTGTAAAGAAAATAGTTGTTTGTGAGGGCAATACGTAGTAGGTCCATTAGGAATTCAGAGGGGATGCGGGCAGGTCTAGGTCGTGTATCCAAGAGTTGTTTGATGATAGTCAGGCCTTCAGTGTGGGGTATGTTGGTGTACAACGATTCGATATCCAGGCCTATCATGAGGTCATTGTCATCGTCAAAAGGTCTGTCTTCGATGATATTAATCAAATGTGTACTGTCCCTGACAAAGGTATCGGTCAAAGGGACAAATTCTTTCAAAATAGAGTCGATGTATTTACCCAGTGGTTCCAATATTGAACCACAACCAGATACTATAGGTCGTCCTGGTGGATCAGTCGAGAATTATGGATTTTGGGTAATACGTAAATCACTGGAGTTCTAGGGTGTTGGTTGTTTAAGAATGCATGTTCTTTTTTGGAGGAAATCTCTGAATGCAAAGCTTGAGTGGTAACAGCTAGTATTTGTTTGCGTATGTCAGGTAGTGGGTCTGTGGGTAAGGCACGGTAGTGGGAGGTGTTGTTAAGTTGGCGTAGGACTTCAGTATCATATTTGTCCACATCCATCACCACTATACCACCGCCCTTGTCCGCAGGCTTGATAACTGTGTGTTTGTTATCACGTAGGCTGTCCAGAGCCTGTTTTTCAGTGAGAGTGATATTGTAAGGGACAAATTCAGATTGATGTTCTAATTCCTTGACTTCATGCATAACTAGTCTTTCAAAAGCCAGGATTTCAGGGGGCATTGTGGTAGCAGGTGGAAGAAAAGTAGAGGCCGGGTGAAACTGTCTCTCAAAGGGTCTGTTGGAGTCAGATTTATTGGAGAAAAATTGTTTCAGGCGGATGCGTCTGAAGAATAGAAGTAGGTCCTCTTCTAGTTTAAAGAAGTTACTACGGTCAGCTGTGACAAAAGAAAGGCCCTTACTGAGGAGTGAGACTTCGTCTGAGGACAGGGTATGTTTAGACAAGTTGAAGATTGGGATTGGGGAAACATTAGAGGTGTTTGGGTCTGCGGGTATTAGATCCACTTCGTGGGTGGCGATAGGTGGTGCAGTGGGTATGAGATCCATCATGGGTACCAGATGTGGAGTGGTAGTGTGGTAAGGCGTGATATGATTCATCTGGTGTGCCTCGTCATTGTGTGCTGCGCTAGGCGGAGTAGCCATTATTGTGGGCCCCATTGATAGAATTTGCAACGTGTTTGTCGCTCGCCTGCGTACTGATATTGGTAGTTGGGTCTTGTTTGTCCGTGGCCACATCCGCGGTTTCCTCCTAAACAACCAGATGGTAGTAATGGTTCTGGATGGGGTCAAGTCAGTGGGCGATCGGCGCTAGGGCCTTCACCAGGGTCTGAATCCTAGATGGACGTGTTTGAGGAATCTGAAAATGTAATAGCTTGATTATTCCTATACCTGCCCCAGTTCCTATTTCTAGGTGGTTGGTAAGGTGTGTTGAAAAATGTATCAAGCAGGTAAGGGTAAGTCGTGTCTTTGTTGTAGTTTTTTATGTCTTTCTGAATTTTGTGTATCTTCTTGTTCTGTTCAAAGGTCTGGAATGTGGCAATGGTGTTGTTGATTTTGTCTAGTAGAGCCTTTGCGTCAGTGATGGATGTGTCTGAAAGAATATGTTTTTCAAGTTCCGCGATCTCTTCAAGCTCCTTTTTACTATGTTCTATGGCTGTATCAATGCCTAGCACCATCCAGTGCCTGGAGCAGGTGGTGGCATGGTGGCTGAAACCAGTGCGGAATTTGGGATCTTGGGTAAAAATGGCAGGGACGTTACGTATTTGAAGCCCTAGTGGTGTGGTATCAGATTTGAGGTATTCCGTTAGCATACGTGCATGTAAGTCGGTGCGAATCTGTTTCTTCTTTAGATTTTCAAGTTTTTCCAATAAAGCCCTTGAGGTATTGGGGGCTGTCAGAAGGGGAGTGGAGGTGTGTGAAAGTAAAGAGGGGCCACTAAGGATGCGTTGGATGTAATCATCCGTGTAGGCAGGGGTCTCCCTGGATGACATAGTGTGTAAATCAATAGCACATTATGTAACAACTCAATGTGTGAAGTATACAAGATACTCTCGCAACCCAGCGTTGCTCAATATCAAAGAAATAATTACAGGAGTAAACCTGTTAACCCAGGTGAGACTGGGTGAAGTTTGTAACAATACAACAATGTCTCAACTGGAAATCATTAGAAAAGGCAATTTAGGATAATGGCATACATCACAAGGGAGGGAACAAAGGGAGACCACAACAGAATTTGTAAAAGGGAAAAAATACTTATAAGTAGTTATATCAGCACTACCCTATAATTCAATAAACAGTGACCATACAAAACAAGTGTGCACTGAACGTGCTAGTGACAGTGGAAGGCGCAGTGACACTAGGGTGAAAGACACAGCGTGAAAGGCAAAGTAAGAACAAATAATAATGTGGTCAATAATAATGCGATGCCCATAGGACCCCTGGAGTTTGGATCTCCATTACAGGTATGATTCTGCCCACAAGCCCCTGTAACCGTCTCCCATAGTCTTCTTGACCTGATTTCTCCCTTACTTTTGCACACACAGATCATCCTTCACCTGGATCGTGTGGTACCTCAATTGTACTTGGTGCCCTCGCCCAGGTTGCCTCCAGCCCACCTGTGGCCTCACGCTGGTCCTTCCATTTGATTCCTACAGGTATTAATTTCCTCCTTGCCCCTGTCAATCACTCTCCTCCCCACTTGATCTCACCGGACTCTCAGTCTTACACTGCCCCGCCTCCCTTGTCTCCCATTAGGGCCGACGTGACTCTCGTACTTGCATGATTAATCCCTCCTGCTGGACCACTATCTATTGATCCCTTCCTAACCGTTCCAAGTAGACTGCCGCGCATGTTCTGCCTTCCAGCCCTCAGGTAATTGGCCATTACCTGCTCCCTCTTTTCTCTTTATTCACTTTCTACAGGGCTTTTTCATCCGCTTACCCTGCTCTCCTCTCCCTGTTCCCCTATGCAGCATTACTTTGGAAATAAGTGACCATTTGTCCTGATGATGACCTGAAATTGATCAGGTTGAAACGTCGTCGACTACCCAGCACAGAACTTTGGCGCTGTTGTGGTCAATTTATTTTACCCGATTCAAAAATACTGATCTTGTATATATTTGTATTATTGACCACATTATTATTTGTTCTTACTTCGCCGTTCACACTGTGTCTTTCACCCTAGTGTCACTGCGCCTTCCACTGTCACTAGCACGTTCAGTGCACACTAGTTTTGTATGGTCACTGTTTATTGAATTATAGGGTAGTGCTGATATAACTACTTATAAATATTTTTTCCCTTTTACCAATTCTGTTGTGGTCTCCCTTTGTTCCCTAATTGAAACATTTGGAATATATTGTGGCTCCGCTATTATGAATTTATTAGAGCTTCTAGCAAACAGCTACAGCTGTCTGTAACTATTTGCTAAAAAGTGCCTCCATATTGCTCTTATTTTCTCACTGTCCATTCTTCTTTCTGGTGTCTATATTCTTTCTCTCTCTTTCTCTGTATTTATGTAATTGGCTGTCATTTCTATCTTAAGCCTTTGGGGTATAGTTATGTAGCTTTCATGCAGCACAGCAAGCCACCTTGCTGCGCTGCTTGAAAGGGCAGGAATGCGCCGTATTTAACACAATACGGCACATTCCTCTCCTTTTCTTGCTCTGGCGCGCTCTGTGAGGCCTAGTGCCAACACAGGTTCCCTTGCACCATGGTACAAGTGTGCCTGCATTGTAAGCAGGATTGTTTTTGTGCAGAAGGGGCATCTTGCTGTAAAAAAACAATCCCCTGAGGCATTTTTCTCTTTCTAAGTGTGCTGCAGAATGCAAAACTTCATGGCGTGATCGATGATATGGTGTAGTATGCTGTCCTGAATGATCATGCTCATGGCTGAGATTCACATGTTGAATTTGTCATGTTCAGTCTAGTCTATGTGGTAAAATCCACAAGTCACAAATCTTCTTTAATGAGGGCAGATCAGCGTAGATGGAATAATGGCCGCTGACAGTTAGAAATACAAAATCAGGTCAAACCAATTAATTAAGCAATTACAAAGAAAACTGCAAAATGATGGCAGCAAGTTTAAAATTCTTAATGAATAAATGTGACCTTCCCAAGCGGAAACTACAAATGAAGAAAACTGAAAAATAAATTGGCAAATTATTGCATTGGGGACAGGAACAAAAAAGAAAGACGTACTATTTCCACTGGGGAAAATGTTTGGATTGGATATGTCTCAAAATATTGTGATAATGGGAATCCCTTTAACTCCAATCCTTCAGCAAACCAAAAAATGGAATCTGCTCTTCTCCTTAGTCCACGAAATAAAGTTCAAATATACAGAAATTAACCGGTGCAGAGGAGATTTAAATTTCCGTCCAGAATAAGAAGGATTAAACCATATCGTTCTGCTGCACATCATTAAAACGTGCGTGTCAAAAGTTTTCTGCCCAATGCTTATAAATATTAAGATTGCAACAGCTGCAGAAGCCCTGTCATACATCAGGACGCACGGAGTCCTAGTAATTGTTGCAGCCTTTTTAAAAAAATTAAAGTACTTTTAGAATCGTATCGAATCTGTAATTGTATTTAGCACTTAGTTCTGTTGTTTTATATCGCTCTATGTGTAATTGTGGATTTCTTTGGAGGCCAAGAACCAAATGCACTGAAAATTAAAACCCTTATTCGGTATCAAAACACAATTGTTTGCATTGTCTGCTCTAAAGGTGGTCGCCATTAGTGTAGTTAGACACATCAACCTACATGCCTTACACAAAAGCAGAGCCTGACAAAGTTCTTTGTTAAGATCGTTTTGTTCTAAAGTGACAGTGATTACATATTTCTTGTTCCCTTGATAGGCAGCTTGAGTGTCTGGCTGAGCTGTTCCTAGGACCCTGGTCTGATAAAAGGATGCACTGATTGTCCTCTAAGCTGGGCATTGGCAGAGGAAATGGGTCTCAAATTCCCCTCCCTCTCGTAGGATTCTGCACCCCTAGGCTCGCACTGAATGGGTTCGTCCACACCTGCATGCGCCCCATTATACAGTTCCTGGATGATTCACTTGTGCCGGCTCGGAACCGCTTCTGACATAAGAGTAGCTCCTGAAATGAGAATCCGAAGGGTTTCCACTTCCATCTATCTTTGCTGAAAAACACAAATTAATGGTCTTTTTGTCTATGATGTCGGAAATGCGAGGCACTCGAGTCTCTTCGTAAAGGATTTCACTGAGAGTAATTCACGGAGAGTAAATTGTATAGTTTGGTGGCTTAGTGGACTAATGCGTTCACTGTAGGAACCTGTGTTTGACCTCAAGATCACAGGTTAAAAACCCGGTGGGTCCACTCAGCCTTTCATCTTTCCGAGGTCGGTAAAAGGAGTACCATTGAGTTCGGTAACAATAAACTACTGTTGTTCAGTGTCAAGATACCCTTCTGCTTTATAAATACACATGTTTAGTGCAAGATGGATATAAGACAGTCGTTTTGTTCTGCATCCAGAACACCAAAATTATTGAAACGTCAGTTTCCGTCCATGTCTACTTTTGAAGTGGATTTAAATTGATAATGTAGAAGAACTGCTTGAACATTGCTAATTCACGCATCATACTTTGGACTGCATCCCCACCCCCAGGTCCTTGATTTAGGTCTTGCTATTAGAAGCAGCTCATTACAGTAGGACAAGAAAATGTCACTGTGAAAGGGGAAAGTGAATCTTTCTTCAGATTCTGTGTATCCTGTACCCCAAGGTAGGTGTTGTACCTACAGGAGGCTTGGCTGGCAGTGGAGCAGCAGAATGGGACAACAGTGAGCTCACCCCAGCTCCAGACAAGCCACTCAGTGCCCAAAATCAATCACAGCGCTCGTGAGTGTTGTTCATTCTTTTCTGCACAGATCTTCTCGTTTTCAGGTGACTGGGCTGGGGGTCACTTTTATGGAAAGTTCCCTGCTCGAATACCCCTCTCTCCTCAGCCATAGCTCCTTCCCTCATACAGCAGTGCTTAATTTGTAAAATATTAAGTGCAGGTGCTCAAATTTTTTAGGCGGCCACACCCACTTTCCCGGCTCCACCCACTTCTTCCACTGGCTCCACCCACTTCTTCCACTGGCTCCACCCACTTACTCTATTGGCTCTACCCACATCCTCAACTGGCACTTCGGAAAGCCAGATGTAATACCCAGTGATTCCATGATATATAGGGGGTCATGTCTTTAAAAATAAACATACTGGGTCATGTCCGTCAAGTATCCAGGTGCATTAGGCTTACACAGTCATCATATGCACTATAACATCTCCAAATTCACCGCCCACGCACTGCAATGCACATGGCTGCGACATAATCTATCCTGCCAACATAGGTAGTGTAGGGTGGTAGGTGGTGTTCCCCACAGAGTTGAAGGTGGGATAGTGGTGCGTATGCGCTACTGCTTTAATAATAGGGTTCCTCTTAAGTGGTTGTTATTGGCACCCTCGAGCAAAGGGGAGAGAGGGACTCCTGCTTTGACTGAGGTGCAGTGTGCTGTGAGTGAGGGAGGGCTGAGGAGTTGCTTCAGGGCTGGAAAGACAGACCCTTCCTGAAAGCAGCATCCCATCCACCATTGGAACGGGGTTACTAACCCCTTCCAATCTAGTAGCTCAGCCCCTCCTAGATTCTTATTATGCACAGAGCTTATGGTTAGTCTATTCAATCAAACCAAATAGATTTTTTTGTACAGCATGAATGCTGAACTCACAAATTGGAACGTGCTCTCGTATGTGATAAAGAAAAAGTGGCTCTGCAAAATAAAATATTTGCATAGGATGACATAATGAGACCAGTTTATGGGTCATGTACATGACAGATCAAATGGATTCTTCAAGTTAGCATACCGGGCAGTTATGATTTTTCGAGGTCTTCAGAGGTATCAATATGTGGATGGAGCCCCTGTCTCAGTAGGACTCTGAAAGCTCTTTTTTGTTGATCACGCACCCTTTCAACTGTGAAGGCAGACAAAACAAGCATTTGCAATGCAATAGGTCTCGCATTTACGGGAGTTTAAGCTATTGGCAGTGTAAATGACAATGCGTTTTATTTATGTTTCAAAACCAAAACATACATAAAAGGCATTGTCATTTACAATGCCTATAGCTCAAATTCGCGTAAATGCGAGACCTATTGCATTGCAAATTACTTGTTGTTTGGAGTGTTTTGGCTGGATGTGGTGTTCTTTCTACAGTAAAACATGGCGGATCAGGTAACAAGCCAAAGAGCCTAAAGTGTGATTAGAAAAGAAGGAAGCAGGACGTGTTTGTTATTTAAAAGGGTGAAAGTGACAGCATTATGCATATTCCATTCGAACAAGTGAAACAGGCATTCGAACAAGTGAAACAAGTGAGCCGAAAAAACCAATCAGGAGCGAAACTACAACTAAACAGCCTGAAAACTAAAATGAATTACAACAGTTTATAAAATAAAACCACTTACCACCAGATTGGGTAACTTGACAGACCATGGGTCAGCCTACACACAAACAGTGTACATTCAAAAAAGGCCATCTTAAGAGTGTTTTTAAAGCAGCTAGTGGTGGGGGAGGACACAGCAAGGGGAGATGAGGTAGCGAGAGCAGGGGCACCGAAGACACGAGAAAAAAAAAAGCAACACAATATTAAGCAGTGACTTGGAAGGTAATAACAGTCTTGTTAACTGACTTATGGATTGAAAATCGGGTTCTCATTATAATCACGCCATTATCCACGATAGGTTTATCAGTTCGTGTTTCCTGTCAATGGGGAAAGCTGCAATTATGTCCTTTAAGTGGATCGATAAAAAGATTACATAAAAATATTAAAACAAAACTTTTTTTCTAATCTGAAAGGAAATTCGCACTGTGATGTTGTGGGCCCTAAGGTGACATTACAGGGAAAACAAGACAGACAATGAAGTGCTCAGTATGACTGGAGCGCTGGAGAGGTTTGTCCAGCTCCCTTTATCAGCATGGTCACCTGAAACTGCGCACGCTGCCAGCTGCCGCCCAGCCCCAACCCTCGCAGAACCAAAATCCAGCCCAAATCAGTGTCCCGAGTCCGACCCGCCCACGGCGGTCCGGCTGGCCGGGAACACTGAACTAAGGGCCGCGGC
The DNA here is from genome assembly GCA_963921515.1 of Calotriton arnoldi. Classification (NCBI taxonomy): domain Eukaryota; kingdom Metazoa; phylum Chordata; class Amphibia; order Caudata; family Salamandridae; genus Calotriton; species Calotriton arnoldi. The sequence goes on from CAWUFW010000926.1 coordinate 3,305,798, forward strand.
CACCTCGCCATCAACATATATAAGATTGAGTTGAGAAGAACTAAGAGATTCATCACATCATCATGAATCTCCATTCTCCTCTTGCCTGGCATCATTTATGATGATCATCAATCATCATGGCATGGGCGGCGGGCGCATGGCGGCTACGCTACGTCGCACTCGCTACTACTGCTCTACTTGTTAAGTTAAGTACCTTACTGCTTACCTCTACTTAAACTTAGCGGTTTGTTCGTTGACGTGGTGGGCCGGGCGGCTGGCCCGGATTACTTAATATCTGTATGTGTTTGCGTTAGAAATAAAATGCATTGTTTTTTATATTATTGCGCTAACATTTAAAGGCCAGAGGTGAACTACTACCGCAGACGCACGCAGACAATCTGCCAGGTAGGTGCTCGTTCTGCAGTAGACTAGCATACTTTTTGAATGAGTGGGGGTGTAGGCGGGTCAAGGGAACATCGGGGGAGGGGGCGGGTGCCGGGTGGGTCGTCAGTCAGTCAGTGTTCGAAACCGCAACAAAGCCAGAAGAACGCGGACACACAATGACTGCAGAGTGCAGACAGTGCACAGCGGTGCGTGCGTTAACTGATAAATTAGGGCACACTGGGCCAGGCGGGCCTGACAGCCTGCAGTGCCTGCCTCACCTGGTGCTGCAGCTGTTGCCTGTTACTGGACTAGTGGCTACACTACTACTGCTGCAATCCTCAACCAACGTCGTCGTCGGTCGTCGCGCTGGCTGGGGAGTTCAGTTGAATGGCCGTTGATTGAAGTGTGACCAGTCACGTTGACTCGGTGGTGGGGTGCGACCGGCCCGAGCGCGGGTATGCTAGGGCGTGGCAATGCGCAATATGAAATCTGCGCACGCTCACGCTGCCTGCTGCCGCCCAACCCCGGCAGAAGAACCAAAAATCCAGCCCAAATCAGTGTCCCGCCCGCCAGCCGGGAACACTGAACTAAGGGCAGCGCGGCCGCGGAACATAGAGATTTCACTGACTCTGACTGGGACTGTGGATTGATGAGTGAGACAGACGGACGAGCTCAGCAGCAGATACTGTGGACGAGTTCCATAAAATAACAGTAACACTGTGACACACTGCCAAGTCCAGTACCAGTAGTGCGGTAAATTATTATCAAAGAAAGTCAATGACGTGCAGCAACGCGTGTAGACCCGGCCCTGATAATTAAGTGCCGGTGCTAAGCACCGGAAAGCACCGGCACAAATTAAGCACTGCCTCTGAAGCACTTCTAGCAGGATCGTTGCAGAGGTTCTATCCTTTTCTTGCAATAAGAAAAGAGTTATCTGCCGAAGCGAGCAGTCTTGGAGCTCAGAACTCTTCCACAGTTCAATAGTGCTGAAGGCCGCCTGACATGGGCAGGCAGAAGTCCCTGAAACTCTGATCTGAGGATGCCATCCTGTTTTTACACTGGGCTAGCTGACTAAAATGAGGATTCCAAACCCCATCTCTGTGTGCGCCATGTCTGGTTTCAGGGTGGGTTTCACAACAAGCTGCTACTCAGCCACATGCCTTTGTTCTGCAAATTTAACTGGCAGAAGGCTGGAACCGGGATTTTCCTGGCAGAAGCTTGTGGGACTTGGCTAATACACAGAGATTGTTTGTGCACACCCATGAGAAAGAATGTAGCATGAAGGGGCAGAGACTGCCCTTACATTACAGAGTCTTCTGTCTCCATCCTTCTTTTCACAAAAGCCTGATCCACTTCATAGGGCTCCCAGGAATGATCTAGTAACAATCTACAATTCACAACCCTCTGTGACAGGCACACTCCATCCTTTCACCCAGGTCCTAGATCCAAGGGCTCAGGTGAACCCTTTTTAATAAAATAGGACAGTCGTCCACTCTACAATGAAGGTAACAGGGGAAAGGGCAGTCCCCTCGTCTATAATAAATTGCTGCCACATATGCCATTATATCTCAACCATTTGAGAGGACACTAATCACTGTCAACAAAGGACTTGAGGTTCCCCTCCAGACCATAGAGGCCAGCACTGGGTCTCAATCCATGCCACAAGTCTTCAGCATACAAGCATGATTCTCATGTGTGCCGAGGCAAAAAATGAACAAAAAGGTACTGAAATATATCATTGGGAACGTAGGGAAGGGGTGCACGCCCTACAAATGCAGGCAGGTGACATTCTTGTCCCAGGGGCATTCATGTATTTCAATACAAAGGTGCAAAAGGACACATTATTCTTGGCATTTATATGTCTGAACTTTCAAAACATTTCCCTTCATGGAGAACCCCCCTTCCCCACACTCAGAAGAAATACAGGGGTGGGCTTTTTTCTATCCTATCCTCTTTAAGGCATTTACTTTTGTCTTTCAGATGTGTAGGTTTGCATTGTTTTCTGAGTTGGATGCTATCTGAAAAATGTATGTGATACCCACACACTGCAATTGGGGGTGTTCGCTGCATCACTCCTTCTGTAACATCCATTTCCCACCCTCTTTCATGCCCCAAATCCTAAACTAATGATGGTGAGACATTCAATATGTTGGCAAATGTTCTTGTAAGTGAAATTCAACCAATCCTGAGACTGTGAATCAAGATGTAGAATATTAAACCACAACTTACTGTTTTTGCACCTGTAAGCTTCATTGGATGTATAAAAAATATTTTTATTTGATGTGATTTTATCTGACAGAAACCAATCAGAAAAACGGTGTGCATGTATTCTCTTTCACTGTGCAAGTGTTGAAAGTGACCCTCTTTTGTGAGGTATCACCCTACATTTTTTTGCCTGGTCTTTTTTGTAGACTCTAGGACTCTGTACACTTTACCCCTGCTAACCAGAGGTAAAGTGCCCATGCTCCTCCTTTCCACATAATGAAATTGACATACCCCTAATGGGCATACTTAACTTACGTACAATTCCCTAGTATATGGTACAAAAGTGTACCCAGGGCCTGCAAGTTAAAGGTCATAAGTGGACTGCATACCCCATTGTGCCATCCACTACAGTATAAGCATGACTACAGGTCTACCAAGTGTGGCCTGGCTGTACATTTATAAACTGCAACTTCGACCTGTCAAAATGACCCCTTTTGAGAGACATAAACCATCCTTTTAAATACTAACAAAAGTTTAATGTTAAACATGCACTTACAGTGAAAGTGTCATAAAGCTATTTTACTGTAGCAGGCTTTGCTGCTCTCTATGGAAACAGGAATACACTATTTATTATGTTATCTCAGGCTAGGAAGCAGCTACACATTTAATTTTTTGGATGTTCTGGAATATATATTATACACCCAACTTACTCGCAAACTCAGATTTATACTAAATATTTGGGGAAATTACTTTTAGAAAGTTTTCTTTTCCCTGCCTAAAGCATCAGAATGCCTATTTGCATGAGCCCAGCTGTCATCTGGCAACTGAATAGCTCCCTTGATGAGGTGTGAACTTGCTCCCAGAGCTGAGACAAAGACCTTGAGTGTGGAGAGGTGTTCTGTTCCTCTTGCATGATGACCATCTGATCTGTGCCCAGGAACTTGATTACCTTCAAAGAGGCCCACCACGTCGCAGGCAAGCTTTAGCTGACACCTGGGCAGGACCCTTCCTTTTGCCCCCTAGTCAGACTGGTGCCAATCCCAGTGGGAGAGGAGACGCCCTCAGAACTGGTTTGAAATGACAACAGGGGGAGGGAGTGTTCATTTCCTTGGACAAACTTCTGGGGTTGGAACACAGGCTCTCCACAAGGGGAGAACAATGTACTTGTCTTGGATTTAGGCTAACTGTGGGATTGTTTTGAGTAGGGAACATATAAAGTGCTGCAAAAGTAAGTAGGGTTGCCCCTGGGAACCTTTACTCTGTTGGTTAGGGAGGGACCAGTAATCAACCCCATCCACAGGCTAGTAACAGGCATAAATGTGGCACTAACAGTACTTTCCTGGGAACACTTTCTTGACTGGTTCTGAAGAACTTAAGAGGACTGGACCTGCTGTCTGTGACCAGAAAAGAGCCTAGAAGATAGGATCTGCTCTCCCTTTTGCACGCAGGAGAAAGAAAGTGACCCCAAGGGTCATAAGACTGACGTCCTATTCAAGCTACAAAGACATAGCAAGCTGAAAGATGCCTTTTCTGCATCTGCCCGATTGACAAGTTCCAATTGGACCTTGCTTGGACCCTGCTGCTGGCTTCTGCTGTAGAGAGCCTTGGCCGCTAAGTGCTTTCCCCAAGGTCCTGGACCCTTGGCTAGTGTCAGAGGGTTCTCCTCCTAACTTTTCCTGACACCTGGGATTTAGAAATGTTTTGGCTCCACAGACCTCAAGAGGGTTGGGACCAACCTGTCAAGTCGATCCAACAAAGGTGCATTGCCGATCTGATTTACTGGGACCTTGCGGAGAAGGTATCTGGCCTCCTGGATCCCACTTTAGCTACTTCCTGCAGTTTTGCCCCACTAGGGGAATCTGAACTCGGTGAAAGTGACTAAGTCTGAAAGTAGAAATCTTCGCCAGGCGAAGGCGTGAAAAGTATTGGGCTGACGTGGGACCTTCACTGGTCAAGAAATTCAAATTCTTCCCACTCTGAGTTTTCCACAAAATGTAATTGGCTTCACTGAGACTTTGTCCAGCGGCTCTCTGACGACATGGAGCCTTTTCCTGCCACAGCTTGCTGCCTTTCCTCGCTAAGGATTTTTGACTTCCATTTCAGAGACTAAGTCCAAAGGTAAAACGTCCAACCAGGTTTCTGTATCTATGCATTTGGACTGCCATTTCACCATTACTCATATTGTTTTGCCTCTAAACCTATGATGAAAAACAATCTATCATGCTAACAGATGTCCAGGCTGTGGGCCCAAGATCTGCAAGCCATTTGGTGGAGTTCCATAGCAAAGTGTCCTAACCGAAGCGTACCACTTCTGTTTTTTTCTGTGTTGAGTTTCATATAGTTGGTCTTCATCCAGCTGGCAACTTAGGGCATGCAGGTGGTGAGGTTGATCCGGCTGCTGGATGTTTTGTTGGAGAGGGAATGAATGAGCTGAGTGTCACTGCCGTAGGAGATTATGTGGATTCCCAGGGTCCGGATTATGTTTGTAAGAGGTACCATGTAGGTGTTGAACAGCATGTGGCTGAGAGAAGATCCTTGGGGTATTTCACAGATGAGGTTGGCGGCAGTTGAGGTGTAGGGGAAAGGCTGACCTATTGGGTGTACTTGGTGAGGAAGGAGAAAGTGGATTCTCAGAGGTTGCACTGCATAGAGAATAGTGATTTTATTAAAGACAAGGAGGCTAGCATTATGCAATAACCTTTTATTGACAACTTCCAGCACCAAACATTAAAAGTATTCCATAAAGAACTTTAACAACCCAATAATGAAAAATCGAACACTCAGTCCAATGAAAGCTCCTTGACAGCCATTTTCTTCATCTTTTGTTGCTGCTTCTAGGAGATAAGTACATGTCTTTTGTGTGGTAGATTTCTAATATTTTAAGCATCATTTGAAGTTGTTGGTTTTGAGATATGTGTTTTCTGCTTGAGAATGTATGCTTGGAATCCAATTTTTGGATTATTCTTCAGTTTAAAAAAACAGGTATTTGTTTAATTTTATGTTGTTTGGTTTGTTATATGACATTGCATGTTTTTATTTGTATAATTAGAGGCTAAGGATTTTTTACCTTTTGGGGTGTTAGTGGGACGCTACGGCGGTTGAATTTTATTCAAACAAGCTTGAATCTTGTTAGTGGTGCTCGCGCGCATGTTGTAGGCAGAGAAGTCTTAGATTACTTCAAAAGGAAACTAACATGGGTGGCCATCTCAATGCTGGGCTCGCACCGTGTTACGTCAAATCGAGGGGAATCGGAACGCATCTTCGCTACGAGTTTCGTCATGGTCACAGTACACAACTTGGGCTTTTCTTACGAGTCCGTACTGTGATCCAAGCGAGACGTTAAAAAAGTGGTGTTTTTAAGAAATAGTATTAAAAAATTTGGAAAAAAGAGAAATAAATTAAGAATGTTTTGTTAAAAGATTAGATTAATCCTTTCTTTTAAAGGGTATTTTGAAGATATTTACAGTAGATCCACTTCATTATGTGGTTTTGATCTCTTTTCTGAGGGAACTAGAGGTTTCAATGCTGGATGTCGTTTTTACCAACACAGCTGATGACAGTTTGTGTTTTTTCCTGTCACGAACAAGAGAAATTGATTCGAGGTGTTTTTCTCGGGCTCAGTAATGTAATGTTTGCTTGCAGCAAGGAGAAAAATATATCTATTTGGGAATAGGAATTTGGTAGTGTTTTGAATTCAGTTATCGGTTGATTTATTTTTTATATTTAAGAATATATATTTTATACATTATTTATTCGTTTTTTTCAGATTAGTAACGGAAGGATTTTGTTTACTATGGCGCAACAGGCTTCAGTTGAGGCAGGCCAAGGTGGAAAAGTTTCAGAATTAATTTCTAAGGAATTAAAAGATTTGGTGCATGAGTCAGTTAGAGCAGTTTAGGGCAAAAGGAGAATTTTTGTAAATGAGGAGGATGACTATTATTCTTTGTCAGAAGGCGAGGAGAGACCTGTAAGGGGGCCAGGAGGAAAATGTATGCGGAAGAGTAAGAATTTGGAGAACCAAGATGAGCAGAGAGGACTCCCAAGCGGCTCGAACAGATTGGGTGTCCTTAGCGACATTCCGAATGAGCAGGCTAACCCTGCAAATGACAATGAAGATGTTGATGAATACATCTTAGATCTTGATTATAAAGATTCTTTTGATGAAGATTTTGAAGGTAGTTCTAAGAGCAAGGATCATTCAAAACGTTTTGTGACAGATCCGTTGGGTGAAAAACTTTTTGACCCTAGAGAGATTAAACATCATCGGGTATCTGAATTGTGGCCCCTGAATCATGTTGCCAAGTATATTAAAAACTGGATTCGAAGACCTATGGAGAAGGAGGAACATAGATTGATGAAAGCGGAGTATTCTCATCCTGTGATAGGTGACAAGGAAACTATGACTCCTAATTTGAACAATGAGTTATTAACTTATCTTTTTAAATTGGTGATCCGAGGATAGGTTTGGAGCGATCGTTGAAACAGTGCGAGGATAAACTTTTAGACATTTTAGGCGTTCGCAAAAAGTATGTGTAGAATTTGAGACCACTTTTTGCAAATCTAGGGCCAGATGCACAAAGAATTTTTGTGGTTGCAAATGGCCCAATTTGAATGAATTGGGCTAGTTAGCAACCATAAAAATGCAACTTCAAATGTACAAAAGGCAATATGTGATCCGGTAACTTGTTATCTCAATCTCAATTTGCATTTGCCATTCTGTATTTGGAAGGGGCGTGTTTAGGGCTTCCCCTCCAAATACAATATGGTATGTATTACTGTTTTGCGACTGAACTCTGGTAGCAAAACAGTAATACATTATGAGCACCATTTTAAAGAGGTGGTCACCCATATGGAAAGGGGTCCCCTCCAGACCCCTTCTTCTTTTATAATGTTAAAAACGTTTTTTAAGGGACCACTGCATGCTCCTTAAAACAGTAGCTAAAAAGTTTCATTTTTTAAAATGCATCCTATTTTCCATTAAGGAAAACCTGCTGAGTTAAAAAAAAAGGTTGATTTATGAAAAAGCAATCACAGACATGGTGGTCTGCTGACCCCAGCAGGCCACCATTCCTGTGATGGTGGTGATTCCTAATGGTTCGCAAATTGCGACCTACCTCATGAATATTCATGTGGTAAATCGATTTGCTACCAACTAGGAATTGCTTTTTGGCAATACAAACATTCTTACATTAGGAATTTCAATTTCCTATTTGCGATTCGGACTTAATGGCAATTAGGAAATCGCTATTCCTAATGTTTTTACACCTGGCCCCTAATCTTTGTACACAATGCCCCTAATGGTATAGTAACTAACATGAACAAGTCCCACCACTCTGGACAACACATTTAGGGGCCGATTACGATGGCGGACGGAAAAGGCTTCCGTCCGCCATGCTTGCGGCAAAAAAAAACCAGCATGAACCGCGGCATTTCCGCCGGCCAAATTACGATGCAATGCACGTAAAATGCGACCGTGGCGGACGGAATTCACAAAAGACCGTCCGTCACGGTCGGAAAAGCTGCAAATCCGACCGTGGCGGTCGGGGAAAGCTGTTCAATGGACGAAAAAGGCCGCTTCTGCCGCGGTATGACAGCACGGCTAATTCCGATGAGATTGCGGAGCTGGCGTAACGAGCATACGTTCCGACCGCCGCGGTCGCGCTTAGGCCAAATGAATGGCGGAACAAACTTCACAACAATACTCAAAGTGGTCCTGCACTCTCTGCTGCCCTCGATCACATCAGACACGCAACCAATGATATACCCCAACTGTCTTTTGCTAATGAAAGCCATGCTCAGCATGGAAGATACACCTGGTGATCATCACTTATGTGGACACACCCACATACCACAGCATAAAACCAACCCCTTCCTGGACCAGCATCCTTTGCAAAGCAGGCGCAGAGAGACAGAGAGGCAGAGAGAGACAGGACACCATTTTACAGACATAACTCATCACACAGCACACCATAACACACACCTATCTCCACACACCACCACTTCTCATCCACACACCTGACACACCTCACAAATCTTCACCACTACCTTGCTCCCTGCACTTTTCACTCATTTGCAACATGCCCCCCAAGACAATGCCAAAATTCACAGACACAGAGTTGAAAGTGATGGTAGACGAGATAATTAGGGTAGCACCACATTTTTTTGGGAACCTGGTCCAACAGACCCCACTAGCAAGGAAACATCACATGTGGGGAAGGATCTACAACAAAGTCAGTGCAATAGGGTCCACCCTGTGCACACTGCGTGACATCAAAACGCAGTGGGCCGACCTCAAGAGCAGGGTCAAGGCCGGACCCAGAGGAACCATGAGGCGGCTCAAAGAACTGGTGGCGGCCCTCCCATTCCAATACTAACATTCACTGAATGGGAGGAGAAGGTGCTTGCCATACTGCATCCATAGAGTCTCACAGGGATAGCTGGGGGAGTGCAGACTGGTAAGTACAAGCAAAAGTTTCAACAATTGAGCCATATTTCCATAGTAAATCAAACTTATGTAGAATACACGCTTTCAATATGAATGTCTCACAAGGCTACCATTTCCTTCCTCTGCTTCACATCACAGGTAGGTAGGTAGTCTGATCATGCACCCTGGCTTCCCTCACAAACAGCATGGAGCACCCTCCCCACCCCACAGCCATGTGGCAGCCATCTCCCTACTCTGCTACACCTCACAGGTAGGTAGCCATCTTACTAGGAAGTGGGTTTTTGGGACCAGAGAACTACACCACAACTCCCACCAGGCCCTCTGGCCTCTCTCCCAAACAGCATGGAGCACCCTCCCCACCCCACAGCCATGTGGCAGCCATCTCCCTACTCTGCTACACCTCACACGTAGGTAGCCATCTTACTAGGGAGTGGGTTTTTGGGACCAGAGAACAACACCACAACTCCCACCAGGCCCTCTGGCCTCCCTCCCAAACAGCATGGAACACCTTTCTCAACCCACAGCCATGTGGCAGCCATCACCATCGACAGTGCCTCCTAACAGGTAGGTAGCCATCTTACTAGGGAGTGGGTTTTTGGAACCTGAGAGCAAGACCACAACTCCCACCAGGCCCTCTGGCCTCCCTCCCAAACAGCATGGAGCACCCTCCCCAACTCACAGCCATGTGGCAGCCATCTCCCTACTCTGCTTCACCTCACAGGTAGGTAGTCAGCTCATGCACCCTGGCCTCCCTCCCAAACAGCATGGAGCTATCTGACCACCACATCCCGCACTTGGTAGCCAACTCTGTAAAGCTCCATAAATTGTAGCCAGTGCACACACAGCTAATCCCATTTAGAGGTCACATGAATCACAGTGTCAAAGATGAAGTCACATGTAACTGCAAAGCAAAGCCCAAGAACTAAATGGGCAAAATCCAATGTGCAAGTCCCATTGTCTCAAAGCATAAAGGCTCACATCAACACAACACATGCATGGAGACTCAGTCAAAGCTCACAAACCACATGATGTCAGTACAAAAATCCCAACAGAAATCATTAAGTTGCTGCATAGCAGACAGAGACTTACTGAAAAGACTCCAATATCCTAGCATAAACTGAAGTGGATGAGCAACAAGTTGGTACATGAGGACATGTCCTTGGAAATACAATATCTGTACATATGAAAGTGTTGGCATCGCCATGTCACATCGCTAACAAGCAATGTATGCACCTCTACATCATGTTTGACTGCTGACATACTGTTACGAATGCCAAGTAATGCCAATGTCAAATGTTTGGTAATCTCAAATGAAATGTCCAAAACATGAACATCAAAGTTGTGTTGTGAACTGAACATGCTGACAATATAACCTCTGTTCAACAGGTGATTCGCTATCAACACCTGGCAACACTGAGATCAACGAGCCAAGCCAGTCTCCCCCAGGAAGGTGACCTCTCGGATGCTGATTCTCTCCATTTCTTGGATGAGGAGGACCAACCTGGCCCCTCAGGCGTGTCCGGGCAAGCTCAGTCTCAGGGCCTCACTGTCCCCACCACCATGACTCCCACAACAGCAGCAACAACGCTGACCCCTGCAACAACGACCAGTGTGGCAGCCACCTCCACCATCACCACCGCTGCCTCCAACACTGTGCCTGTGGCAGTTGTCACCAATACCACCAGGCAGCCCAGGGATGCTGGGGACAGTGTGCGGGGGCATCGACAGGCAACGCCACAGGTCCGTGTCTGCAGGGCAGGTGGGAGGTCAACTGGGGGACAGTCACAGGAGGACACTGAGACTGAGGCCCGGGCCACCGTGAACACAGTCCTTGGTGCATACCAACAAAACCAGGGACAGATGGGCCAGGTTGTCGAAGAACTACGTGAACTCTGCCTGCTGCAAAGGTACATGGACACACGTTTGGGACAACTTGTGGAGTACATTGGCCAGCTTGTGGGTGTTCTGAGGGACATCCATGCAGCGCAAATAGCGGCACCCCCACCCAGTGGCCAGCCTGATGATACTCACAACACCTCAGCAGCGGCCACAGGGAGGGGTGAGGCAGAAGCCACAGACTCCTCAGACACCTCTGAGTATGCAGCAGGTTACCCCCCTGCCAAATGGCAGAGGGGACATCCGAGAGAGACCAGGGGAGGATCACGTGGCAAAGCACCTTGCAAAACCAGTTCTAGCAGCCACCGTTGATGTCACCAGTGTTGCACAGAGCATTGACTTTGTTATACATCCAATCCCACATTGCCACATTGATGGGACTTTTCTGTTGGACTGTGGAATTCCACCATTGTGTGTTACACCCTAATTATCTATGTACCATCGCTTTCAACTTGAATACTCACCTCTCACTCACTTATAAATAAACACAATTCACACCCCTATGCCTCTGTGTCAGTACCATGTTTATCACAGTAAGTAGTATGTTAACTCACATTGCAATGTACCACACGCTTTGAATGCGACAATCCATTGAGAGGGCGGAGGAACCTAGAACGACACAAGAAAATAACCGTGAGTTGTCATATGATGGCATGACAGCTAAAACACAACACTAGTCAACACTGTACAAGATGCATTCCAGATAACACTGCCAAACACCATCAACATGGACATGAGGTAATTAGAAAAAGTAACACACCGCTGCACAGAGTAACCCTCAGCAATGTGCCAACAACAACCAGCATCCAGACACATCCTAAAAGTTCGGGCCAGAACAGCAAAGCGCACAGACACTGTTATAGTTGCTCAATGCTAACTTACACTCAATGGAAGTAGTTGGCGATGAGCTGTTGACGCAGGTCAAGACCTTCTTCCTCACCAACATCATTGTCACTGGGCATGTGTGGGTTTGCAGCTGGGGGCTCCTGCTGCTCATCATCTTCCTGAATCAGGGGGATCTCTTTGCGCAAGGCCAGGTTGTGTAGCATGCAGCAGGCTACTATTATCTGACACACCTTCTGGGGAGAGTAGAGTAGTGCACCACCACTCTTGTCCAGACACCGAAATCTAGACTTCAGAAGTCCAATAGTGCACTCTACCACACGACGTGTCCTGGCATGGACATCATTGAAGTGGACTTCCCCGGGCGTACTTGGATTCCTCAGTGGGGTCAGCAACCACGGACGGTTGGGATACCCTGAGTCACCTAGTTGTGAGAAACACAGACCAACAATGTAAGAGAAATATGTGAGGAGAGCAGCATGTCACACATACACCACACTCATTGATACAGCCCATTCACCAACAAGCCAGGCCCGCTCTGGATGAAGATTTGCCATCAATTGTGGGATGATGCTGTTCCGCAGTATGAATGAGTCATGTGCCGAACCAGGAAATTTTGCACACACGTGGGATCTGATCTGATCAGCTTGGCATACCACTTGCACATTTATGGAGTGATGATGCTTGCGGTTACGGTAGATGTGCTCACGTGCCTGTGGTGGAACAAGGCCAATGTGTGTACCATTAATGGCTCCTACAACATTTGGGATGTGTCCAAGTACATAAAAACCCCCCTTCACATCTGCCAATTCCTGTCTTCTTGGAAAGTGAATGTAGCTGTCCTTGTAGGTCTTCAATGCAGACAGGACATCCCGCAACACCATGCTGAACATAGGCTGAGACATCCCACCGGCGGTGGCCACCATGTACTGGAAAGACCCAGTGGAAAAGAAATGCAGTGCAGCCATCACCTTCACTGTTGCTGTCAATGCTGCTGGATATGTGCGGTTAGGCTTCAAATGGGGCTCCAACTGAGCACATAGCTCTCGCAGGGTAAGGCGATTCAGACGGAATTTCTTGATGATGTCGATATCCTCCATCATCGCCAGGTCTGGGAAAGGGAGACAGACAGGTGGTCTCCTCCTATATACTCTGGCAGGGGACACATGTTAAAATGAGTCAAAGATGAGATGTGGGAACCAGCTTAACAAATGACTCACACAACCACTACATTGACAGGACTCTTGAACACGTGTAATGCACAAGTGACATGCATACACACCTTGATCTTCTGTAGTCATTCTGGTAGCCAGGGTGTACATGCTAACTGCTACAAGATCAAAAGAAGTCGATGTCTATGGCATATGGTACACTGCTACATCATGTGTACCCAGCCCTGTGGGTAGATGGCACATCATATGTGGCTAACAGCAACAATGCCGACTTGTATGTCACTGCTGTCACAGCACGACCTCAACCTACAGTCCCACACTACACAACATCATCATGAAATGAGGCCAGTTAGTGTAAGCTGGACAACAATACATGAATAGACAGCACAGTGGACAGACAGATATGCACATTACGGTGTCAGTCCATCGTGATTGTGGGAGGAGATTGCGTTACAGACATTGCCATGTTCACCAAAATGAGACACAAATACACATGGAATGTGAATACATGCACACATGACTTAAACTTACAGGTGATGTCGGACAGATCGATGTTTCTTCACACATGTGCACTCCAATGACGTGTGTTAAAAATGTACAGGCACTGGCAGCTAGGGACACTTTATGCCACACCACCACGGGTGTTTTAAGTTTTAAGTGCTAGAGGTTACAAGTATGTCTGATCTCCGTACAATGGACACCCCTAAATGGCAGACAACATCACTGGCCCTTCATAAGACAACCCATGGACAAGTAAGCGACAGACAAATAGCAAGGGATATTCAAACAGTGTTCCCCTGTGGAATGTTTCAATCGACAACATTAATACAATGCGAGAGCCCTTTGTCCTCTTTTGACTCCTTAACTTATTTCATTCATTTCTGGCCACAAGACATGACAAAGAATGTTCTTTGACTCTCCTTTTCTAGTACATTACATGTGTGTGAAGACTTAACTCAAAGGTCACACTCTATAATCCCTTTACAGGGTGCACACATCACTCTAGGCAAATGTGTTGGGATGAGTGATGCAATTAGCAAAGCGGGAATGAAAATGCAAAATGTGTTCACAGGCACGGTAGCTGGCATCCACTGCGGTAACACGCATTGGCCCCAATTGAATGATGCAGGGTAGCGGTCGCTGCTTCCTGACCGCCCCGGTGCATCACCGCCTATGAGAATTAGCCATCAGCCAATGGGAACCGCCAGCGCGCTAGTGGCTAACATATTTGAACGGCGCAGTAGGCATGCTCCGCCACTGCGGAGCCCGGCCTTAGCCCCAATTGAATGATGCAGGATAGCGGTCGCTGCTTCCTGACCGCCGCGGTGCATCACCGCCTATGAGAATTAGCCATCAGCCAATGGGAACCGCTAGGCCGCTAGTGGTTAACATATTTGAACGTCGCGGTAGGCGTGCTCCGCCACTGCGGGGCCCGGCATTGGCCCCAATTGAATGATGCAGGATAGCGGTCGCTGCTTCCTGACCGCCGCGGTGCATCACCGCCTATGAGAATTAGCCATCAGCCAATGGGAACCTCCAGCGCGCTAGTGGCTAACATATTTGAACATCGCGGTAGGTGTGCTCCGCCACTGCGGGTCCCGGCATTGGCCCGAATTGAATAATGCGAACGAGGCTGGCCAATGGTATCAGCAGAGCAACACTGGAACGAGCCTAGGGGCCTATATATATGTCTGTGAAATGTCAACACCTGTTACTTGCCTAGAGACACTGCTGCCTGCCATTCCTCACCACGAACTGCTGTTGTACCTCATCTCTGGAACCAGTCATGGCTCGTACTGAGAACCTGAGGGCCCATCCCTTCACCACAGAGGAGCTGGAGGTCCTGGTGGACGAGGTCCTTGGACAGTACGGCAGGCTCTATGGTGCTCCAGAGGTACTGGTAAGTGTATGGTAAACTTACTTTGAATGCTCAGAAGGCTCACAATATGTTACTGTACAGTGCTATGTGCCTCAGACTGCAAGCCAATATTCGTGCTTTCTGATTTATACGTCTGCATGTCCCATACATGACGTACTAGTTGATGCACCTGAGTATGTGGGGAGGATGGCACACTTGTCAATGTTGCAGCTCCATTGATGCCAAACATCACACATGTTAATCTCTGAAAGGAAAATGTATATGTGTGAGAGTCTGTCTAGCAAAACGATTACAAGTTCATGGTGTAGAGCCTTGTTCACCCTGATCCCTGAGTGCATGCCATGAAGATTTTGCCATTACGTGGTTTCTCACTAGTACAGTTACACTGATGACCTCATGAAATCTCATTTTGGATACACATTCCCTGTGCCATGTCCTCTATTAGTTCATTACGTGTACATATGTACATTAGTGAGATGGTACATGTCGGTTGGGCAGAGGGTACTGATTATGGGGTGTACTGATTCTGCAGGGATACTATGGCGACGAGCCCAGTGTGCACAACAGTACATGGCCTGTAACTGTCTAGATTAGTGTGAAATTACTTCTCACATCTGGTAAATGTACAGTGGACATGTCATCCTTCTTTTGGTGTCATTATGTGTAGACTTGCTCATGTGTATGCACCGTGTACTGACACACAATGCACCACTACAAAGTGTTAAAAAGCTCTCCTCTTGTCTCCCATACCTACAGCTCAAGGTCCATCAGCGGAAGGCTATTTGGAGGGCAATAGCCCGGAAGGTGCGGGCACTAGCGCTCTCCAACCGGCGACATAACCACTGCCACAAGAGGTGGGATGACATCTGCCGCCTTAGCAAAAACATCGCAGAAATGACGCTGGGCCTGGTTCCTCGGAGTGGTCGTTTGGCGCGCCGGAGTATGACCCCACTATTGACCTGCATCCAGGCAGTGACACAGCCAGAGCTGGATGGACGCTTGAGGGACCATGCAGCAGAAAGTTGCGGGTGAGTACAGTACAAAGTGTGATGTTGGGCATGAAAGACTGCACGAATCCCAGCCCTTAGCAAAGCATGAACCTCTGAGTTGTCTCTAGTGTAGTGTAATAGCTTCTAAATTGACTCAGTGGTGAGCAGATATTTGGCACCTGTACAATGTCTGCATTGTCATGTGGCCAGGTAACATCAGCATAAGTGTCAGTCTCTGAGGCAATAACTGGAAGTGAACATCAGTGAGCATCATGTCAGGGTGCATTTCGAGATTGATGTTGGGCATTTCCATGTAATTGATACATCTACAGATTGCTAACCAATGTTCAACAGTAGTTGTGTTGCAGTACCTAAATTAGCGGGTGTAAGGATGTCATGTCACTTAACAATAGTTTCCTTTAACTTTCTATCTGTGGGGTTCTGTCACCTCATACTTCAAGTGTGACACACACAGTAAATACCGATGTGTAGCTCTCTTAGCTGAAGGTATGTAGGTGTGACTACAGACAATAGGATGTGATGTTGAGATGTCGACACATGCACAGCAATTTGGCAGTGTGAACGCAACATGGAGCATGACTGTCCAATAAGCATGTTACCATGCATCAGCAGATCATAGAAATAATTGGACTTATGCAGACAGTACATGGAGAGTCAAATGTGTGACTTAATTTCAAGCATTTCTGTTTGTATTGCCTAACATGTTTGTGATCCGGCCACTTTACTGAACAATGTCTCTGGCTCTTACAGAATCTACCGAGGTCAGAGAAGGAGAGGGGCCCGACACTGTTGGGGAAGCTACTGGCATCACTGCTCCCCGGGAGTACAGCGACACTGAGGGGACCAGCGCATCGGAGGGTGACAGGAGTGCCCTGGAGGAGTCCGCTCCAGAAACACCTACATCCACATCTTCACAGTCCAACGGTGACTCCTCGGTGTTGTCGGGAAGAGGAAGTTCGACCTCTGCTTCGTCGTCCGCCACACCCCGTCCTGTGTCCACTCTCCCTGATGCTCCCCCAACTGGTATCCGGACCCGCTGCCCTAAGAAGGGTTGAGTCTCTTTCCCCCCAGGCACCGCTGCCCCATCCCGTGTCCTCTGCTGCCCTCAGATTGGAGGCCATAGACATCTTGCGGCAGGTGTCTGTGGGGCAGACTTTGCTCCTGAATGCCCTCCAGGATCATGGCAACAAGCTGTCACAGGTTGTTGCGTTCATGGAGGGCATTCATTCGGACGTCGGTGGCCTGCACAGAACTGTCCAGTCTTTGGCCTCCACACTGACGGCAGCCATTCTGCAGTCACAAGTTCCCAGTCCAGCTCCTGTCCCTTCTGCAACCACGCTGCCAGTGACCACACCTGACCAGAGAACACACACCAGAGCACTCAGGCACCAAGTCATCCCCACGCAGCACACGAAAACAGCAGTCCAAGCGACACAGACACGAGACATCATCCCCAAGGCACACAAGGAGCACACATGCCAGCCCCACTACAAGCACATCACAGGACACTGAGAAGCAGAAACACAAAAAACATGCGTCCAATTGCATACCTCACATTCCTCGCCCTCCAAGAGCCCTCGCATCCCCAAACCTGATCCTAAATCCGCACAGGAACTTGTCCTGGCTGAGGCGGACCTGGTGCCTGCCACAACTGGTCAGACCCCACTTCAGAGGGCTGTTGTGCCCAAGACTTCCACTCCCACGACCACCCTCCCTAGGAAGCATGGACAGAAAAGCAGTGAGGTAGTAGTGGCACCAAAACAGGGGAGGCAGGGTAATAGGCCAACCACCCCCAAGCGTACCACCAGATCCGAAGGTTTTTCCCGGAAGGATCCACGAGCACCTGCTCCACTTTCTGGGAAGAAGGAAGCTGTTGTGGCCACCTCACCTATCCCTTGGCCCAAGACACTTGGGGGCTATCGTATCCCCAAGCAACTGAGGCCCAGCCCTCCACATGCAACATCAGCCACTGAGCCTCCCCACTGCATTTCACCACCTCCACATGCTACGACTCCACCAGGTCCAGTAAGCCCCCAGGCTCACACATCCAGGGATCCCTCTACCTCAACCAGTTCTCCCCCTCCCAGGTCCAGTCCTCCACCTACCCCAGACAGTCATCCCCCACCCAGTTCCAGTTCTCCCCAAATTTGAAGCAGGCTCCCCCCTTCCCACCCCATTCCTCCCTGAGCGGGGCCTGACCTGCCCATTTGCTGGCCCTTTCTTGGTGAGATTCACATGGCAGTGGACTGTGTTTCAATCATCTATGTGAAATTTCAAAGCACACATGTGCGGACTTGAGTTTGTTCTGGCCTTTGCCCTTAATGTTTTGCACTTTAAATGCTGATACAGAGTTTATGTAATAAAAAATTACATTTATGTTGTGAGCATTGTCGCTGGCCTTGCTCATGATGCAGTACAATGTATGTGTATGTGTTCATGGTTCCATGCTCTGAAGTCAACATTACCATTGGCATGTACTTAATTTGATATTGCAGGTGTTCCCAGAGGTTCCGGCAACTAATGTTCACTTTTGACTCTGAGGATTGATGGGAGCAAGCTGCTTGTCTGTGATGGTCTACTCTGGTCTTGTTCATTATGTTGGCTGGGCTCTACTTTTTCACACATGTCAGATTTGTTCGATCTCCATCAAGAGCAGCTATTCCAATTTACATGATGACTTGAGGGGTGGACAGGGTACAACATATCTGTGTGATCTATCTTGATGTGTAAACACCAGTGTAGGTGTGTTGTCATCTTGGATAGGTATGGCTTCGTAGTCACATGGATGTACAAGTGCGCACTGTGAGTGTCCTGTCATTGGCAGAAGTGTTCATGTGTATGTGCCCTTGAGCATTCCCCTTTCACACATGTATGATCCAGTTGATGAGTGCCTGTTTGTTTCCATGATCAGACACCTTCTGGAGTGTTTGTGCACATGTTGGCGTTGTTTCCAGAGCAGTGTGCAGTGTGTCATTGTAACCTCACAGTCCTAGGGTACACCTACATCTTGTCCACATCATTTGTGAGTATGCAGAGTGTGTCACTGCAATGTCTGTGTTGTGAGTCTTGGGATCCGGCCTAGCTCTTGCTTACCTTTGTTCTCACTGTGCTGAATGACTCTGGGAAACAAACATGATATGTGACTTTTCACATGCATTGCTGTCACTTTCCACTTTATGTGCTCCACTATGTGTTAGTCTGATTCAAAGCAGTCACAGTCATACCATTGAGGCCTACACAATGTGAGATACTCCACTAAGGCTTTTTACTCTGTACACTCCTCACCTGTACAATTCTCCTGTATACACCACTTCAGTCAAAAATGTGCCAATGCATGCCATGCAAATGTTTGACCCTTTCCACCACTCCATGGTGTGACACTGTACTGTGTGAGGATGATTTGTATCCAGAAGCATTGTGGCCCTCAGCACTGTTTCAGTATGTGATCTGTGCAATTTGACCCTACTTGATTTCAGTCATGGTTGCTGATGTACAGTACAGATGGGTTTCCAGCACAGTCCTCTTGTCTTGTTCCACCATAGATGTTTGCCTGAGTTGTGTAGCAGTAGGTGATAGCAAAAGTGTGTAGCTGTTTGCTGCGGCACTGCTACCCATCCTGAGTGTGAAGTGATGTGAGTGCTGTGAAGATTTGTGCTGTTCAAGTTCATGGTGGTGAATTCAGTTATGTCTATTACTGGAAAAGTGACTCTTGCCTCATCCGTCACTCCTGTTGCTATACATTTGTTTCTGATCCTATTGACATGTGATTATGGTCACTGTGCCTGCACTTGACTTCCTGCTGCAGGTATGTTTGGATGACCAGAGGCTCTTTTAGATATGTGCTGGAGTGTGGCATGGTATGTGGATCTTGGTAGTCTAGGAGAGTGTGATGTACATGTACAACAATGGGGACAACGTTGTTCCGCAGATTCAACGCTGCAGTGACAGGACCGCCACGGCCAGGCTTGTTGCCGTCATTTTCAATGGAGATGGGGGCCAACGTTGCTGAGGTGACATTAACTGGGCTGGCTGTGTGATTTGTGTGGCCATGGGCAGGAAGTGAATGTGTTTGGCCCCTCTGAAGTGCACACACCTAACACATTCAGGGCTGTTTGCATCTGAATAGATGTCCCTGCTCCTGTAGCTGCTGGCCCTCCCTCTGAGGCGCCTACTTGCACCTCTTTAAAGCTCATCAAGGGCTGGAGTTGTGAGGGTTGATTGTTTACTGAGAGAGTTGGAACTGTCAGGGAGCAATTGCCATCCTGCAGGGCAATTGCCATCCTGCTGTGCCTCTGCGTGGATGGAGGGTGGAGGCGTATTTGCTAAACAGACCTGGGGAATGTGTGTTCTTGCAACTGGTAATGGGGACCCCCCTCACCTCGGGTTCCCCTTGCTACACCATGGCAGTGAGGTCAAGGGAGAGGGGCCTCCTAAGGTGGCACCTTTCATGCCATGGTCTGACTCTGTCGCATTGTTGCGGGCCCCAAGTTGGAGGGCTGACTGCGGGACCCTGGGCAGCTGCCCACAGTGGCCATGCCTATCGCAGGCCCAGGGTGACCTCCTACCTGGCTGCCCATTGAGAGCCACAGCGGGGCACGCATCGTCCTCACTTTGCAGTCTTCAGTGTATTGACTCCCAGCCCCCAAGCTATTCTGCCAGCTTGAGCCCGATCTGAGCTATGTGAGTGGTGCTTGTAGGTGGGAGAGTGGGGAGCAGCGTGCTAGGAGGAGTCAGCACGAGGCAGCCTTCAGGTGCCCTGAGGGTGTCACTCATGTAAATTGAGGGAGCTTTGCACATTGCAGTTCACAGGTTGCCAAAAACATTGTAGACCGGGCCCTGCCTGCATGCTTGCTGGGAGTTGTTGTTGTACAGGGGTTGCATGCGTGGAAATGTTTTGGACGTATCTCTGCTGTAGGGCGCGGCGGCGTCTTATCTGCTGGTAGTGCATCAGGTAGAGCAGCGGAAAGGCCTGTTGAGCAGGATCCATGGCGGCTCTGGTCGTATGGAGTTGCTCTGGGTCGACTTTTCCTCTCTGTAGTTGTGCTTCCGCCATCCGCAATGAAGTGGTTTTACCGCCACGGTGTGATGGGCTGTTTGATACATCGTAATCTGGTTGGCGGATGGAACGTCAATCCGCATGCCGGTCTTGTTCTATTTGCTCCGTCCGGCACCCTTATGTAACGAAAAAACGTGCGGAGCCAGAAACACCACGGCGGTCTTGGCCCATTGTAATATGGCGGTCGCAAGAACCGCTACCGGAGTGGAAAAACCGACGATTTGCGCCACCGCCACCACTGCGGATGCACTTCCGCCCGCCATCGTAATCGGCTACTTAGCCCCCTTTGAGTATCCTCCTAAAACATTAGGTGTCTGTTGTTACACTGAACAGTACTTACATTGTTGCCCATTATTGAGCACCCAGATACCTGGCATTTTGAGATGTTCTATGACTTACTAGAGTGGCATCCCTGACACACTGGCATCATATTATTAACAGCACAGACAATCTTGAATGATCAGCCACAAAGCAGTAGTAGGCATTATATCCTGACATTGAATTTAAAACTTGTGTTATTTCTCTCTACAGAATATTTTGAATATGTATTTATTCTGTGGGGCACATTACATCCGGCACTGCATCTTCAGTGACACAAATATTTACCTACTCTGCCTTCAGTTTTTGTACCTGTCACATAATTTCTTCTTGGGCATAGTCATGATTTTGTGCTTGAAGAAACATTGAACTAAATGTGTTATTAAACTGGTCACAAAAACTGGTCGCAGATTGCAACATGTAATGAATTTTACAAACCGATCTATGCACTAATAGACTCGAGACTCGAACACATATTTGCAAATTGGAATGGGTTGCAATCATATTTAATATTCAATAATAAGTTTGCAAATTGCGATACCACAATTGAATACAGGTATGGTATCCTGCACAGCTTAGCAGACAACAATGCTTCTAAGTACATTTAAAATAACACTGTTTTTAAAACATCCCAGTTTCCTGAAACGGTGCTGCTTTAGAAAAAACCTTTCTTTTTTTTAAAAACATTCCAGCTTAAGGTCCCAAACCACTGATGCCTAGGTTACTTATTCGGTATTTGGAAGAGAGGCCCTAAACACATCCCTTACAAATACTAAATCAATATCCAATTGCAATCCCATTTTAGGACTTAGTAAAACTTTACTGATTCCTTAATTGGGATCGATAGATAGGAAAACATTTTTTGCCGTCACAAACTCAGATTTTCAGTCGTAAAAAAGGTTTCAACATATGGCTCATTGTTCCTTAGTTCTCTGAAAGACTATGAAGTATTGAGATATTTCATTAGTCACCTTGAGAACTGTCTATAAGCCGCACGGCTTGTCACTAAGAGTATTTGAAATTTTTTATTTAACATGCATCACTTCATCCATTTTGTAAGAAAGATTTATTTGTAGTATGGATCCCTTTCCCAATTTCCTCAGAGAGGGTCATATTTCCTTGCAACACTTGTTTTCAGTGTGTGATGTGGGGATCACAGTATGGCCACATCAGCATAAACTCTTACTAGCCCCTTCGATGCTCATGACGAGCTCAGCTCGTCATGCTGCGCGGTGGGCGTGTGCGCATGACGAGCTGAGCTCGTCACGACCACACCCGCGATCGGAATGTCCAGCACCTGGGCGGAATTCCGATCGCGGCGAAGCGGCTAGAAGGTCCACTTGAGTGGGCTTTCCTAAGTACATTTTGTGGGATAAGATTTCAAACTTCATGTTGATATACGTCAGTCCAAGAGGGATGAGAGGGGTCATCAGTTCTCCACTTCCATTTCACTGCTTCCAAATCAAATCGGCACACTGAAAGCTGTAAACTAATGCTCAGCACTCTCAAGAGGGTGACTAGTTGTCTTGACGAGATACCAGGAGGAAAATGGGAAATATGTCTGTATATTGCGTGGAAAACTACAGGTATCATAGAAAGCTGCAGGTTTCAGCTTCCATTAAATTTGGTAATGACAGAATGAGCTCCCTAATACTGACAAGAGAAGGATGGGAAGGTAATTTCAAAACGGCAATGTGGTCCATGGTGTGTTTAGTCCCAAGTTCAATGTGACACTGAAGAGTGTATACATGAATTTGGAAGCAAGCCAGGGATTGATCGTGTGTTGATTTCATCCAAGTAATAACCACACAGAGAATTCCAGTCCATGTACTTTGTAAAGTGGCCTATAACTAGCACTGTTCACTAATCAGAAGTGCAATAAACCTACTGCTCCTCAGAAATCTTTCCTGTGCCAAGAAAAACTCAGTCATTAATACAAACATGGAGTGGAAATGGGGACTAGGACACAACTGACAGCTGACATACCAAATCTTCTTGAATGAGAAAAAAGCAAAACAACAATTAGGACTTTTCAAAAATACCATTGATAGTAAAAGTATATGTAACCTGATCATGCAACATGGAAATTCCTATAATCCTGGACTCTGATTTATAGCAGTACAACCTAGAGGAGTACTTTCAGACTTAAAATAGTTATGTAGCTCTTCTGTAAACAGTGTTTTAGTAGAAAATGACTGACAATTGCCAGCCAGCCACATTTATTATTGTACTAATATCTCACAAAGTGCTATTGACTTTGACGTTTGATTTGGTCTCTGAGGACTAAGTGTTACTGTGTGAACAGACTAGTACTATGATCTTTCATCCACTGGGCCACTTTTTGCATGTGCTGAGATATACTGACTGTGCTTTAGATGACCCCCTGGGTGGATGCAAGGAGTTGTAGGTGTCTGTGGTTCTTGCTGGCTTCCAGTTTCCCACAGACTTCTAGATGTACAAAATTAAGCAAAATTCAAATTGAAGAATGCAGTGGTTATTAATACCTCCAAATCCAGAGTGGCTATGAGAAAGTAGGAACTTGAGTTTACTGATTAAAACCAATTTCTAGCTGTACCACAGTAATACTAAACTCTACCAAAAATAAATAACATTAGTTTGTGATTCTGCTGGGAGTGAGGGCCCTCTCGTGTTTTTATGTCCTGCTCTCCATGATGTCACAATGTAAGTCCTACTTAGGCTGTCCTGTTTTCAGTGATTATTTTTTATGGATTTCAGTGGTGCTATCTCAGTCCTTTCCTAACCTTTTGAAATCAGTGTTTCTCAGTGTTTATTCAGCTGTCAAACACCCAAATAGACACAAACTGTATTGTCCAGTATTTACAAAACATGTTTTTGAAGTGATTGTTATAAAGTACATATTTAATTTAGGAGCAAAGGAATATAGTGTAGGTAGTGTCTTCCCAAATGCAGTGTCACCAATGGATTTAAGTTAGAGTGTTTCAGGCATAGAAAATCTGTGAATTGCACTCTCACTCACATCTCATTGTACTTCCTCACATCTTGTTACCTCTTACATTCTGTCAGGACTCTGTCTGGTTTACAAGACTATTAATGGATTTAAAAAGTAAGAAGGCTATATTCAAATGTTTTAATGAACAAATTCCTGAACACAGTTGGGGGGTCATTCACCTACTCCTTACTGAATATTATTACACTTTAGGGGTGGTCAACCCAGCCAACAGCCTAGTGACTTGTAAAACCTTTGACGTTTTGAATTGTGGCATATTAATTTGCAGCCCTGCATTGTAAGGCACCTGAAACTTGATGCTTCAAGTATGCTCACCATTGCTTCTCTATGCTTTTTGCCAGACTACATGAAGATGGTACTGTTATTGTGTGGATGTTCATAGCTGCCAAGTGTAACTATGGGCTCCAAAGCCCCAGCAGGAAAGTGCAGGTAGGTAAAAAGCCAGGATTAGCTGATGATGGCATGACACAACAATGGAATACCTTGCAGCTATTATTTTGTTGGTATGTGGAAAGTCTCCTGTCATGTTTTCACCACTATTCCATGTGCATGGCGGCAGCACTCTTTTGAGAGGTGCTAAAGTTGTTTTCAAATGTGCAATTTTGGGTAACAAAATTTGTACACACTAATAATTTTTATGATGAGTATAGTTTTAACCGATGAAATAATGATGTTCTTAAAATGATTTGATTATAATGTTTGGAAGTGTGATTAATAATGTAGTTTAGTTATGCCACATTTTCGTGAAGACACCATTTTATTAAAATGGATGCCTTATCTAGGGGCCGATTCACAGAACTAATCTGAGATAAAATCCTAAACTTACTACTTTTGGTATTCACAGAAGGCATTTAGTAGTAGTAAAGTTAGGACTCCTAACTTTACTACTACTAAATGCCTTTTGTGAATACCTAAAGTCGTAAAGTTAGGATTTTGTCTCAGTTTAGTAGTAGTAAAGTTAGGAGTCCTAACTTTACTACTACTAAGGGGTTGATTCCGATTCGGGCCGGAAAAAGCACCGACCGACTCGGATCCAAAAATAATACCGACCGACACGTACCCGTGGCGCCCGACACGCCAAGTACGATGCAAGGCGTGAAAAATCCGACCGACACGTACCGAAACCAAGTCGACCGACCGAGCCGCACGGAAAACAGCAATCCGGCCGGAAAAACACGCGAATCCAACCGACCGACACGCACCCGGAACAAATCCGACCGAAACGTACACGCGAACACCAGACCGCAAAGTACGATGCAAGGCGCGAAAACCACGAGCGAGTCGGACGGAGGCCAAGCCGTACGACCGACACGCATACAAAACCGAGCCAAAGCAACACAAAACACCGCGACCGACGCGTACGCAGCATAGAAAACTGCACAAACACAGCGTGAACGAAACGGAGAACACCGTACGAGACAAATGCAGGGTCCGACTCGGTCACAAGAACGTTTCCAACATACACAAACAGCACAAAGGAAAAATCACCCAAAAAAAGGCCAAACAAGCAATTACCAAGCCAATAAATACTGGGGGGTGGGGACAGAGAACAAAGACACACCCACAACTCCACCTATATAAAGGACACAAATCACAACCATGAGCCTTTGCAAATGCCATTCCACTGCCAGCACCCAAGAGAAAGCAACCACACACCCACAGCTCATCCCTCACACAAGCCACACACCATCAGCACACCAACAAATACCTACCTCACATACACCCAGCAAAACACACACTCACACACCCTCACCTGCACACCAACACACACATCACTCACCATCACCACCCATCACCATGCCCCCCAAGAAGAATCCCAAGTTCCTAGATAGTGAATTGGAAGTCATGGTAGACGAGATCCTCAGGGTAGAGCCACAGCTGTTTGGCACACTGGTCCAACAGACCCCCATCTCCCAGAAAACCAAGATGTGGGAGAGGATCATCAACAGGGTGAACGCACAATCACCATGTCGGCGCACAAAGAGCGACATCCAGAACAGGTGGTATGACGTGCGCAGGAGGGTACGGGACCTGCTGAAGAAAGACTACATCAACAGCCAATACACCGGCAGTGGCCCTCCTGCCAAGCCAATATACCGCAGGCCCTGGGAGGAGAAGGTGCGGGCCATCCTTCCGCCAGTGAGCGTATATGGACTAGAGGACATCCCAGAGCCTGGTGAGTACACAACAAATGTACACAATATACTGCCACAAAACACACACATCACTGTCAAGGGGAGAGTCAAACCATGCACTCATAGCAATTACACAGCAACCAGAACAGAATCATCCCAAAATGTGTATGTCAGTCAGATAAACACAACACATGCCATCAAAAAAGTCACATCCAACTGTGCCAACACATGTACAAACACAACTACAACTACAGCTAGGCAGTGGCACAAATAGAACTAACAAACACATCCAGACATGTAGCCACCACAACAACACCAACACACAGTGAAGACCACTCAAAGGAAGGAATTCTGTGTATGCTGGCCAAGTCAGTGTAGCCAATAGCATCATGGGAGTCGCAGTCACACATATTGCCCCGCCCCACAACTGTCCCATCAACACCACCCTGAACCATGCTCACATCACAGGGAGTGGAGAAGGACTCACAAGATGGCTGACACTGGCTACTGCTGTGGGGAGCACAAGGCCCTGCTGCCAACTGTGCACCAACAAACAGCAGGATACCACTGACTGACATCCTGAGAGACAACTTCCACTCCCTGCAATGCAAGCACGTACCATGGTGGGATATCTGGCTAGCTGGGTGGGAAGGAGGACTTGCAGCACTGACCATAGTCACAAGCACCTCCCCTCACACACACCCCAACACAAACTCCACAGAACCCACCTGGTAGAATGCAATGCCCCCCATCCGAACACAAGATCCCACAAAGAACCACCACCCTGGGTTATGTTGTGTGAAGCACAGGGACACTCTTGGGACTTTTAGCCAAACAACTGCCAGGACAACACTCCCAGCCATCCTGTCAGCACAGCCTGCCCACCCCACAGGGAAGCAGAGTCAAAAGGAAGGAAGCATGGGCATGCTGGGAAGGGGGTGGAGGCAATAGCATGATGGGAGTCGTAGTCACTGATATTGGTCACCCCCACAACTGTCCCATCAACA
The DNA here is from genome assembly GCA_963921515.1 of Calotriton arnoldi. Classification (NCBI taxonomy): domain Eukaryota; kingdom Metazoa; phylum Chordata; class Amphibia; order Caudata; family Salamandridae; genus Calotriton; species Calotriton arnoldi. Next base: position 3,333,116 of record CAWUFW010000926.1, read on the forward strand.
CCACCCTGAACCATGCTCACATCACAGGAAGTGGAGAAGGACTCACAAGATGGCTGACACTGGCTACTGCTGTGGGGAGCACAAGGCCCTGCTGGCAACTGTGCACCAACAAACAGCAGGACACCACTGACTGACATCCTGAGAGACAACTTCCACTCCCTGCAATGCAAGCACGTTCCATGGTGGGATATCTGGCTAGCTGGGTGGGAAGGAGGACTTGCAGCACTGACCATAGTCACAAGCACCTCCCCTCACACACACCCCAACACAAACTCCACAGAAACCACCTGGTAGAATGCAATGCCCCCCATCCTAACACAAGATCCCACTTAGAACCACCACCCTGGGTTATGTTGTGTGAAGCACAGGGCCACTCTTGGGACTTCTAGCCAAACAACTGCCAGGACAACACTCCCAGCCATCCTGTCAGCACAGCCAGCCCACCCCACAGGGAAGCAGAGTCAAAAGGAAGGAAGCATGGGCATGCTGGGAAGGGGGGAGGAGGCAATAGCATGATGGGAGTCGTAGTCACAGCTCTACATCTCCCACCACATGGCCCAGCAAGCTCACACTCACGCATGCACATCCCACAGAGAGTGGAAAGGCCCATCAAAGATGTCTGACACTGTTGCTGTGTCGTGGGGAGCACAAGGGCATGCTGGGTACTGCACACCAACCAACAGCAGGACACCACTGTCAGCCATCTTGCCATTGCTCTCACACCCACACACACTGAACTCCCCACAAAAGCAAGTAAGTATGGGAATGCTGGGAAGTGGGGTGGAGGCAATAGCATGATGGGAGTCGTAGTCACAGACATAGCTCACCCCCACAACTGTCCCATCAACACCACCCTGAACCATGCTCACATCACAGGGAGTGGAGAAGGACTCACAAGATGGCTGACACTGGCTACTGCTGTGGGGAGCACGAGGCCCAGCTGGCAACTGTGCACCAACAAACAGCAGGACACCACTGACTGACATCCTGAGAGACAACTTACACTCCCTGCAATGCAAGCACGTTCCATGGTGGGATATCTGGCTAGCTGGGTGGGAAGGAGGACTTGCAGCACTGACCATAGTCACAAGCACCTCCCCTCACACACACCCCAACACAAACTCCACAGAACCCACCTGGTAGAATGCAATGCCCCCATCCTAACACAAGATCCCACAAAGAACCACCACCCTGGGTTATGTTGTGTGAAGCACAGGGACACTCTTGGGACTTTTAGCCAAACAACTGCCAGGGCAACACTCCCAGCCATCCTGTCAGCACAGCCAGCCCACCCCACAGGAAGCAGAGTCAAAAGGAAGGAAGCATGGGCATGCTGGGAAGGGGGTGGAGGCAATAGCATGATGGGAGTCGTAGTCACTGATATTGGTCACCCCCACAACTGTCCCATCAACACCACCCTGAACCATGCTCACATCACAGGAAGTGGAGAAGGACTCACAAGATGGCTGACACTGGCTACTGCTGTGGGGAGCACAAGGCCCTGCTGGCAACTGTGCACCAACAAACAGCAGGACACCACTGACTGACATCCTGAGAGACAACTTCCACTCCCTGCAATGCAAGCACGATCCATGGTGGGATATCTGGCTAGCTGGGTGGGAAGGAGGACTTGCAGCACTGACCATAGTCACAAGCACCTCCCCTCACACACACCCCAACACAAACTCCACAGAACCCACCTGGTAGAATGCAATGCCCCCCATCCTAACACAAGATCCCACAAAGAACCACCACCCTGGGTTATGTTGTGTGAAGCACAGGGACACTCTTGGGACTTCTAGCCAAACAACTGCCAGGACAACACTCCCAGCCATCCTGTCAGCACAGCCAGCCCACCCCACAGGGAAGCAGAGTCAAAAGGAAGGAAGCATGGGCATGCTGGGAAGGGGGAGGAGGCAATAGCATGATGGGAGTCGTAGTCACAGCTCTACATCCCCCACCACATGGCCCAGCAAGCTCACACTAACGCATGCACATCCCACAGAGAGTGGAAAGGCCCATCAAAGATGTCTGACACTGTTGCTGTGTCGTGGGGAGCACAAGGGCATGCTGGGTACTGCACACCAACCAACAGCAGGACACCACTGTCAGCCATCTTGCCATTGCTCTCACACCCACACACACTGAACTCCCCACAAAAGCAAGTAAGTATGGGAATGCTGGGAAGTGGGGTGGAGGCAATAGCATGATGGGAGTCGTAGTCACAGACATAGCTCACCCCCACAACTGTCCCATCAACACCACCCTGAACCATGCTCACATCACAGGGAGTGGAGAAGGACTCACAAGATGGCTGACACTGGCTACTGCTGTGGGGAGCACAAGGCCCTGCTGGCAACTGTGCACCAACAAACAGCAGGACATCACTGAGTGACATCCTGAGAGACAACTTACACTCCCTGCAACGCAAGCACGTTCCATGGTGGGATAACTGACTGGCTGGGTGGGTGGGAAGGAGGGCCGGCTGTCAACCAAACACAACCAATGCAGACCATGTTCACACCCCAGAAAATACATAGAAATGCCCAAATAATGCAGGACAATGTGCCACACCAATATCAACCCCTGACTGTGACGACTTAGGACAATGCAATGTACAGGCCCGCACCCAGAGGCACAGTCACAACTGTCATGTGTGTCAACCATTGATGCCTGCAGAAACATAACATACATTGTTTGTGTCTCCCAAAAACAGGTGATGATGGGGACACAGCAGCAGACGCTGAGGAGTCCCAGTCCCAGGCTCAAGAGGATGCGGAGCTCACTGGCGTCGTACAGCCTCTGTCCTCCTCGGACGATGAAGACCAACCTGGCACATCCGGTGCAAGTCAACATGCAGCACCAGCAGGACCACCAGCTGCAGCACCAGCAGGACCACCAGCTGCACCCCCTGCACCTACCCCTCCAACGACTGTCACCACGAATACCATCCCTGCCGACATGGACAGAACAAGGAGCAACACCAGCACAGGGACCCTGGACCAACCTGGGGCCATGGACACCACCACCACCACCAACCCCCAAAGTGGACCAGGGTTATCTGTGCGTGCCACTGCACACACTGCACATGTCAGCAGGGGTGGTGGGAGGGGTGGGAGACAGAGGTCGCTGCTTGCAGACGTTGCTGGTGTGCATGATGACCCACAACTGGTACGCATAGCTGATGCGTACCAGTCCAGCACCGGAGAGCCTCAGCCAGGTAGTGGGGCTCCTCAGAGACATGAAACAGCAGCAGGCTGCCCATCATGCCCGCTTGGACTCCCACATGTCCCACGTGGAGTCACACATGTCCCGCGTGGACTCACACATGTCCCGCGTGGAGTCCAAGTGGGATGCACTGCATGAGATGACGGCGGTGCACAGGGACATTTCACAATGCCTCCGCCAGATGAACAGCAACCAGTCCACACCTCCCTGTGTGCCAACAACATCTGGTGCCGAACAAACTGCAACTGCCACAGGGAGGGAGGAGGACTCTGGCGGAGAGTCCCCTGCACCGCAGCAGCCTGTACTTGAGGGGCCCCCCAAGAAGAGGGGTCGTCCGAGGAGGGAAAAGTGAGAGGCCGATGGCCAAGCGCAACTCCCAGGAAGCCTGAACCTGTTCTGGATGTTCGCCTCTGTGCACAGACTGTTCACCCTGTTGACGGCAACACTACTCCCACACATTGCATGGGGAGTACAAGTTGGACCAATGTGTCAGACAACTGTGGCCCCGATACTGGGGATCCTGTCTACCAGGACTTTCAATTCACCTAGGAACTTCGGATTGCAAGATTTATGTACAGCACTACCCATCCTATACACTATTAACACAAATGTATCACAATAAACACACTAATACACCATACTTGCCTCTGTCGTGATTCCAACGTGGGTGCTGTTATGGGGATGATGAACTGCAAAATTACACTGTGTATGCGAACTGCAACAGCAAGGACAACACAGGCATGTGAGTACAGGCAACGTGACACACATGAGGGAGACACACCACCAGGGCTACACAACACATACACACCTAGGCCATCTGACTCATTGCCTACACTGATGTTGCCAGGGAAGACGGTGCAATGCACAGACACCACACCCATTCCCAGTTGTAGTCAAGTAGCCCACAGGTGCAGTAAGCAAATGGCAGTCAAATGTGTGACCACAGACAACGCACATCACAAAGTGAAGCACAGGTTTATTACACAGTTGCAACATGTCGTAACCACTACAGATGCAAGGTAATCCCACCTGGCAGCGGGCACACAGTCAACAACTGTAGACGGAAGGAAGTCCATGGGTGTGGCGAACATCACCTGTAGGGACACAACAGCTACCAGCCTGGATGTGCAATCACGTCGTCGGTGGACACAGTTGACCAAACGAATCTGAAAGTACCCTGTGAAGGACAGAAATGACACACAGTCAAAAGCAATGGAGTACAGGACAGAACAGCAAAACTCATGCACAATACATGTTACAAGATACCCACCCAGAACCAAGTTAGCATGTCAACACTGTTGGGGAGTACAGCCCACCTGTTAGCACACATCGCAACACACATCCAGTCAAGTAGCCCATGGACACACTCCAACAGCACCAGAGCACCACCCACACATCATGCCAACTCACATCATTGACATGACACCTCAGGATACTCACATTCAGCTAAAGAAGTTGGTGATGAGCTGTGTGCGGACATCACCATCATCATCATCATCATCATCGTCACTGGCATCGTGGTGCAGGCCAGGATCCTCCACAGGTGGCGGATGTTGGTCATTGTCATCCTGGATGAGAGGCAACTCCTTCCGCACTGCCAGGTTGTGGAGCATGCAGCAGACGATGATAATCTTGCACACTTTCGCAGGGGCATATGGGAGGGACCCTCCGGTCTTGTCCAGGCAGCGGAAGCGGCTCTTCAGGAGACCAAATGTCCGCTCAATCACTCTCCTGGTCCGACCATGTGCCTCATTGTAGCGCATCTGGGCTGGTGTCACAGGGTTCCTGAGGGGTGTCAGCAACCACGGCATGTTGGGGTATCCCGAGTCACCTACGGACAGACAAGTGCACATTAGCTGACTTGGAAAAGTGGGCGGAATACTACAGATCAGATCACACACAATGGCACAAAGTCAGTACACACCGACAAGCCAGGCACGCTGGTTCTGCATCTGTGCCATCATCCTGGGGATGCGACTACTCCTCATCACAAAGGCATCGTGTGCTGAACCAGGGAAACGGGCACACACGTGTGTGATGGTCATGTCTGCAAGACACACCACCAGTGCATTGACCGAGTGGTAGTGCTTGCGGTTCCTGTAGGCCTGCTCCTGGGCCTGTGGTGGTACCAAAGCCACATGTGTCCCATCAATGGAGCCAATGACATGCGGCATCCTCCCCAGGGCATAAAAGTCACTCTTCACGTCAGTGAGTCGTCGCAGTCTAGGGAAATAGATGTACCGGTTCAGGAATAGCAACATTGCCGCCAAAACATCGCGGAGCACACGGCTCAACATGGTCTGTGACATCCCACCAGCAGTCGCCACAGTATGTTGGAAGGTACCGGTGGCAAAGAAGTGTAGGGCTGCCATCACCTTCACCTTGGGGGTCAGCGCTGTAGGATACGGCCGGCCAGGCTGCAAATGTGGGGACAACTGCACTGCCAAATCCTCAATCAGCTGCCTGGTGAAGCGGTACCGTCGGATGCTGTCCCGTTCCACCATCGTTGCCAGGTCTGGGAATGGTTGATGGACAGCAGGAGCCCTGCAGTGCAGAGGAGGAGTAAGCAAGATTGTCAGTCACCCCACATATGCGGCATTGAACACACTCAAGATCCCAACATACATCATTATGAGGCACAACTACATGAAGTGTGCAGTTCCGGAAGGACATGTATGGTACATACATGGCCAACATCTGTCAACACGGTCCAACAGGTGGCATCAATTAGTCCCAGGTTGGCCCATTGGATATCATGAGGCCGTGTCATAGTTCCCATCTCCTGCTGCCGTGTCACAATAACCCCTCACAGTGACATGTGAGGACAGATGTGCCCCAGGCACCACCGGCTCAACGACAGGTACATTCCCAGGGACCCTGTATTGCCACATGGACACTGGCATTACATGGAGTATCATGTATACACCACAGCAAAACAACCATGACCCCCACAGGTAGTGGCCCCACTTGCCACGGCAGGACAGACATGGACGTCTGTGACACACACACGCACAACATCAAAGTCCATGCACACACAACCTGGATGTGGAGACTGTCTCCCATTGTGCACATGAAATCAGAGACATTGTAAACACTACATGCACAAAGACTGTGGAGGACCATCACTATTGTGCCACTGGGACACCCTGGCTCAAACATACCGTCCCACATGGGACTCACGGGGTATGTGACATGACATACACATACACCACCGTGAAATGTGACCATGGCACATGCACAGATCTGAACAGTTGCACATCACAGTGGTCATGTACACGTAACACCCAGGATCCTGTCCCCATGAACACGTGCACAGCCTGGGGGTGGCTGCCCACAGGTGACACCCACAGGACAACATGTACACCAACATACACACAATAGGAAATGCAGCCTTACATGCCTTATGATAAAGTTTGGACAGGCTGTCGTGATGTAGGTGTGCCCCTCACTCCCTGGGAGCTATCTGTGGCTGGCATATGTCCATCTGAGACAGGCATGCTGACATATGCCAGTCACATGTACAGTGATGCGTTGTACTGCAATGGACCGATCGGTGCCCCCGGCCGGCCCATTGCATTCAATGTGTCGGTGCGCGTTGTACCCTACGCGTTGTACCCCTGTACGCGTTGAACTGCAATGGACCGATCGGTGCCTCCGGCCGGCCCATTGCATTCAATGTGTGCGGGTACGCGTTGTACCTGTACGCGTTGTACCCCTGTGCGCGTTGAACTGCAATGGACCGATCGGTGCCTCCGGCCGGCCCATTGCATTCAATGTGTGCGGGTACGCGTTGTACCCCTGTACGCGTTGTACTGCAATGGACCGATCGGTGCCTCCGGCCGGCCCATTGCATTCAATGTGTGCGGGTACGCGTTGTACCCCTGTACGCGTTGTACTGCAATGGACCGATCGGTGCCTCCGGCCGGCCCATTGCATTCAATGTATGCGGGTACGCGTTGTACCCCTGTACGCGTTGTACTGCAATGGACCGATCGGTGCCTCCGGCCGGCCCATTGCATTCAATGTGTGCGGGTACGCGTTGTACCCCTGTACGCGTTGTACTGCAATGGACCGATCGGTGCCTCCGGCCGGCCCATTGCATTCAATGTGTGCGGGTACGCGTTGTACCTGTGCGCGTTGTACCCTGTACGCGTTGTACTGCAATGGACCGATCGGTGCCTCCGGCCGGCCCATTGCATTCAATGTGTGCGGGTACGCGTTGTACCTTGCCTGTACGCGTTGTACTGCAATGGACCGATCGGTGCCTCCGGCCGGCCCATTGCATTCAATGTGTGCGGGTACGCGTTGTACCCCTGTACGCGTTGTACCGCAATGGACCGATCGGTGCGCACCCATTGACAATGGGCTTGCCTGGCAACGGACGCGTTTTCGAATTTCGAGCGAGTCGGTTGCTGGAAAATCAGTTGGTCACCCACAACAATGTTGCAAAATCATGTATGTCATGAAGTTGAAGATTTGAAGGATGCTGTGGGCGTGTTTTGGTGCTGCTATTCCATGGATTGGCCAGATTCAGAAGATGCAAACGACTTGGACCTATCACTTTGGACACAAGGGACAGTATCTGCCTCTCCAGCACATATATATTGCTGGCTGTTCCCCTGAGAGCTCACTTGCCTGCACTACATGCTCCAGGACGACATCTGCCACTGCACTGCTGCTGTCTCTGCCCCTCTGGACCCTGCAATGGCACGTACTGTGGAGAGAGCCCCAGCCTTCAGCCTTGAAGAGAACCAGGCCCTGCTGGACAGCCTACTTCCACAGTACAGCAAGCTGTATGGGACACCAGGGGAGCAGGTGAGTGTTCTGTGCACTGCCTTTCTGAATGTGCATTTTGTCTGACTAGCAAGGCTGAAAGTCTGCACGCCACTGGCTAGCAGGCTCACTGAGTAGTTGTCACCCCCATAGTGTGTAGTGACATGCACTGGACAGGTATGGTGCAGTGACAGTGCATTTGAACAAGGTTTTACTTCCCATGCAATGATACCATGTAGTGACGTCTGGCAAACTGTCCATGGGCAGCTTTGCACTGCCTGTGTACATCATGTGCCCCTGTGATTGAGACATGTATATACAACTGTGTCATGCACGGATATGTTGCATGTGTGGTAATGGCCTTTTCACTTTGTCATCCTGACAGGTTAATGCCCATCGGAAGCAGGAGATCTGGAAGGACATCGTCCGGGCTGTCCGGTCCGTGGGGGTCTACAAGCGCCGGATCCGCAACTGCCAGAAGAGGTGGCAGGACCTTCGGGGCTGGACCCGGAGGATTGCACGGGTCCAGCTGAAGCTGTCGCCTCCTCGCAGGAGGGGCGGAACACGGACCCTGACCCCCACATGCTCCAGATCCTGGCGGTGGTGTTTCCAGACCTGGATGGGCAGCTGAAGGCCAGACAGCAGCAAGGAGGGGTGAGTCAAAGACTGCACTGTGAACTCTGTATTACATGCTTTGTGCCCTCCTCTGGCCTGGTTCAACTGCCACAGTGCAGCAGTCATGTTGTCCAGGAGCCATGTCCCTCTATTGTGCACTGCCCACTGCTCATCTGATACCCAGGTGTGGCCCTTACATTCAGGGAATTGTGTCACTTGGGACTGTGTCCTTGCAGTTTGCTTCACTAAAGGTGGGGGACAGCATCTGTTTCCCTAACTCTGTTGTGGGCATCATGGGTGGGTCCATTGTTCACACAACGCCTGTGTTTGGACATGTGATCTGCGTGTTGCTTTGATATGCGGTCCACTTGCTGAGCTGAGCCACCACATGTGCCTGGGGTATGTGGCACACGCCCATGCAGCGGGTGGGAACAATGTTTGGGCCCCAGGAGTGTGCAGATTACGTGTGTCACACATACATAGCCAGCTATCCACTGTCCAGGGCACATCCCTCATTCATGTGGAGCAGGACAGTCATGCCTACTCCAGGCCATGCAATGCACTCTGTACTCCCACTCCCGTGTATCAGCTGACACATTGTGCACAGTGATTTGACCCCTCAGGTGTCTGCCTCTGTGTCAGTGTGCTGTGGATTAGTTGCCAGGACTGCTGGGGTGTTTCTTGGTAGGGGCTCAGCATGCCCCTGGAGATGTGACCATAGGAGACGATACTTGTGTGTCACATAGGTGTTTGATCAGCTGCCCGTGCAGACTGGGGTATGCGAATGTGAAGTTCAGGCAGCTGTTCCCCATTCACAGCAAATTGTGAGGGGCTCAGGTTCAGAGGGTAGTGTCACAGGTCTCCCATATGTCCAATAGGTATGACCTGGACAGATGAGGGTTAAGATGATGTGTTGTGTGGGGGATGTACATGTGCACTTGTGCAGCTCCAGGACTTGCATTCCCCATGACCTACTATTGTGACACAGTGCATAGTGTTGTTGTCTGGCTGCCAAGTCATACATCACTGAGACAGTGATGTATGACTTAGCAGTCATGCCTCTGCCATGGCATGTGTCAACTTATTGGTGGTCCTGCAGGGGAGTGACATGTGCTACATGCACACCATTGTGGCGATGGCTATCAGGACATGGGTGCATCATGGTGTCTGTCGCTGGTATGCATCACATGCATTTCCTATTTGACTCTGGGCATCCCTTTCATCCGGAAACCTGTACTGACTCAGTGGCAAGAGCTGTGATGTGTGCATGTCCACATGCCACACCGTGTCCTCTGCACTGTCCAACTACTGTGTACTTGGTGCATGTGTCCACACTGGGGTGTTGCAATCCAACAGACACCAGACAGATGGGTGCAAGGCCATGTGGGATGTGAGTGCCATGGTTGGCATCAGACTGACAATTGGCTTCTCCTGTTCAGTTAGGGCACTTTTAGCAATGTACAACTAATGATGCCAGGGCTTGCTCTGTAATGTGCTGTGCTCACAGTGGTGTGTGCGTTTGGTGCAGGTGACTGATGTCTGTCTGTTTCCCCATTGTTTGCAGATACATCCACGGCCACGGAAGGGGACAGCTCCACGGACCAGGAGGAGCCAGAGAGCCAGACTGGGTCAGCAGCCGAGGAGTGGTCGGAGGGACCCAGTGGCACGGAGGGCGAGGGGAGCCACACCGAGGAGTCCTCAGCACCATCCACCTCAGCTGAGGACCAGAGCAACTCGGAGGATGACTCCCTTGTGGAGGCGGGTGTCAGCAGCCACCACACCCCAGCTAGTGTTGCTGTCCCCGCCACCACCAGCACCACCACCGCCCTCCCATCGGCTCCCATTCCCCAGGTCCGTGGAGGCTCCCATGTTCGGGAGCGTGTCTCCTTTGGGCCAGGCACCGCACCCCTGCCCCTGTGTCCCCTGCTGCCCTGAGTGAGGAGTCTGTGTACCTCCTTCGCCAGCTCCATGTAGGGCAGACAGCCATGCTGAGTGTCCTCCATGCGCACACCGCACTGTTGACTCAGCTGGTGTCGTTCATGGAGGGCATCTCATCGGGCATGTCTGACCTACAGAGGGGCAATAGGTCCATGGACTCCTCCCTGACGGCAGCAGTGTCCCTCCTCAGACAGTCCCTCACCCCTCCTGCCTCTGCTCCATCCACACTCCCCAGCACCTTACCCGTCCCAAGCACACACACACCGGCACAGGCACACACCAGCACACACACGTCCAGCACACAGACACACACGCCACAAACAAAACGCACACGCACGCACAGTCAGGGGACTGAAACCAGACTCACAGGGGATGGGGCCCTGGTACACACACACGCATCCACGGGCACTGCGCAGTCCTCAGTTGCCTCTCCCTCCAAAGCACCCTCCCTTGCCTCACCTGCAACCCCAAAGACCCAGCGCCTCTTCCTCAGTGACCTCGGCCTCTTCCCCTCCGATCCAGCTGCTCCAGCATCCAGGGTGAAGAGGAAGCCCCCACATGGAGCAGAGTGCCCCTCGCCCCCGGACACCCTCCCCCAGGCGCAGACAGACTGAGGCCCCCACCCGCAAGTCCCCCGGAGTGGTAAGAGCAAGACCCCGCCGCCGCCCTGCAGCTCAAGCACCAGGTCTCCTTCCTCCATCCCTCAGGCCCCCACTCCACAGGTGCCCCCACCACACCCTGCCCCAGGTTCCCCCACCCACAGATATACCATCCCCAAGAGGCTCCGGCCTTCTCCCCCTGCCACTTGCTCTCCCGGCACCACACCCCCTGCTGCGCTTGTCTGTGCCACTGATGTGGTGAGGGTGTCCTCCCCCTCTGTCCAGCCCACCTTGCCTGTTCCCCATTCTCCTCCCCTGGTGGTAGGCACTGCAGTGGAGTCCACTACCACCCTGTCTGACTTGGGCACTGCAGTGGCGGACCTGTCCACTCCATCTGCAGGGTCCACTGCAGTCGTGCCGGCACCCACAACATCTGAGCCATGCCCCCAGTTGTGCCGGCACACACCATGTCAGACACCTCCACTGCAGTTGTCAGTGGCTCTCCAGCACCCACCACCCCTTCCCTGCTTCCTCCTGGTGAGCCCTGATCCTGTCCCTGCGGTGCCTGGCCTACCCCCCGGTTGCCCCTCCTAGTGGATTGTCCCTGGTTTTGTGCAGGCATGTGTAGGGTGGCATCTGCCACTGTCACCCACTTGTGACTTTGTTGATGGACTGGCCATTGGCCTTTGTTTATGTTCTACCGGACTTCTACTTTTAATGCCACATATGCTGAATAAAGCAACTTTCTGTTCTCTAGTGCTTTTGCTTCTGATGTACATGATGTTGATGATGCTAACCATGCCCTTGCTGCAGTGATGGTGATATTTGGTCTCATGATAATGAAGTGTTACTGTGCAGGAACCCATGTGGTCCAGGGGGAATGTGTCCTATCCTGTGGTGTATCCATGTCATCCATAGCAGCATCTGAGGGTGTCATGTGTTCAGTATTTGGCAATGGGATTTCCTACTTAGATTGGCTATTTCACATCTGTGGCTTCCACCCCTGCACATCTGTTGTGCCTGCCATTGTTCAATTCGTCTACTTCCCTGACCGTGTGGCCATCTCCAGTGGACATGCAGGTTTGGGCATCAATGGGGAAGGACTCATCTGTGTTGTCAGTGCAACATTGCTATACAAGTGTGTTGGATCTGTGCTGATGATTCCGTTGGCACTTCCATGACCAGGCTGATGTTACGGGAGCCCTCATTTGGTGCTAATTGTTGATTGTGTGACCAAGTGCTCAGCTGACATGATGGGGCCCTACTGAGGCAACATATGGCACAGCTTTCCTCACACAGGAGTGGAGTCCCCTCATGGCAGTGTGTACTCCTGTGACATTCCCTGCGCCCACGGTGTGTGTTGTATGTGCATGTCTGTGTGTTGACTTCCGTTTAGCTGTGCATGCTGTGATCCCTAGTGTTGTACCTGTTTGTGATGCTAGCTGAGTTGAGCTATGTTCCCCCAAAGTCTTCTCCCTGGGTTCTCTGTGATGTGGGTGCATGGCACATTACTGGTCATCAGGGTGTCACCCATAGGTGTGTTTGCTGTCAGGGCTGAGTTTGTGTGCAGACGCAGATGGGTCACAGTCAGGTTTCCCCTTGGCACTTGTTGTTTGCCCCTGTCATGTGATTTCCAGTTTGTGTTATCTTTCAGTGATTGTGACACGTTGTGTGTGTGACTGCTGGCACTCCTCAGGGTCCGGGCTGCAATGTTGGTTGTTGTCTATGTGTGTTCTTTGTGGGTGACCTTGGCTTCTTCATTGGTGTGTGACTGTGGCTGGGATCCCATTGGTTGGTGTGGTATTGCCGTCATGTCCATGTACAGCGTAGTGTGCAGTGTGTCAGACATTCAGGAGTCTTGTTGAGTGTCCATGTGTGATGTGTTTCTGCACCTTGGTTCCCACCCACCACCCTGGAATAGTCATGGGTGCATGTGCAATGTCACCAGTGCATGTGTGCTTCACTGCTGCACATTGTTGGAGGTCGAGGGGTGTGGTGTTGAGTGTGTGCAGATGAGAGTTGTTGCCCGGCTAGGCCCCTGCCTCCATGTTGGCCTTGGCTTACTGGCCATGCTGTTTGATTTGTGCTTGTGTAGGTGTGATGGTAGTTAGTTGCTCAGTACACATGACTGTGGTTCACAGTGTGAACCACATTTAGCTTTGTCATCACAGTGGGATTGTAATGCAGCCCAGGGTCACCACATTGTGGGGGCCCTGGGGGTGGTGCTGTGGTGTGTCTGTGTCTTGCTGTGTCAGTTGCTGTCCCTACGTGCCTGTGTGACATGTGTGATTTGTGCTCCCTCTCATCTGACAATGCCTGCTTGCCCACATCGGGGATTTGGATCCATGAGTTACCTTTGTGTGGCACTGTATGCACATCTGTATGATTGGTATTCAGGTCTCCTCATGTGTTGTGTGGTTGCCTGGGGACACTGGCACCCCCCTCACCTGTTGTGTATGATGTGCAGTGTGGGTCTGCCTGTTTGTGTTTGTGCATCTGCACCACTGCATTGGCATATCTTGGGTGTGCCATTGGCTGTATGTAGTTTGGTGGGTTTCCCCTGCTGTCCCTGGGACTCCTAGGTCATCGGTCAGCACAATGATCATGGTTTGTGTGTCCCATTGCTGCCATGGTATGGTATCTGTTCACCTCACATCTGCAGTCTCCACAGGGTATCTGCATGTGTGTGCCCATTGGTGCAAATATGTGGGTCTGCATTCTGATGGTCACTTCTGTCATTGTGTCATTGATGATTGTTGACGGTGTCAGCCCCCATGGGTGTTGTTTGTCTGCACATGGCCAAAGGTATGTCTTATTTGCACTGCAGTATTTGGCTCCCCCAATTTATGTTGCAATGGGACACATACACTACTTTGCCACTGATGTGTTTGTTGTTCTGTGACCAGGAATCATCCATGCAGTTTGGCAGTTGCACCTCTTTCTTTGTCAACACTTACCTTTTGGTCACTGTGATGATGGGGGTTTGGACCCCATTGCCACAATGTTCGAAATGTGCTTCAGCTATGGACCCCACACTTACATTTTGGTCACTGTGATGATGGGGGTTTGGACCCCATTGCCACAATGTTCAAAATGTGCTTCAGCTATGGACCCCACACTTACCTTTTGGTCACTGTGATGATGGGGGTTTGGACCCCATTGCCACAATGTTCAAAATGTGCTTCAGCTATGGACCCCACACTTACCTTTTGGTCACTGTGATGATGGGGGTTTGGACCCCATTGCCACAATGGTCATGGCCTGCTTGCATTGTGGGTGCCACACACATATATGTGTGGCACATGTGCTAGGGGGTCACATTGTATGTTCAAAGTCATGTTCGGTGTTGTAGGCATTTGACACAGTCTACACACGCTTGTCATGGTGTTGGGGGATGTCTTCTTCTTGCATTCCCTAGGTTGTGGTGTGCTGGTTGTGTCATGCATTGTCCATCCTATGAGTGGGGGTGGTAGTAGTGGTAGGCATCCAGCCCCCTGGGTAGAGGTGGTAGTAGTGGTAGGCATCCAGCCCCCTGGGTGAGGGTGGTAGTAGTGGTAGGCATCCTGCCCCCCTGGCTAAGGGTGGTAGTAGTGGTAGGCATCCTGCCCCCCTGGGTAAGGGTGGTAGTAGTGGTAGGCATCCTGCCCCCCTGGGTGAGGGTGGTAGTAGTGGTAGGCATCCTGCCCCCCTGGGTGAGGGTGGTAGTAGTGGTAGGCATCCTGCCCCCCTGGCTAAGGGTGGTAGTAGTGGTAGGCATCCTGCCCCCTGGGTGAGGGTGGTAGTAGTGGTAGGCATCCTGCCCCCCTGGGTGAGGGTGGTAGTAGTGGTAGGCATCCAGCCCCCTGGGTGAGGGTGGTAGTAGTGGTAGGCATCCAGCCCCCCTGGGTGAGGGTGGTAGTAGTGGTAGGCATCCAGCCCCCCTGGCTAAGGGTGGTAGTAGTGGTAGGCATCCAGCCCCCCTGGGTGAGGGTGGTAGTAGTGGTAGGCATCCAGCCCCCCTGGCTAAGGGTGGTAGTAGTGGTAGGCATCCTGCCCCCCTGGGTGAGGGTGGTAGTAGTGGTAGGCATCCTGCCCCCCTGGGTGAGGGTGGTAGTAGTGGTAGGCATCCTGCCCCCCTGGCTAAGGGTGGTAGTAGTGGTAGGCATCCTGCCCCCCTGGGTGAGGGTGGTAGTAGTGGTAGGCATCCAGCCCCCCTGGGTGAGGGTGGTAGTAGTGGTAGGCATCCAGCCCCCTGGCTAAGGGTGGTAGTAGTGGTAGGCATCCTGCCCCCTGGGTAGGGGTGGTGGTGCGCATTCAGGCCCCTGTGTGCATATGTGGCATTGGTGATGGGCATCCCGCCCCTATGGTGCTGCTGTTGCTGGTGTAAGTATATTCTGCATCCCTCTGTGTGTGTGTGATGTGTCGTGTACGTGTTGTATGTGTTTTGTGGTTGGTGTCTGGCTTACCTTCTGCGCCGTACGCGTCCGTGCCTGTTCCGGTAGTAAATGTAGAATATTGGTATGATCGGGACGAAGGGATTCATGGTTGGTTCGTGTCGTTCGTCCTTCTCGTTGCTTCGCGTCGTCCTCGTCGCTTCGCCTCGTCCTCGTCGCTTCGCGTCATCCTCGTCGCTGCCGTGTTCGTCTCGGAGCCGTGGATCGTGTTGTGGCGCGAATCGGAGCTTATGTGCGCCTCTCCCGGATGCTTTGACGTGCCGTGCGTAGCGGCGGGTTCGGCGCGTACGGAAGCGCATCGTACTCGTTCGGCCGGACGGAGCTGCATTTTCCCTTCCGTGCGACTCGATTCGGCGTTTCCGGATTCGCCTCGGTCGGGGAACAGGACCTGGTTTGGGTGAGAACGGCTCGGCCGGATTCTTTGCTGTTGTGCGCATCGTACTTACTCGTTCGGTGTGCTGTACGGATCAGTCGGGAAACAGGCTTTCGCATGGCTTTTTTCCCGACGGAATGTTGTTGGGTGCGCCTCCGACCGAGATCGGAATCGGCCCCTTAGTTAGAGACAGTGCTGTATGTGGTTACACAGGTGAGCGGTATCGTGGTGTTAGTTCTGGGTGTTTCTTCTAAAAGGGCATCCCTGTTCTGGTTCCGGGCACGTTTCTGGGAGGTCTTTAAAATTCTCTCTGGGTAGCCACGTTCTCTCAGTTTAGTGGAGAGGGCAGATGCTTGTTCTTTAAAATCTTTAACATCACTGCAGTTCCTCCGTATTCGGAGGTACTGCCCAAAGGGGAGATTTTCTCTCAGTGTCCTGGGGTGGAAACTCTCAAATTTCCCATTCTCTGCAATGATCTCGACGTCTAGAAAAGAGATCTTAGATTTATCCATGCTGTGGGTAAACTTCAGATTTTTGTCGCGCCCATTTATCCAGTTCAGAAAAGGGGCAAGGGTCTCTTCCATGTCCTTCCCAAATCAGCAATACATCATCTATGTATCGTTTGTAGAAGGTGATGTTATCTTTAAAAGGACTGTTGGAGTTGAGGATATACATCTTTTCGAATTCGAAAACATACAGGCCCGCTACACTCGGGGCGAATGTGCTGCCCATGGAAGTGAGGTAGGTCTGTAAGAACAGGTCTCCTTCAAATTCAAAGAAATTCTCTTTTAATGCGAGAATGAAGGACCTCGGAGTATTATATTCCCATGTTGTACCCTCTAGGGCTGCCTTCAAAACCTTTATCGTGTCATTGTGGGGCAGACTCGTATAGAGACTCTCGATGTCTAGACTGAACAACAGGGAAGTGTCAGGATTAAAATTGATTGTATTCAATTGGCTCAGTAGATCCTTCGTATCTTTTAAATAAGTAGAGGTTGTTTGTACTAGCGGTTTTAGGAAGAAGTCACAAAAGCGTGACAGAGGTTCTAAAAGGGAGCCGATTCCAGAAACGATTGGGCGACCTGGGGGAGGGTTCCAATTTTTGTGTATTTTAGGCAGAGTATAGAAGTATGGGATTTTTGCCTCTCCTGTTTGTGAAAAGTCTGCCTCTTGTTTGCCAATCTCTCCCAGGGTTTCCCCTCTCTCTACCAGGATTTTGATTTTTCCTTTGAGGGTTTCTGTCGGAGCACAACTGGAATGCACTCGGCACCCCAGGTGGGAACCCGATGATGAAGCATGCCACCAACTAGGTTGGTGGGTGAGGGTTCCTTTTAAAAAACCTAATGGTTTTTCCCTATTCCCAGGTCCTTTAATGCAGTGAATTCTGATTTCCCCCGCAGGGTCCGTCCCTATTGTTGTTTTGTACATATTAATAGACAGTCATCTATATACCTCCCCCAATAGTGTATATGTTCAATCCAAGGGAATCCTTGAGGGCCCCAGACCCGCTCCGCCTCAAACCATCCCATAAAGAGATTAGCAAAAGACGGAGCGAATCTCAAACCCATAGCAGTCCCGAGCAATTGTTTATACCAGATACCATTGAACAGGAACACATTGTTCTCAAGTATAAGTTTTGTCATTTTTAAAATCATTTCTGTATGTTCATGGTATTCAATTGGGCTTCTGTGCAAAAAGGATCTTAATGCCCTCAGTCCCAAATCAAGTTGTATGCTGGTGTAAAGGGAGACTACATCCATAGTCACCAATGTCATCCCAGATTCCCACATCACATCAGTCAATAAGTTCAAAATATGTTTAGTGTCTTGTATATATGATGGTAGGTTAGTGACATACGGTCTCAAGAAAATATCAACGAACTGTGATAATCTTTCCGTGGGACCACCTATCCCGGACACAATAGGTCTCCCTGGTGGCATTAAAGGATCTTTATATATCTTGGGGAGAGTATATAGGCACAGAAACCGTGGACGATCAATAAGAAGGTAAAGGTATTCTTCATTACTGAGTAATCCCAAGTCACACCAATCTTTCAGTTCTTTATTATTCATCAGTGTTATTGCAGGTATGGGATCGATTTCTGTCAAGTTTTTTTATAATAGTTGCAGTTGTTCAGCTGTGAAAGTACTTCATTATCGTAATCGGTCTTATTCATCAAAACAATATTTCCTCCTTTTTCAGCTTCCCTTATTATTAGATCTTTATTAGTCCTTAAGGTCTTTAAGGCATATCTTTCTTGAGTTGTCAAATTGTCATTAAAAGGGGTCTGGTTCTTACGTCTGTCTGTATCTATTATTTTGTCAATTTCATGTACTATTACCTGGTAAAAGATGTCTATGTTATTTCCTGACATTAGTTGTGGGGTCCATTTGGATTTGTTTTTAAGTCCACTGTCTTTATTTAAGTCTGTGTTAAGTTCAAGCTCCAGTAAGAGCTTGGTCATTGTCATAGGTTCATCCTCACTGTCGGTCAGTGATAGGAGTGTCTTGGTGTCATACACATCCTGTATCGTTAGATTACTAATTTCTGTTGTTACACCCAAATGAGGAACATCTTGGGGATTTGCAGCAAAGAACTTTTTTGATTTGAGTAATCTAACAAATTTGTACAAATCGATTCTTGTTGTGTACCAGTCACATCTAGTAACAGGACAAAACCTCAAACCCCGTCTTAACAGAGAAATCATATCCGGTGTTAAAGAAATATTGGAGAGATTAACAACATTAATCTCTTGACCCATATTATCAGAACATCCTATATTCATTGTTTATTCCATGAGCGCGTCTTTTGCTAATCTCTCTATGGGATGGTTTGAGGCAGAGCAGGTCTGGGGCCCCCCAAGGATCCCCTCGGATTGAATATATACACTATTGGGGGAGGTATATATATATGACTATCTATTAATATGGACAGGCTCTATACAGCAATTGGATACTTTTTTTGTATACCTCAACTCCAATGACTACAATCTTTCATTCACATTCCAACACAGCCGAGAATTTATTGTCTTTTTGGATGTGGAATTGTATATTTCTGGTAACAAGATCTGTAGCAAAATGTATAGGAAAAGCACTTCTTGTAATGCTTTACTACACGCATCTAGTTGTCAGCCCATATTTCAGATAAGTGCGATCCCCTATGGGGAGATGGTTAGGGCTCGGAGAAATTGTAGCAAGAATACAGAGTTTGTGAGAACTGTATCTGATATGGAGCGTAGGTTTGCGCAGAGAGGATACAAGAAACAGATTATTGATACGTGCACAACGGTTATCACGTGTAAATACACTGAAACCAACACAAAATTGTAAAACCAAACCTACAGAGAAAATCAGATTGGTTACCAATTTTCACCCTGACACAAGCAAATGTTATCGTGCATTACAGAAACATTGGCACATTCTGACCTCAGATAAATCACTTGCTCCTTTCTTGACTCCATCCCCAAGTCTGACCTTTGGGAGAGGTCAGACTCTTGCCAACTTGAGTAGCCCTAGTTACCCACAACCTACCAGACACGGTAACTGGTTGAGTGACCGTACTAAAGGTATTTTTAAATGTGGACGTTGCAATACATTCAGGTGGGCAATTGATAAAGTGTCACATTTTAGTTTTAACAGTACAGGTGATTACACTATACCTATGTTAATTAACTGTGACACAAGATTTGTTGTGTAAGTAATCATATGTACATGCCAAAAAATGTATGTTGGAAGTACCATCAGGCCTCTACGGGAACGCATTGCACTGAAGAACAATGATTTAAAATATCCAATAGTGTTACATACCCATGAGAATGCCCCTGGTACACAAACCCACAAATTTAGCTCTCATGGAATTGACCATGTGAGAAACAATGTACAAGGTGGTAATATAGAACTCCAAGTAAGACGCAGGGAGGCTATCTGGATAATGAAACTGCGGGCTGTGGAACTCAGTATTAATATTGATAATGAACTACAATATTTTCTTGGAGACTAATATCTCATTGAGCTTTATACCATTAGGAATAGGGTTTAGCCTTGTATTGAGTCTCCTACTACTGCAATGTATCGTTGTGACCATGTCATAATTGTGTTTTATATGCTTGCTCTGACAATTTCTGTACTACAATTTGCATGTGGGTATACACAATTCTGTTAATATGATCGGTCCACATTGCTCATGAGGACTTCTTACTCACTGTGTTCGTTATTAGGTATGCAACAGTTTTAACATAGAGATACATATGGATTACTACAATTTGAAATACTATGTAGGATGTACAGATGCGTTTTTGGTATATGCTGTTCAGTTTATTGTTTATACTTTCTTTGGGTTCTATTTTTCACCCGACACCTGTTATCTCTCTCAGTTTTGGTGGCAATACGCTCTTCATAGGTTTTTGTATACACCAAACTCTCACATTCACTCACCTCCTGTCACTTTATATTCCACAGTACACCACTCTAAGATGGCCGCTGCCCTGCCTTTTGACATAATTATACTGTCCTAACCTTTGATCCTTCTTCACTACCTTATTCCAGATATTATTGATATCTTCTTGTGGGATCATTTTCATCCCATCCACATTTCCGTAACTGATTGCGTTGACTATGTATTAGAATGACAGATGGTACATCTATTTGCAGATGAAACCATTTTCACCCCATCCACATTTCCGTAACTGATTGCGTTGACCATGTATTAGAATGACAGATGGTACATCTATTTGCAGATCGAACCACATAACACTTTAATGGCGCAATATTCACGTGCACTTGTACACCTAGATACTACTTTACAATGCCAAGATGGAGCGCGTTCTTGCGGACGCCTGACACGTGATCGCAGTGATTTTATGTATATTGAGCAACAAGATGGTGCGGGTGGTCCACGCCAGTGACAACACACCGGCATACTTGCCGCTCTCTTCACTTTGTTTTCAGTAAGTGGACTGTGGGTTCTGTATGTCTTTATGTTGTACTGCATACAGGTCCTCGCTGTATTGACAGTCTTCTCATTGTTTGTTGAAGGACGGTATCGACCCGTCCTTTGGCATAATGTTACTGTTGGCATTATCGGTATCCCTATAGTAGGAACTGCACGTTTGGGAGTCTGCTACACTAATTATTGCTTTTAAGACATGTAGCTAGTGACAACTATTTTTTTTTGGGTGCTTATTATTTACCTTTTCACTATTGCTGGTGATTTCCGTGAGGATATCGGGACTTTTGTGCACATTTTACCAGTGCCAGTTTACCCTAGAGCTCTCACATACATGATGTATTGTCATTTACGGAACTCTTACTTCTCAGCATTCTATGGGTTTCTATTCTAATGTAACGTGGATACGGAATTTAATGATATTGCAAGAGGATACGTGAATGTTTAAGTAGGATACTTATGTCAGGTACTTCTTCTGGTTGCACTTCAGCTTAAATCATCCGTATTATTTTTATTATTTTTTCTGTTTTGTACCACTGATCACTTACTGATACTCCGTTAAACGTACCTCAGGAGACCGCTTGAGCGTATGTATATATACCCCTGGGACAATTGAAATCCTTTACAGGTTACTACTTTACCTGTCATATTCTGTTCTGCTGTGTATTGATTACTGATTCCTTGGCATGCTCTGTGCTTTTATTTGAATTTAAGTCGAGACGCATTTGGATGATATTTCTAGAGGCCAAGGGAATGATTAGATGGGTGCTTAATCTAGCTACTTTTTAGTTGTTATTCAGTTTTAAGACACTTTAATCCTTTATAGGGTTATCTCTTACCTGTCATATTTGGAATTGCTATTTACTGCACACTCTGTTTATGGCATGCTTTGTTATTCTATCTAACGGGATATGTATATACAATTGAATGATACCTCTAGACGCCAAGGAAATGATTGGATGGGTGTTTTTCTAGGTACTTTGATCGGTTCTACTTAGCATATAACAATCTTATTTTCGTTACATATTTTTCTCTATTTTACTAGAGACCACTTACTGCTACCTCGTTATACGTATTACACAAGACCGTTTAAGCGGACGGACATACTTCTTACTATTTTACTGGTCATATTTACATCTATTTCACTTTCCCTGTTTGCCATCGTAGGGTACGTACGTAATTGAGGGACCTCTGTCTTTTTCAGTTACTTACTCACAACAGTCCCATTCACTATGTTTGGTTCATTTGCACACTATATTTTCTGGTGTTCGATAATTTCATTTCCTTTTACCCTTTGCTTTGACAACTGTTCTCTATTTTCTGATATACCTGCTGACCTCGTCAATAACCATTTACCACACATTATGAATGTGGGTATATCGTTTCTTTCTCACACGTTTCTATTCAGGTTTAATACTTATCTTCCTTTTATCTACTATTCTCTTTTTTTCTCCTGAGACAAACTTTCTGGCGTCAAGGTTTTCTATAACGGGATCAGACCTATCTTCACTGCTTTGACTGCATAGCACCTTGGTGGGTGACGGTCCTTCTCAAGTTCTGGGATAAGTTTTCTGATGTTATGTATTCATAACTTACAGCCCTGAAGAAGTCAAGGTATTGACTACCGAATGACGAAACACGTGTTGGCTCTATCAAGTATAAAATACTGAAGGAATATACGCTGATTACGTGGATTGGATTATTTGAACACTTATGTAAAGAATTTGCATTGAACATTGTTTGTAAAAGAATTGAATATTGTGTGACCCGAACTGAAATCCCTGGATTAAAAGTGGACAACGATAACATCTGTGTTTACAACATTATTGACTTTGGACTTCTTTTAGTGTGCTCGGATTGGAGCTCTGTTGCTTGTTTTGTTCCCTTCTTTGAAGGGTCAACTTGGGTTGTATTGGTAACCGACCCTTCCTTTCCTAGTAGCAACCTTAGTACTCTGTTCTGTTCTGTCTACATTCCCCAATACACTATGCAGAGCACCCTGAGCTGTTCCTATACCTGGTTACCAAGAGTGCAATTAATTGTTGCCTTTGTTATGACTCTGCCGAAATTTCACTTTCTGTGAAATAACTCAAAGTATTACATTTTGCTTCACTTCTATATTATGACAGCGAAAATACTCAAGTGTTGACCTCAAATTGCCCCTGATGTAGGTACCCTGAAGTTCATTTGCCTAATTTGTTTGCATGATGCTCCAAGCTCCTCAAGCTTTGGATGATGACTCCTGCTAGAGAGCTTGCAAGAGAGTTTGTTCATTTTACTATAAGCCCGAGGATATATTAAAGCTCTATGTTCTATATTGCAGAGGGTGGTCTTTTTATGTCGTCTGTAGTCCAATAGATGAAACAGAAAGTCTTTTTTCCTTATTGATCAGGATAGTCCTTCAATTATGTGTATAAAATAAAGCACATATTGGCAGGACTATGTGCTGCAATTTAGAAGACAGAACTTCCATTATATTTGCCGGCAGGAGAGGCTCATAGGCTGGGTTGTGCTGGGCAGCAATGCCAGACCAGAGAGTGCAGAGAGTGGAGCATGTGCACCAACGAGTAGGGCACTGTCATCCCCAGCTAGGCATTTATAAATATTTATTTTTTATACTCCAAACTAGCATGGTACACCAAACTTTGGAAATATTCAACATGCACCCAAACCCTGAAAAGGCCTAATTTGTTTGTGTTTGGATTAGGGATTTCAATCTTTGTGAATGTATTGCTGGTAAACCTGTAAGGTGCCACCATAATTATTACCAATGTCGCAGCAGCACAGTTAACATCGTCCAGTAAACCAAATGACAAACATATTTACCAGTCCACCTATTCAACTCCCCCTTTGAAACGAAGGGGTTAATGCAGTGGCTTTAAAAACATCACCCAACTAATGGATTTAGTATATTTCTTTCATGCAATCAAGGGAAGGGATCTTCTAACTCCACATTTAGGAGGCACAGTTGTGGAAGTCTGGAAGCTGCCTACTGATAGTCCTGATAAAATCCCTTTCGGTGTATCCTACATTATTCTGAGGCATCACACTGGGCTTCAACGGGAATTAAAAGTAAACTGTTTCAACATGTTTTGAAAATGTGTCAAAGTGTTAGACTTTTGTTAATACCTGAATAAATAATGTTCATAGTAGATTTGTCCAGTGCTTAATTTGTGAAAGAATGAGTACCTGTACTGAAACCTCTGCTCAGAAGTTTGCAGCCGATGCAATAAAATGCCGATGTACCAAATATCAATGCTATATAGTCTTGAATCTACCTCATGGCCATTTAATCCACTCCCTGACCCTTTATCTCTCTCTTACTGGTTCCTGCTTTCAACCTTTGTGTCGTTTTACAGTCTTTCTCTTCCTCCTTCCTTACCCTTTGTGCTTTTTGCCTTGCTTGCTCTCTGTAAATGTCTAATGACATGAAATAAGTGCCGGTCCCCAAAAATAAGTGCTGATGGGCCCCACTGGCTAAAATTAAACACTTGCCAGAACCTCTCTAATTCTTGATAGCAAAGTTGTACTCTTTAGTACAATGAAGCCAACCCTTGACAGTTGCATACAGCTTCTGGTATTACATGCATATTAGTCAGAAAACTGATAACCCTGCAAATTAGGAAATCACTCTGGACTCTGAAAATTGAACGCTAATAGGCAATAAAATAAATTGTCTTCAATAAGAAGAAAACAAGAATGGGCTCATGAACAGATCTGTTAATCATATTGAGACCCCTGTAATGAGTACACTGCAATAGTTATCCATGAATTTTGCCTTTGCTGTCAAAATTTCAAATTGTGTCTGTTTCTCGGATGTTTTGATTGTTTGTATTTCTACAGCAATCCTATCATAGTGAACAATGTATTTCTTTGTGCTTTTGTCAGATCATGTGCCTTTTATATACTCTATTCCTGCCACCTCTATTTTAGTCTCGCCTTTAAATCATTATGCTCCCTTGAGGTTAACTTTGTGACCAATGTCCCAGAAGTTTAATGATTTAACTTTTAATATCACATTCTTTAGCAATAATGGATTGTAGAATCCAAATGATCAACTGCTGCTTTAATTGTGTTTTTCACCATTGATAGATATTTTAGGGCATATTTATCTACATGTAATACAGCTCAGCAAGTCACCTTGCTATGCTGCATTACAGAGAAAGGGCAAAAATATGTCATAGTTAACACAATACGACGTATTCCTGCCTTTTTCCAGGGCTGGAGCACAACCGACTGCCTAGCGCCAATGTAGGCACACTTGCACCATGTGCACGGGTGCATGCATTGCATGCAGGATTGTTTTTGTGCAGGAAGGGGCACATTCCTGCACAGAAACAATCCCCTGAGACATTTTCCTCCATCTATGTGTGCTGCTGAATGTGGCACACGAAAAAAGAGGAACTAACAGCGTTACTCCTGCTTTATCAAGCCACTCAGGGCCACGCAAAGTGGCCTTGCGTGGCTTGATAAATCACATTTTGGGGTTGCGTCGCGCATGCACCACAATGCGTGGTGCAAAAGCAACGCAACCCATTGATAAACAGGGCCCTTTGTTTTCACTAGACACGAGAGAGAGATGACAATTATTAAGTTCCAAATTTCCTTTGTGGAATTCAACTCCATTCAGTACTCCACACTTCCATAGCACACTGCAGGGTGAGACTAATTATAATTGTAGAAAATCTGCCTTTTGCTGTACCCTATATTTTAGCCTATATATGTGCTGTGCTCTTTATCCCTGCTAACCAGTAGTAATGTGCCTGAACACCCATCCTTTAAACATGGTCAAATTGGCATACTTCTATTTGGTATAAATAACTTGCATATAAGTCCATAGTATATGGTACAAAAGTTACTCAGACCTGGAAATGAAACGTCACAAGTAGACTGCAGTACCTATTGTGCCATTGGCTACAGTGGCAGTTCAAACATGGATTCAGGCTTGCCACTTTAGCTTGTCTGTAACAGTGCAAAACATGCACTGTGGCCTGTCACAATAAACCCTTTTGGCAGGTAAAAGCCTCTATTTACAATATTAGTACATCATGCCTATGCAAGCCTTGTAGCCCACTAGGTAGAATGCATGGCATTTAAAAGTGGGAAATGTAGAAACATTATTATTACCTGTAACCAGACTACATAATAAAATACCAATACTATATATCGGAATGGCACCAGCTAAAAATAATAATTAAACAGCTCTTTTTTATAGTTAATAAAAATTCCAATTCAATGGTGAAGTGGTATTTTTAATAAATATGAGGTAAATTAACTTTTAGAAAATTAACTTTTTCTTGCATGCCGGTTTTGGAGAATAATTTACATTAGCTCTCCAGCTTCTTTATACCAGTGATTAGCTTTGAATAGATGTGGAACCAATCAATAGGATGACCTGAATGGGCAGGGATGACTCTTTTGAACTCCACAGAATATGCAAAGTGGGGGCTGTGGCTGGCTTTTTATATTCTAGTGTCACATTCTGCTTAACAGATCTGCTGGGTTCACTTATAAAACTTGAGGAAGACTTGAAAGGGAGAAAAGAGAATGCCAAAACAAAGACCCTGCTTTTTTCCTACCAGATTTCTGGTTCTGAGTTTGTTGTGGGTACATTACCTGCTGCAAACTAGATTTTAATGTTAGATGTGGTAGGACACTAGGATTATCTTAGTACATCCACACACACACTTTCAGCCCCAGAGCCCAAGTTTAGTGTGGCTGAATACTTTCACTATCTTGAAAATGCACTCGCATATTACAATTTGGCTTGTTGGGTAGAGATGACCCTGGGAACTTTTACCCCACTAGTTAGGAAGGAGCAAGGAGTTACCCCACCTACTAGCTCGTGCCAACCATAAATGTAGCATCTCCAGGCACCCACTGCAGACCTCTTTCTGCAAAAGAGGTCTGTACCTTCTGTCTGTGACCTGGGAGGACTGGACCAACTCCCTTGTGTACCTAGGATTAAGGGGTGGACTCCAAGGGTCTGTTGGCTGACCTCCTGTGTGGCTACAGGGAGACAACAAGCTGCAAGAGGCCTTTTCCTGGAAGTACCCAGCTAAGTAGTGGCAACCGGACCTGAATTGGTCCTCCTGTTGGCTTCTGACTGACACCCTGTGAGGGTTCTGGGGGACTTTCTAAGAGTACTCTTGTGGTGGATTAGGACTTAAAAGACTTAGGGGCAAATTTACTAAGAAGTGACGGAGTCCAGTGTTAGCCTTCCTGGCTTAACGCCGCACTCCGCCACTTCTGAAACGCATGGCTGCACCATATTTACAACAATATGGTGCAGCCCTGCCTTTCCCCCTGCACTTGCACTAAATTTAGCAGCCTAGTGCCAACGCAGACACCCTCACACCATAGTGCAAGGGTGTCTGCATTGAGGGGAAGATTGTTTATGTGCAGGAAGGTCTCCCTTCCTGCACATAAACAATCTTTAAATGGTGTTTTGTAACTTCTATGTGTGCTGTTTAATGCAGCACACATAGAAATTGCAAAACGTCATTTTTTTTTTTTTAAATGATTGTTTATGTGCAAGAAAGGGACACCTTCCTGCACATAAACAATCAATGGCGTTTTGCTGTGTCTATGTGTGCTGCACAACACAGAACACATAGAAACAGCAAAAACTAGGAGAAATTAAAAAATTCTCCTCGTTTTGCCAGGTTAAGACCAGGTTTTCCCTGGTCTTAATTTTTTTGCTGACTCCTATTTACGCCTCCCTTGTAAATAGGGGGCAGCGTCAAAATCAATGGGTGTTGCCATGGAACGCCCACCGCAACACCCATTGCCCACCCCTTTCACGCTAAGTATAGCGTGAAAGGGGGCCTTATTTTATTTACAAGGCAGAGTTAAGTCATGTTTAGTGGCTTAACGCAGCCTTGTAAATAAGGTGAAGCCCCTATTGCTACCACAACGTCCTGAAAAGTGACGTTGTGGTGGTGATAGGGGCTTGTAAATATGCCCCCAAGTAAGAAGGTGAACTCTTTGACTGGGACTAACCTGGTTGGTGTATTCAACCCATTCTCCATTGTGGTCAGGTACAAATTGCACCTAAGTCCCTTGCTACTATGATCATAGATAATCAATGGCACCTAGCACTTCTTGGTGCTATTCCTACTTAAGACTTCAAAAACTCATATCTCCGGTTCCCCTTATAGCATTTATGTCATTTTGTTTATTAAATTTTACGCCATTTTTCTAATTCAGTTTGGAATTGTTATTATTTTGCTTTTTGATGTTATTACTATTTTGATACTTACTAGATAAATACTTTACACATTGCCTTAAATTAAACTTGTCTGCTATGTGCCATAGATACTACTACTACTAGGGGGGTGAGCTCAGGTTAATTTAGTGACTTTGAGGGTTCACACTGACAAAGGTTATGATTATTCCTTGAGGTGGGTAGTAACCCACCCCAAATAATAATCCAATTTCTTAAACTAATGCTCTGAGGGGTAACTAATATATTTGCCTGCAACAGCTGCCTTTATCAAGAATCCTCACAAGAGCTTTGAATGTCTTCAGGCTAAAGAGGTTTGTCTTCAGAATTAACCAGTAGGCAAACTCTGAGCTATCTCCAGAACCATTGGGAGGACTAGTTGCTTTTTTCCACTAAAGTTCTTTTTGAAAGAAGTTTCTGGGGCCTGCATGTGGCTTCAAATATTTCCCACAGAATGGTTTGGGGGAGCTAGTTATTATCAACCCTTGTTTGACAACTGAGAGTTGTTTTAATTGTTGTTTTGGCAATAGATTCTTTTTGACAATGTTTATCTGGAACTACAATATAAAGCACCTGAAGTCAATTAAGACAGTAATCTTGTTCTGGTAACTTGGGAAGCCAAATCAGAAGAATTCTAGAAGAAAAATAAAGTATTGACAGCCCAATACATATCATTGATAATTCTTTGGCTAAAATGTCCTGCAGAACACTAAGGCCTCAATTATGAGAACCTTGGTGAATTTCAACTCCCATGCAAAAAATTTTTTCACTGGTTCAGAATTATGAGTGTGTCGAATTTTATTTCACCCAGTAACAACCTGGTGTGCTAAAAAAACAACAGTCAGCATTTTCCCCAGGTAGATATAAGCAGGTCAAACCTGCCAATATTTATCTGGGGAAAAGTTCCAAAAAATGCCAGGACATGCAGATTTTGGTATGCAAAATCCTGAAATCTGCATGTTATTCCCCATTTTCACGGATATTTATCACTATCACTATTTATTGCATCTCTGGGTATTGGGTACAAAAAGAGGTAGAATAAACCATTCCCAAATGCTTTGGTGGCCTAGGAAGCAACATTAGGATCCTAATTAAATTAGTAGCCATGTTTCTCTTGACATAAGAAAGCAAGCTAAATTGCTGAGACATATGTGGTTGGAGTGCCTGTAATGGGTTTCAACATAAGTAGAAGGTGAGCTCAAACACACATTTCTGTAGGTTTTAATTTTGTTTCAGAAGGTATGATACACTTATGTTTCATAGTTTTTCAATCAGCGATGAACTCTATAGAATAATTACTTTTCTGGACCAACAGGAAGGCAACCTCTGCCTGTAGAGGGAGTTCACAGGCATCCCTCATACTAAAGAAATGAGCACTGGTAGTAGTGAGTAGGGGATTATTCCCTCTGGCAGAAAGGTGTTTAACATCTTGATGTGAAGTTCCTTTCATTGAAGGGAGCTTTTCATCTCCAATGAACAAAAGGAAAGCTGGCAAGTTTGATTCACAAGACAGACCGAATGCCTTTGCTCCCTTTAGATTGAAAACTGGACGTTTTGCTGAGTGTTCTGTTAGGTGAAGCCTTTTGCATTTTAGGAAGTATCCCACTCTATTTGTTTATGCCAAGAATTCTCTCTGGAATTTAGATAGCTGAAAGGTAAGTGGCAAATAACTGAAGATACATTATTGTAAAAATCGGTGTTTTTTCGGACTGAATTGTTTTAGGGTTGACTAGTTATCCTTCATCAAATGGCTTATGTGGAATTTCCTTTAAGGACCGCCCTCAAATATGTATACAGTTTCATAAATTCAGTTTACCACAATCACCTATCCTCTATTATCCTACCTCCCTTATTAATCTTTTTCAGACTGCAAGCGCAGCTCACTCTCCATCCTCACAGCCCTATGGGCCAACACTCCAAAAGGCTCAATCCTGGGTCCCCCATTATCTCGCTCTACAACTCTTCACTTGGTAATATCATCCCTCAGTTTGGAGTTTCCTATTGCTTCTACACAAGTGGACATCAGTGCTTTTCCTATTTAGTTTCAATCCTAACCTTCAGGCACAGATCTCAAAATGCCTCACAGCCACCACCACTGGTTGGCGGTTCGCTCACTGATGCAAAATGTATCCATAGCAAACCCAACTTACTCGCCTGCTCCCTCAGCACCTGCCTTACTGCCAGACCCTTTCCAATTCTCCCAAACATCATGGTGACAGCTTCGTCAGCCATAATATAGATGTACATTTCCCACCTCCAAGGAACCTGAACACATTCAATATCAATTCAGCCACTGTAACCAGGTTTCAATTAATAGATATTAGGGAAATGTGCTCTCACCAGAGCCAAGAGTCTCCTCTCCTCACTTATCCTTAACATACTTGACTACTTTAAATATCTTGTAGTAAATCCTTCCTGAATTATTTCCCCACAGAATAAATCTCTAAATGTCATTATAGGAATTTTCTTCAATCTCACCAGGCATATGCCTGCATCAGAGTACCACTACTGATTCACCTGGTTGTTACTTAAAAACATGGGTCTGTTCAGGCTAATGATCCTAGACATCAAAGTCCAAAACTGCTAGTTTACAAACTACACCGGCTATAATCCTGAGTTAATATGTGCCTATGCATAACAAACGCTCAGCCAACAAAAACCTTCTGGCAACAACTAAACCTCCCCACACAGCTTCTAGGTTCCGTTCCTTTCCACTACATGGACCACTGCAACGGAACTCTCTCCAGCTGAAAAATGCTCAGTCACTCAACTGGCATCACTTAAAACTGCTCTCAAGCAATACTACATCTTACAAGTACTGTCTTAAATATCATATTTAAACACAAAAGTGTTAAGCTGTAATCCAAGGAAGGAAGAGATCACATCAGCAGGTAAATAAACAAGTTTATTCTTCTGGTACACCGCTTACAAACCAACAGCCATCAGCAGGACAACATTTTCCAAATGTAAAGTTTAGAATTCCCCAACTCCACCACTAAGTACATGACATCATCATGGTATAAATCTCAGCAACATACATTTTATCAAGAAAACAACACACCTCCTTCCCTTAATATATATTAGAAAAATGCAAACGAAAACACTTATCAAGCAAAAACTAAATAACAGTTACAATAGAAACAAGAAACAGGACCTGGCTCATAAAAGATATGAGATTATAAAACAAGTTATAAGGCATGCTACCTATAACAGAATTTAGCATAAATACATCATAACCTTTCAGGATGGCCAAATGTTTGCTCCCTTATACATGTTATACTTAATAACTGAATTAAGAGGTGAAGAAGAACTCAGCCTACATGATAGTGTCTATGCTAAGTTGGTGTTTTCCTTACTCTCTCACTTCCAGATCTCTGAAGAGAATCTTCAGGTGCAGGAAGACTATTGGACCAGCTGTTTATTGGTACCGATACAACACTCTTCCTTTTAAGTAATTTAGTCTTCACTAATCTTGACATGCTCCACACATCTCCTGAATCCAATAGTACCACATTTTTCCTTACCTCACTAATTATGATAGTGCCCATGTGAAGCCGTTCTGCGCTGTTGAGCGCTACTCGATCTTTGCCTGCAACTACTGTGATCCAGAGGGGGAGCGGGACCGGACCACAAGTCCCAGGCTCCCGTTAGGTGGACCACGCCGCTGACGCCCGCTCTACGCGCCCGGAGGCGCTTTAAAACGTCTGCTAGCCTCATGCGGCGCGGGAAGCCCTGTGAAGCCGTTCTGCGATGTTGAGCGCTACTCGATCTTTGCCTGCAACCACTGTGATCCAGAGGGGGAGCGGGACCGGACCACAAGTCCCAGGCTCCCGTGAGGTGGACCACCCCGCTGACGCCCGCTCTACGCGCCCGGAGGCGCTTTAAAACACCTGCTGGCCTCACGCGGCGCGGGACGCGCGCGGGCGAAGCCCGGGCCAAGGGCGGGCCCGTCTGTGCCCGTCCGAGACCGAACGGGGCTGGGCTGGGCCACCTCCCTTAATTCCCTGATTCGACGCAATGTATTGCCGGTAAGCCGATTTCTATTCTTCCCTCTTGTACTGTGTTACTTCTAACTAAAATGGGGAAGAGAAAACTGGCTAAAACATCAAAAGGGAAGCCCATGGCCAATACAGCACCAATTACAAACTACTTGAAAAGCGCTATGGGAATTATTAACAGCGAGATTGTTCAGGTGGAGGAGCAGCTAGCCGCTACTAAAACTGCTTTAAATGCTGCCCATAAGGGGTCTATCTCCGTAATTGAAGCCAGCGAGGATAGTAACAATTTGGAATCAGATGTACATGTTTTGGGCAAAAACAAAGAGGGGCTAAATAATAGTTTGGAAGATATAATCTCGAACGTACAGAGCCCAACGTACCCTGTTGGGCCAGGTCCCTGCGTGCTGACAACTACAGCTGAAATATCCATAGTATCGGATTCGCCTGATTTGATATCGCCTCCAGCAAAAAGGCCAAAGCAGCATACTGCTCCAGTAGTAAACGATCCAAAGAACGCTTCTCAGAAAACAAAAAGAAAGGGGGGGAAGACATTGAAACAGGACGCATCGCTCCCCGTGAAAAGATCTGAAGACATGGCATGGCATATACCCGATATTGAAACACTCTTCAAAAAACTGCATGGGAAAATAGACTCTATTGAAAGGCGTGTAACATCTGAGGTTAAAAAAATACAGAAAGACATTATTAAACTAATGGACCTGGTTACAGTCATGCAGACATCAAATGTGATTAATACATGCCAGAAATCAGTTCCTAATAAATTAAATATGGTTGATGATAAAAAGAAACCGCCACAAAACGCCCAGGGTCTCGAAAGTAATGCAGTTAGGTCTAATAGTCACCAACTGCACGTACCATTGCCTGAATCACAATTAAAAGAACCACCAAGTCCGTATAGATTAAAAACAACCATTATGCAGGCAAATGCTAACCCCCAGAGTAATACTAACCAATATCAAGACTTAGATGGTCATCATCGGCCAAATACTCTTCAGGGGGGCTCTCTTAGCTTACCACCTCAAGCGACCCCTTACGTTATTGTCCTAAAGAATGTCCCAAAACTCCAAAATGATTCTATTGAATCATGGGACTCATTGAAGAATCAGGTTGTACACTGGTTCACTTGTAACACCAATTGTAGTACTAGACTCTTATTTCAAGAGATAATCATGTTGGGAAGAGTTGGCTGGGTGGGTAAAGGGGAAAAGCTATGTAATGGGGACTGTGTGGTGGTAAACTTTCAACACGCAGATTTGGTAGGCTGTTTAATGGAAGAGTTATCAGCAAAATATACCTGGCCATATGACAACCGCAATGGTAGCATTATTGCGGTACCCCTTGGATATTTTTATAGAACACGTCACGAGTTGTCCCACTTATCAAGTAGAGCGAATTGTCCCCGGGAAACCCTTGGGATATTGTTCATGTCAAATAGATTTGCCCCTTTAGGCAGCTGTAGCGAGGTGGATTGACTGGCTCCAAAAAGTATGAAACTTTACAAAAGTAATTGCTTCCTGAAGATATTAAACCTTCCCACAGAAGCATATTAATGAAGCAAATCAAAGCTCCCATGTAGAATTCGTAGAAACCAACCCAATGGAAGTTGTGGAATTAGATGCTTACAGCGACCATATATCCCAGAAGAATAGGACGGGGGCAGATTCAATATCGTGCTCCCCGGTAGGGACACTGCAAATCATGACTTGGAATATTGCAGGGGTTAAAAACAAATTGCAAAATCCGATATGGCTCAAAAGTATACCGTATTGTTCGGTGATTCTCCTACAGGAGACATGGTCGACAGAGGTATTTCATATTAACGGTTTTAAAACTATTTTCACCAAAGCAATTTCATCTAAGGCAGGTAGAGCAAGTGGGGGCTTGGCGGTTTTAATTTCTTTGTCTGTACCATTGTCCCTAAAGAAAGTCTATGTAACCTCACAGCATTTTCAATTCTTAGCTTTCACAGTCAAAGGAAAACAGAACATAGTATTTATTAACTTTTACAATAATGTTTTTGACAACTCAAGATATGAGATTATCGTAAAATTAGAGGTTGAGCTGGACAAATTCTTGAGAGACCTGGGGGCGATAATATATTAATCTGGGCTGGGGACTTTAACTGTGTTCTCTGTGATAATATTATAGGCGATCAATGTGGATATGACGATGTGCTCGGTGATCACCTTTCGCATTTCCCGCATAACTTGTATGGTGAAACTATCAATCATGTGATGTATAAATATGATTTAGAAATAATGGACCTAGGCCCACACGAGGAGTAAACCTTATCCATACATATGTGGGGACCAGGTCATCATCACGTATTGATCACCTTTTACTATCTAGGAATTGTAGGCTTGAGGTAGAAAAATGCTATATACAATCGAGTCTCTTGAGTGACCACCTCCCAATTGTGTTAATATTAAATTCTCAATTATATTATAGACAGAAGATAACTTTTGCTGCAACTAATATTAACACACATGGTGAAAATGGGATATCAATAAAATGGACAGGTGTTGATCCCATTGTTTTCATGGAAAAGATTATTCAAAAAAGTAGTGTATACATGGAAACATGTTTGGGCAATACATCTAGTAATATTGAAATTGTTTCAGCCTTTCAAAATATCACAGATGAAATTTCAAAAGAACTTAAAGTTAAGAGTAGGAAGTTTAATGATGATAGTCCACGTTGGTTTAATCAACATTGTTCTAGATTAAACAGGACCTTGAAGGAAGAACTAAAAAATAAACCCCGGAATATAGATAAAATTAGGTGCCTTCGCAAAAGCTATAAGCAAGCCTTAATACTGAGGAAAAACGAAATTAGGGAGGATGCATGGGAGAGCCTTATTCAAGCAGCTGAGACAAAAAAACTCTATCCTCTTCTGGAAAACCATAGACCAACCTCTGTTTAAAGACGTTTCATCTGCAAGGGTTGACACATTAGTTATGCCAGAAGAATGGTTATCCCATTTTGAGAATATTTTTAACCCTGCCCAACAGCCGTTGGAAACAGATGAGAATCGACATATTATCATAATGAATACCCCTAAGATTGAAACCATCAATTTAGAAGAGATAAATCAAGCTTTAAAAAAAAGTGCGAGTGGAAAGGCTGCAGGGCCGGATAGGGTTCCAATTGATGTTTTTAAGGACAATGTAGATCTATGGTCCCCTATTTTAGTCAATCTGTTTAATGCTATAATTAATGGGGTGTTACCAGCTACCTGGGCTGAAAGTGTGATTGTGCCCATCTTCAAAAAAGGAGATAGAGTTAGTGCTAAATGCTACCGACCAATATCCCTTCTCGACTCTACCTCTAAACTTATGGGTAGAGTCCTGTTAGCCAGGCTGGAATGCTGGGTGGAGGAAAATAATATTCTAACAGATGCCCAATACGGCTTCAGAAGGGGTATTGGAACGGTTGAGCAATGCGTTAACCTCGAGTTGATAATTGGCAAATACACACTTGCCAAAGAAGGATCACTTCATCTTTGTTTTGCAGATCTGTCTAGTGCCTTTGATCTGGTAAACCACTCTAAGCTATGGAACACTCTAGTAGAGATGGGTGCCCTCCAGGAAATTATAAATTTTTATCACAGATATATGCTCACCTCATATCGAAAATACGCTATGGTCTGAAAGGGAATGCACAACGCACTTTAAGGTAACCAGAGGAATCAGACAAGGCTGTGTCCTTGCCCCCTTTTATTCTCACTTTATATCAATGGAATAGATCTTTTATTACAAAGCTTGAAATCTGATGCCCTTGTTGTCGGCAAACGTGTTACCCCGGTTTTATTATATGCCGATGATGCGGTCCTAATATTTAGGACCATAAGCGATCTCTAATTGTTGATAGATCATTTTACAGAATTTATGACTAAAAAAGACTTAAAAATTAAGTTAAGCAAAACGCTTGTAATGACATGTGGAAAAAAGAAAACAAAAAATAGAACCCACAATGTCGGGGGCGCATCTATTGACAGGACATCCACTTTTTCCTATTTAGGATTAGTGTTTGATGGCAAAGGACCATGGGCTAGTAAATTGAAGTTTGTGAGATCCAGTGAAGCTATTTTCAGATTTTCACAAAAATTAGGAAATAGGCCGATACGAGAGATTTTAAAGCTATATGGGAGTAAGTGCATCACAGGGGCTTGCTATGGTGGAGGATTATGGGGCATGGCCGATACCTCACCGTTACAAACCCTTGAGAACAAATTTTTAAGAAGACTATTGTCGGTCCCAAACTCAACTTCAACTTATATAGCCCATAAGGAGCTAGATGTACCCTATGTGAGCGATCTGATTGATGTGGCAGCTCTTACCCTGTGGTACAGAATTTGGACGATCGATGAGGCTCACTTCACTAAAGACATATTTCTGGATTGCCTGAAATTAGATCATTATAGGAATATTCCATGGATAAATTATATCATTTGAGTCCTAACCGAGTGTAATATGGCTCCAAATTTAAAAAACCCTGAGAGCATCCAGATTAGAAGTAAAGTTGAGCTAAAGAAGTGCTTTATGGGAATTAGAGAAAAAACCAGGGTAGCCGATTTTAGTATAAAATCGCATGTTAGATCTTACAGTGAAGGACCGTTTTCCCTGGGCATACAACCATATCTTGTTTTTACAAGAAATGTACAACAAAGATTTTATCTGACAAGATTGCGGTTGAATACGCTCCACTTTCAAGTTGCCTTCCCAGAGATGGGTAAGTGGAGCCTAAAATTACCCAGGTGTCCGTGTGATGGCAAAACCCCCAAAGCACCATGCACTTTATACTCTTTTGTAATTTTTACAGGGACATCAGAAAATCAATCTTACGACCACTTTTTATTACGAACCATTTGTATTCTTATAAATCTGCTTTTTATCATGTTTGTAATTTGGCCGATGTAGCAATATGTAATGCTGTGATTCTTTTTATTCAGTTGGCTATTAAGAGGAGAAAGGATCTTACACATTTGGATATGTTGAATTATGAAACCGAATAGTTCCCCTCCTTTTAATTTTTTTAAATTTCTATCCCATATTATATTTTTAAAATGTATTTTATATGTGAATGATTGATTGATTAATATGTCGATCTCTAATGTACAAGAATTTTAAGAAATGTTTAACGATGAATTGTATTTTAGAATGCTTTTATGGTTATTTGTATTAACCGAATAAAGCTTGATTGATTTGATTTGATAGTGCCCATAAATCTGGAAAATCCCTTTTTCACAAACCCTGGCTTCTTGACAAAAACAGCATTCAATAGCAACACATTTTCCTTACCTCACTATTTATGAAAGTGCCCATAAAACTAGAACATCCCTTTTTCACAAACCCTGGCTTCTTGAGAAAACCAGCATCACCTTCCTACCATACCACAAGTTTGACATTTTTCCCATCATCATGTCTTACTTCATATTTGTTTTGATAACTTTGCCGTCATTTGCAAATTTCTTCATCAGATAAGAATTTTAAGTCCTTTTAATTTCTACCCACTTTCAATCATGCATGATTGAGCTTTGAATTCGGTAACCATTTTTTCAGAGTCAAAAAAACTGACTCTAATGTGACACAATTGAGAGTGAAGCAATGTGCCTACCAAGTTTCTTGTCAGAGTTTTCCCAGATTCCACAGCTCTTTGCACGCCTGTGGAGCATACAGTGCAGTTTTTAAATGCACAATAGCCAAACTATACATAAAATCACTTAGTTCCTGAGAGTTGAAGTGTACACCATTGTCTGTGACCAACTCCCGGGGAATACCCTCCCAAGTCAACTCTTCCTTCAAAAATTCTATCATCAACCTGGTATTTAAACCATTAGTAACCACCCACCTGGAGGTATAGTCCACTAGAAGAAGAACAAAACGTTTTTTTTTTAACCAACAAATCAAATGGGCCCATAATGTCTAATCTTAATTTAGTCCAAGGCTCCAAGGGAATCGCCACAGGTGCCAAAGGAGCTGTATGTGTAATCTTGTTTTTGTAATTCTTAGCACACAGCCAACAATACTGTACCACAACTTCAATCTGTCGGTCAATACCAGGCCACCAGTACTATTGCAGATGTCTAGATTTTGTAATGTTCCACCCAAGATGTCCCTTGCAGGCCAAATTAATTAACTTCTCCCTCATCCCTTCTGGTGGAATTAGCCTTGAACCTCTACAAACTTTGTCTTCACAAACATTTAACTCATTAAGTACATTCCAATATTTTTTTAGAACAGAAGACACATTCTACTCCTCTGGCCAATTCTTAATGATGAACTCTTTGACTTCTTTAAGAGTTACATCCTCAGCACACATGTTCCTCCACTCATCTTTGTTAATAGCATATTCATTGACCCAACCAACCAAAGTCTCATCATCTATCAAACTCTCACAATCAATAGGAATTTTGGATAGTCAGCCACACGATTCTTCACACATATGATATTTTCCACATAGAAGATGTACTCAGTTAACCTTTCTGCCCAACTTTTCAACATGGATGATTGATTATCATTAGTTTTCTAACTGAAAACTCTAATGGCCTGTGATTGGTCCTAACCACAAATGATATTCCCCTACAAAAAGAACTTAAAATGTTGAAGAGCTCATGACACTTCTAATGCTTCACATTCAATCACGGAATAGCGCTCTTCAGCTCTCCTCATTGAAAGCGAGGCGAAAGCTATCACTTTTTTCTCCCCATCAACCATTTGTGAGATAACAGCACCAAGGCCACAAACACTGGCATCAGTAGTCAAAAGAGTTCTTTTCCTTGCATAAAATTTACCTAAAGTTGGCAAAGTACCAATATGCTTCCTAATAGACTCAAAAGCTACAGTACACTCCACTGACCATGTAAATTTTGAACCTTTCTTGAGCAAAGACCTTAAAAGCAAAGTCAGTCAATTAATTCAATACTTTATTTCGGCTTTATAACCATAAATGTTCATGCAACATACAAACAATTTATGACCAACATTAAGTAAAAAAAGCGGAACCTACTAAAATCAAAGGCAAAGTCATACTGGCAAAGTTAGGAATACATTTTTAACAGAATTTTGCAAGACCCAAGAAAGAACATACTTGGCCCTTATTCTCCAGTGTAGAATTTTTAACAATGCTTTCTGCTAGATCAATCTTGGGGCAGATTCTTTCACTAGAAATGGTTTGGCTCAAATATGTGACCGAAGTCACTCTGAATTTGCATTTGTCTTTTTTTTTTTGTGAGTCCATGCTCTTGCAATCTACCCAAAACCAAATTCAGAAGGGTATCATGCTCAATTTTGTCTTCTCTGGATATCAAGATGTAATCCTGGAACACCAACACTTTTGGTATTCCCTCCAACACTCTCAACATCACCCTTTGAAAACACTCTGCAGCGGATGCAAATCCAAAAGGCACCCAGAGGAATCTAAAAGACCCAAAGGGAGTCACAAAAGATGTTAAATGTCTTGACTCAGCATTGAAGGGAATCTGATGATAAGCTGCAGATAGGTCCATCATACTGAAAAGTTTGCCTTACCCCAAAGTAGCCAAGGTTTCTGTGATATTGGGAAGTGGTTGCCTGACCACCCAAAAACATTAATTAAAGTCAAAACTACTGGAACCAAGCACTCATAGGATTCAATCTCCTCCAAGACACCTGCTTTGAGTAATTTCTGCAACTCACTCCTTAAAGGGCCCAACATCAACTTTGGAACTCTTCTCACTTTATGAACACCAGGGAATTACAACTGGAATTATCAAACAATAACACTGTATCCATAGCATTGGGATTGAGCATGATACCCATGTCACCTTGGTGTCTCCATCTCAACAAATTGTCACCTCTATTTGCTACATATACTTTCCCAACGGTCTCTCTATCCTTAAATTGCAACTTCATCACAGTATACCGCTAGAACACCAATTTTAACACCACCATATCCCACTGGGTTCATATCTGGTGCCAACAATTTGATCTTATCCTAACCAAAGAAGTCTTTCCAGTTTTCATCACCTATCATCGTATACGGTGAACATAACTCAGCCAAGACCTTCCCCGAAATTTGCCCAAAAACAATCTCACACTTCGGCATTGCCAATGGTTCACAGTCAACACACCATCATTCACACTCAAAACAATTTTCCTTTCCCCTTCCTCCTGTGATACATTTTGTACTTTATTACTCCTACACACCCTGGCATAGTGACCATTCTTGCTGCATTTTTAGATACCACTATACTAGCAGGATAACACTGACTATTGGAATAGTGGCCTTCACTACCACAACTGTAACATTTACCACATACTTCTTTCACTTTGCTATCCTTGCTTGTACCCTTTGCATTACTTGTCTCACATTGCACACTATCACCCTATTCACTCCAACTACAAACTTCACTCACAACATCTTTAGACTCAGGAACTTCTCTGCTATGACCATCCCTCATTTCACACACCAAAATTTGTATTTTCCATGCTCTCTATTATTGCAATAGTTTCCTTCAAATCAGGGTTCCTAGCTAAAAGTTTTTCTTGAACCTTTTGAATATTGGTACATCTTACTAACTGATCCCTGATTAAGCAATCAGGCAAAGTTTCAAAGTCACACATGCGATCTTATGCCTTTAAAGAAGCAACATACTTGCCAATCTTTCCTTCTTCCCCTGTTCTCTAGTAAAAAATGTGTGTCTTTCAAGCACCACATTAATGTGGGAACCAAAATCTTTTTCCGGCATCATTAGGTTCCCTCTCCACTGTTCCCATGGGTATCTCATCCAGACTCTCATAGATATGTCTCCCCTCAATTCCCAGATTATAAAAAAGCACCACCTGTTTCCTTATCTCAGAAAACTTCCATCCAAAAATGGCGAGGCGATAAGAGTCAAAGAGTTTCTTACACTGCTTCCAAGGTAAAAATGGACCCCCTTTTCCTGAAAGCAATTGTGGAGGCTGTGACATGTTAGCAGCAGCCATGATGATTTCTAGTGAACTGAACTCTTAAATCCAGTGAGACACACTACCCCATCGCTGATGACAAAAGATGTCATATCCTTCAACTTGGTTGTCAAAAATCCTGGAAAAGTACACTAGTAAGCTGTTTGGTATTGCTCTTCAAATGGAGAAATAAAGGGGAAAAAAGACAGAAATATAAATAATTGAGCTGAGATACAGAATTGTCCTGGATTTTCCTGCCCACATCGTTATCCAGGCAAAATCTCTGGTGCTTGGCTAGTTTGATGATGTCTCCCCAAAAAATGGCCGCCATACCAACCGGAGGATCTGTTGTTTCTAGGGGTGATCAAGCACAAAAACTAGACTACACACTGATTTTGTTGACCAACCTGACAGCTCCAGTCCTTTGTTTCTGTGGGCGGTTGGGCACAAGAACTAGATTGCTGACTTCCTGAAGAGGGTCGGCCTACACCACTAGGCCTTCCATGTTTCACTTGTTTCCAAGGTCAGTACTAGACCGCTCACTGTTCCTGAAGATGGTGGTCTTCACCATTTGGCCTCCCAAGTCACACTTGTTTGAGGGTGGTTGGGCACAAAAGCTAGAACTCCAACTCCTTTGTATTGGTGAAATGTTTCTTAGGGCGGTAGGCCATAATCCCTAGGCCACACTCAGTCCTCTGATGCCATCTCTCAAGGGCCCGAGTGAATGCTGTGATGGCGTAATCAAGGCTTGTCACTACTTGCTGTCCTTTGGCTGATGATTCTAGAAAGCCAGTAGTAACGCCCACATCTCAGTGAAGGGCATATAATTGGCTAGCAGTGCTCCAACTCTAAAATGAAGCATGCCCAGAAAACCAGTACAGTTGAGGACGCGGTCTAAAAACTGCCTCCAGAATCATACCTCCTGCAGTGATGAGTCTTCTTGATGAGGTAATCCATGGGGTTCATAGAAGACTAAACCGGTGGTGTCATTAGAACTTCATAAAAGAAGCAGCCATCGTTACCAGTGTTAAGTAATCCAACAAAAGGAAGATCACACAACAGTAGATGATAAAAGAAGTTTATTCTTCTGGTACACAGCTTAGAAAACTACTTCCCAAAGGCCTCAAATCAACGCTGTAATGGATCAGTCAAGGGTTGTCACTAATCGTTGTCCTTCGGCTGATGATTCCAGATAGTCATCAATACTGCCCACATCTGAGAGAAGGGCATATAATTGGCTAGCAATGCTCCAACTTTAAGCCCGTCCAGAGAAACAGCAAAGTCCAGGACACTTTTCAAAAACTGCCTCCAGAATCATTCCTCCTGCAGTGACGAGTCTGCTAGATGAGGTAATCCGTGGGTTCATAGGAGACTAAACCATTGGTTTTATTAGAACTTCATAAACGAAGCAGCCGTCTTCACCAGTGTTAAGCTGTAATCCAACGAATGGAAGAGCTGACATCAGCAGGTGAGTAAATAAGTTTATTCTTTGGGTACACAGCTTAGAAACTACCAGCCATCAGCAAGAACAACATTTTCCAACTGTCAGGTTTAGAATTCTCCAACTCCAACACTCATTGCATGACATCACCATGGTAGAACTCCCAGCAACATACATTTTATCAAGATCGAAACAAAAAACGTTTACTGCAATTTTGATAAATGTACTGTTCCGTTTGTTCATTATTCATCATCCACCACCCCCCTCCCAATTTCTATGCACCCACCCAAAAACTGCTATGATGTCTTATGCGCTGTGTTCTGTTGCTATGCACATAATTTCTTATCAAAATATTCTGTTACACTAAAAAACTGAAGGAAAGATTGCCAGAGCATGCCCACTGCAGCCTCCCTTTCCATCTAAAAGTCTGTAGAAAAAAAAGGAGCCATCAAGTTTCTTGTTGCCACTTTGAAGGAAATAACATGGTGTTGCTGAGAACTTACACATGAATCCTATCTGTGGATTTTGTACCGGGTTGATGTGTGATAACCTGATTATTTCATGGAGATGAACATATTCACTGATAAAATAGCATGAATGCCTGTGAAAAATATAACAAAGAATCAGAGTGCATTAGGATACTAACGGACTTTAGCTCAACAAATCGAACTTCTGAACACCTGTGGGCATTAGTGACCATTTTTGATCAAATTTTGTTTTATTACAGAATATATTCATCCTTGACCTTCACGTTCTTAGAAAGGGTTTGAAAATGATTGCCCAAAAATAATTCAGCATGGCTTTGTTGCTTTATTTTTCCCCTTCCAGATTTTTCTTTGTTGTTGATCAGTTTCACTTCAGCACTACCTTTACCCTTCACCTATTTTACGTAATTGTTTACTTATTTTGCCTAATATATTTCCAATATTTCATTTAGACTAACTTTGCACAATAAAATCGCGCATTTCTTACTGCATTGCTGTGATTTTGGTTTGGTAAGCACTGCAATTACAAGTATTTTTTTAAATGTGCCTACTTGCTTTGTCCAAGCTACCAGAAGTGGGCAATGTTTACCATCTTTGGAACCGGTTGTGATTGGTGTCCTGCAGGGCCAGACTGGGAACATGAAGCAGCCCTGGCAATTTTGTAGTACCAGCCCCATGGGTTTGGGTTGGGGGGAGAGGGGAGGGGTGCGGTGCATTGCTGCTTTTGGTACCTGGGGCCGATATTGTAGCACCGCTGCAAAACCGGCCCCTAGTAACAAAAAAAACGCCCCCACGGCTGCAAAACCAGCCCCCACCCTTCCAGCGTCCCGGGAAAACGCCTGATGCCCGCTACGGCCAGTCCGGCCCTGGTGTGCTGTACTGTAGGGCTTTACTCAACACATCAGTTTATTACACCTGTATACTGTATGCTTTATCTATCAAACTATTTTGAATTCTTTATGTTGTTTCTTGCTTCTGAAGTCTAAGGGTGAGCCAAGAGCAACTTATTTAAGAGTTTTATATAGCGCCGGCTAGACCCGAGGGTATCATATCACTTTACATCAAACATGCTCATATCAATATGATGAGCATATCAGAACAGCTGAAATGAATCAGATCAAACCAATTTTTCTTTAGCTCAAGGGTGGAAAAACAAGCATTTGCAATGCGATAGGTCTCGCATTTACGAGAGTTTGAGCTATTGCCAATGCAATAGCTTAAACTCAAGCAAATGCGAGACCTATTGCATTGCAAATTACTAACCCCCATGTGGAGCTTTCACATTCATAGAGGCCGCGCCCCTTGCTTTAGACAAGCCGCGTCTAAAGTAAGGGGCGCGGCCGACATTAAAGTGAAACCGAGGCATGGGGCACTTTGACAAAAAAAGCATCTGTTTGTCAAATTGACAAACAGATGTTTTTTTTATTAAAGCACCCGTGCCACCCTTTCACTTTAATAGCTGCCGCGCACCTTTAATTAGATGCGGCTTGTCTGAAGAAAGGCGCACGGCTTCCGTGAATGTGAAAGCGCCGCATGGGCACTAGTAAACAAAACAAAAAAAAAAATAAGTACGCATGGCCGCTATACTTAAAGCGGACCGATCTGCCAAAATAAAGAAAGAAACGCGGCCGCTATAGTTAAAGTGGACCGCCATTAGTAATTTTAATTAAAATAAAAGCGGGCTGCGTGCTGCGACCTAGTGGGTGGTATAGGGACAAATCATTAAACAAAATAGTGCTCACAGCCAAGATAAAGGAGACCGTGTAACAAGACAAGTAAAAGGTCCAGTCGTAATGGGAGGTAACAAATGCAGACAAGGCGGTACCAGACAGGGACTAACAAGCCTAATAACGACTCGGAAGGCAGAGTTTACAAGCCAATTAAAACTATGGGCAGAGAGTGGGCAGGGCTTCAAAGCCATACTCCAATACTGC
The DNA here is from genome assembly GCA_963921515.1 of Calotriton arnoldi. Classification (NCBI taxonomy): domain Eukaryota; kingdom Metazoa; phylum Chordata; class Amphibia; order Caudata; family Salamandridae; genus Calotriton; species Calotriton arnoldi. Next base: position 3,378,050 of record CAWUFW010000926.1, read on the forward strand.
ATGCCTCGCGGCAGCGCATTCGCTGCCCAGGCTCGACCTAAAAATAACAAGGAAAGAGGGTACAGGGAGAACTGGGGGTAGAGGTCCTGTCTTGTTGATTCCACTAGTACAATTGCCGGTTGAGGAGGAAATTCTTAAGTTGTTTCTTGAAGCTCAAGAAGGAGGTGTTCATCCTGATATCTATTGGAATGGAGTTCCAGATTTTAGGGGCAGTGCTCAAGAAGGAGCATGCCAGGGTTTTTTGTTTGTGCCCTGTAGGTGGTATGAGGAGAAGGGTGTTTGATTTCTCGACTGACCTGCCTTTTTGAGTTTTGAGGCAAGGTAGGCTGGTTTCCCAGTGTGAATGGCTTTGTGAGTAAGACAAGCAATCCTGAAGCTGCAGCGAGGTTAAAGAGACTTTGATAAATTAACTGAATCCAGGTTCTGGGGAAGCATGAGTAAAGTGTATTAGGACTTCTCTTTCCCTCCCACTTCTACCAAGTCAGTGACAGCTACAAAATGTACCTACATTATGATTATAACCTACTCTTAAAATATCTGATATATAACATTAGTAGAAAGGTAAGTTTACTTAATATTTAACATATTTTCATATTTCAGCTCCTTCAGCTCCAGTGATCAATCCACAAACCCACAACTCAGCTACAGGAACATCAGTGAAAGTGTGCTGGAGCCTATTTTCAGATGATACAGTTGAAAGTTACCAGCTCTACTACAAACCTGTGAATGACGACACACCTAGTGAAGCACAAGCCGGTAAGGAGGAACTGGTGCAATCTTTCTGTGTAGTTATGGAATGATTCCTGTTGCATCATGGGTCATGGACAACAAACAACTGTTGGATTTTATCCTTGACAATAAACGTAAACTCCAGTATCAAATTTCTTCCATGGCATGGACTGCACGTTATCAACTTAGATTGGTAAGAGGTGTCAGGCAGATTATACTTCAACAAGACCATAAGACCTTAGGAGAAACCCTCATTCTCTCTAGACTTGACTACGACAACTTGCTCCGTTCTGGCCAACCAAAACTCCTTTCGTCAGTTTTACATGCAGCAGCTCCCTTTGTGTCTTGGGGCAAACAAAAGAAATATGTTATCACACCTGTACTTTATGCTGATTGTTTCCCATTCTAAGCTAAGGCTCAATTTAAGATAGATTGCAAAACCTTGTGCTTGTCTATTCCCATTTACTTGGCAGAAAACTTGAAACTTTCTGGTGGCCAACAGCTCTTGTCCAGCCCAGTCTATCACTTCCCCTTGAGCCTTGAGCCTCGGGCCTTGAGTGATCTTTGTCCTATTCATTTTATGGCAGGGTACAAAGATTCTAGTTTCAAGTTTATTTATTTATTTGATTTAGTTCTCGGCTGAGAACAACAAATATTGAATACATAAAAATTTCTTTTAAAATGTACCTATATAATGATAAAATATCGTTCTAGTACAAAGTTAAAAAAGATTTAAAAAATTTGAACATATTGTAACATACAAATTCATTAGGCGGTAACTTACAAAGCGAGATCAGGTTTTGAACCAAAGTGATTTTACATTTTGTGCGAATTAGTTGTAAATACCTTTTTCTAGCTTTTACCACTGTCAAGTTTGGACAAGCAAATAACATATGTTCCAAGTCTTGCTCCCCACCTTTACATAAATCGCAGGAACTGCTGGCTTTTTCTTTTAGGAGCCATTTGCAGGTAAATGATTTTAGAGGAATTATCCCAAGCCGGAATAATATAATCAGTCGCCTGACACCGTGTTTTAAGTTAAAATAAATATACTGCTGTGTTTTCTTATAAACTATAGTTTCAGTATATGTTTTATACAGTGTCAATTTGGAACAATGCTGGATGTCAAGTTCGAAGCTTATCCTTGGTGTTAGGTGTTTTAAAAAGCGCTTCAGCTGAGCAGGAGTCCAAGATTGCAGCAAATCGGTGTTGACATTTGATATTTTAAAAGCAAATGCGACATTCCTACAAAATACATATTTCGGCGATCCTTGTTCAAATGTCTCTATTTTTAATAGGGATCGTAGGGTACCTTGTTCCGCGTGGATGAGATTGTATGCCTGTGGGAGCGTGGGCCGGATAAACAGACGAGGAGGCCGTATATAGTAAGATGCTCGAGGTGTTTTATTTAAGATCTCAGTATGTAGGGTTGTTAGGTTTCTTGGTGAGCTGTCGGTGTTCTCCCTGGTTTCTTCCCCATGTCGTTCTTTCTCTTCTTCTGTGATACCCCCTTCCGACTGTTCTCTCTCGCTGGTGAGGGGTTTCCCACGGAGGCTCATAAGAGAGAAAAATAAGTAACCGTCAGTCACTGTTTCAATCAGGAGCCCTATGGCTTATTTAACCGTCACCACACCAGGGGGTTGCTGTGTGAAGACCTACTTTTAGGTAAGTGGTGACAAGGGGGGGGTGTATAGGGTAACGGGGCAAGTGCTAAGAAAAGCAGTGAGGGACAGGGTAATGGTGCCAATGTTGAACGCTGTGGTAACGTGGGCCGACAAAAGAAAACCCCGTGTCTAGCGTCCCGCCCCTCTCAACACTCTTAGTCGTTCCCCTCCCGCCTCCCTATTCCGTCTTTCCCCTGCTTGTGATTACTCACCGGCTCCGCCGCAACTCTCCAGAGTTGCGGCCGCTCTCAGCCTCCTCCGGTGGGGACCACCACTCCTCGCACCACGTCTCGGCTTCTTCTTCTTCGATTCCTCCGCCTTCCTTCTTCGTTCCGCCTTCCGCTTCTCCGACGTCCTCTTCTCCGCTTCCCGACTCCTTCCTCTCTCCGGCTAGTTCGCGCCCTCCTTGGTTTGTTCCGGCCCTTTTCACTTCCTGGACTGTAGTACTTCCGGGGTCGATCCCGCCTCCTTCCGGGATCCCGGCGCCAACATCACTTTCCTGTAAGGGCAGAGTACAGGGAGGGGGAGTTACCCTAGGAGAGGACGCCGTTCTAACAATCCGAGGTCGCGTGGGGGTCTCCGCAAGTTCCTTCCTCCCGTATGCCTGGCGGGTCACTCTGGGTAAGTTCTGAGTCCGGACCGGCACCCTCTCACAATGCCCATCTTATAATATTAGTGATTCCTCTGGCATATGAACTAACTAGTGAGAATTCAAGACGAAGAGCTTGTACTGGTACAGCTTGTGACATCTTAGTTAGTTTCCGGAGGACTTTCCCTTCTTTCAAATCCAGATGTTTCCATTGACTTAGTGGAATATATTCGTGTGCGTATGATAGTACTGGTGGGATCTTAGCGCTGTATACTTGAAGGAGAGAGGAAAAGTGCCTTTGGCCGGTCGAGGCATATAATCGTGAAAGAGCCCCCACGTGGATGTCAACTTTTCGGCTCAGGTTCTGTATATGAAGCAGATTTTGCAGAGATTGTCTAAAAAATGGGGAGGGAGAAGGGTCTTACAAAGATTCTAGAATTCACATTCACGGGCCCTAGGCACCCCTACCTTTTTGGTAACATTCAAAAAGGAACTGAAAATCTTCCTGTTCTAAAGGCATTTTGAGGATGGTCCTAAATAATCTCCAATCTTGAAATCTCCACTTGATAGATATTACAGACCACTGCACTGAACCATATGAATTTGTTACCTACAGCACTTACCTACCCTTATTCCGAAATTGTCTCCTGTGTCATTTCTAGACATTTTTGTGAATCCTTCTCACTTTGCCTCTGTTTCTTTATTACTTTCATGTCTTTTCCTCTACCCTCTCTGCCCCCTTATCAATGTTCCTTATGACTGCTGCCCTAACTTCCTACTAGCCATTTTCTCTATATATTGCCCTCCTATCCATTTGCTAACTCTGCTAGCTTCTTTCTCTAGATGTCATCCTTCCTGTCTCTTACCCCTCTACCTTCGTGAAGACCATTCCTTTTATCTTTTCAGTCTTTGCTTCTATAAAATACTATAATGCTCCACTTTTATTGATTGATTAATACTTCACACACAGGTGTCCAAGGTGTCTACTGTACTGAACTTATTTACATTTCTACTACTTTAGTTATATTTGAAAATGATTGTTTCAACGTAAGGCCTTAGGGTCATAGTCTCACTTTTTAAAACTGCATAAATAAACAAAAAATACAAAAAAACTGTTGGAATTTAAGTTATTGGTTGAGGGAGGTGAAACCGTACTCCAGCAGCAACCACAAACTCTGTCAGGGTGATATACAAGTAAACCCCAAATTAACCTGGGCTTAACCCTCTGGTAGGGATCACTGACAGAATATCGACAACAAAAATGTCGAGGTACAAAAATATCGGGACAAAAATATCGTTGTCCAGAATATCGAAGTCCTATCTACATCATGGTAAGTACAAAAATATCGGAAAAAAATATCGTTGTCAAAAATATCGTTGTAAAAAATATCAATTTTTTTAAATGCTTAAAAAATAATGTAAAATAAAGTAAATAATACATATAATTTAAAAAACATAGGGGTCCATTAGTATGTCGGGCAGATCGCCACTGCCCGCATGGCGGTGGCGATCCGCCCGACATATTCCTCCGCCCGCATGTAAATTCCCCCCGCCATATTACTATGGCGGGGGACCCGGCGGACAGAAAGACCGTCCGCCGGTTTTCCGCCCGGTCGATGAGTCGACCGGGCGGAAAAGCTGTTAATATGGTGGCGGTGTCTGGTAGACACCGCCATCCATATTATGATACATGCGGGGTTATGCATTTCCGTGACAGCAACGCCGCCATGGAAAGGCATGCGGTCTTCTACATTGGGGGCCCGTAGCGGGCCCCCAGGGATTCTGGGGGGTGCACATGGGGGGTACCTATGGTACCCCCCTGCTTTTCAATGTACAACGTGGCAGGCACCGCGCGGTGCCTGTCACGTTGTGCACTGAAAAGCACAACTTGCTATTTTGGCATTGCGGCGGGTGGTGCTTTCAGCACCGCTCGCCGCAATGTCAGGTATGCGGATGCGCCCGCCAGTGTGGCGGGCGCATCCTAATGGCATGTGCGGGACCGCCGCATGCATTGCGGGCGGTCCCATTTCCCGGGGGTATGGCGGGCGGACAAAGTCCGCCCGCCATGCTAATGGCCCTCTAAGTTAGAATTATTAGAAAATATTCAAAATAATAAATATAATGTTAAAAATAATTAAACATACATATATATAAAATATAATATATAAATTTACTTAATAATATTTATAAATAATTATTATAATAAATTATAAAATGTTAGAAACATACTAAAAATTATAAATACATATATATATACATATACCAGTAAAATAAAAATAGAAATAGAATATATCTATAATAATAATAAAAAAAATATATATTATAATCTTTTACAATTACATTTGACACTACATTAACAGCAACAGTAGGGAAAATGTTGGATGGCGGAGGGGATAAATTTACTATTCCCACTCCAGGGAGTGCAACAGTAGGGAAAGTGTTGGATAGCGGAGGGGAATAAATTTACTATTCCCACTCCAGGGAGTGCAACAGTAAGAAAAGTGTTGGGTAGCGGAGGGGAATAATTTACTATTCCCACTCCAGCAAGTACAACAGTAGAGAAAGTGTTGGATAGCGTAGGGGAATAATTTACTATTCCCACTTCAGGAAGTGCAACATTAAGGAAAGTGTTGGATAGCGTAGGGGTAAATATTACTATTCCCACTCCACAGATAGCAACAGTAGGGAAAGTGTTGGATAGCATAGGGGTCAAAATTACTATTCCCACTCCAGAGAGTCCAACAGTAGGGAAAGTGTTGGATAGCGGAGTGGATAAAATTACTATTCCCACTCCAGCGAGTGCAACAGTAGGGAAAGTGTTGGATAGCAGAGGGGAATAATTTACTATTCTCACTCCAGCAAGTACAGCAGAAGGGAAAGTGTTGGATAGCGGAGGGGAATAATTTACTATTTCCACTTCAGCAGGTAGAACTGTAGGGAAAGTGTTGGATAGCGGAGTGGAATAATTTACTATTCCCACTCCAAAGAGTGCAACAGTAGGGAAAGTGTTGGATAGCGGAGGGGTAACAATTACTATTCCCACTCCAGCGAGTGCAACAGTAGGGAAAGTTTTGGATAGCAGAGGGGAAAAATTTACTATTCCCACTCCAGATAGTCCAACAGTAGGGAAAGTGTTGGATAGCAGAGGGTATAAAAATTACTATTACCACTCCAGAGAGTGCAACAGTATGGAAAGTGTTGGACAGCATAGGGGTAAAAATTACTATTCCCACTCCAGAGAGTGCAACAGTAGGGAAAGTGTTGGATAGCGGAGGGGATAAAATTACTATTACCACTCCAGAGAGTGCAACAGTATGGAAAGTGTTGGACAGCATAGGGGTAAAAATTACTATTCCCACTCCAGAGAGTGCAACAGTAGGGAAAGTGTTGGATAGCAGAGGGGAATAATTTACTATTCCCACTCCAGCAAGTACAACAGTAGGGAAAGTGTTGGATAGCGGAGGGGAATAATTTACTATTCCCACTCCAGCAGGTAGAACTGTAGGGAAAGTGTTGGATAGCGGAGTGGAATAATTTACTATTCCCACTCCAAAGAGTGCAACAGTAGGGAAAGTGTTGGATAGTGGAGGGGTAACAATTACTATTCCCACTCCAGCGAGTGCAACAGTAAGGAAAGTGTTGGATAGCGGAGGGGAATAATTTACTATTCCCACTCCAGATAGTGCAACAGTAGGGAAAGTTTTGGATTGTATAGGTGAAAATTTACTATTCCCACTCAAGCAAAATAATTAAAATTAATTATCAAACAATTAATTAATTTAAACAAATTTAACTCCCACCATATTCCCCTATAAATGACACCACCAATATTGAAAAACATAACACTATTAACATAATTAATTAATAATTAATTAATTAATTAAAATTAACAAGCAATTTAAAAGCAATCAATAATAAATTAATTCACACTATTAACACTAAAACAACTTAAAATAAATATTATAATAAAACATTTAATAAACCTATTATAATTAAATTACTTCCCATCCTACTCCCTATCAACCCACAACCCACTCTTAAAAAATATCACAAATAACATTATTAATAATTAATTAATTATTAATAACCAATTAATAAATAATTAACAATACATTATTTATCACAATTAACAGTATAAAAGTTTAAATAGATAAATATCAAATAATTAAAAATATAAATAAATTAATTATTAAATTACTTCCCACCCTACTCCCCAATAAACCCACAACCCGCTCCTAAAAAATAACGCAATTAAGATATTTACCAATTAATTATTAATAATTAACAACCAATTAATAACTAATTAATAAATTAATTTCCACAATTAACAATATAACATATTAAATACATAGATATTAATTAATTACAAATATTAATTAATTGATTCTAATTAAATTACTTCCCACCCTATTCCCCTATAAACCCACAACCCGCTACGGAACAAAAACGGAAAAATTAATTAAAATAAATTAATAACTTATAAAAATTATTATTAAATGTATTATAATTAAATTACTTCCCACCATATTTCCCCATAAACCCACAACCCGCTACGGAACTAAAACGCAAAATTTACTTTAAAAAAAATTAACTTCTAAAAATTTAACACATATATTAAAAAACAAATGCAATATTTACACAAAAAAATAGAACACATACATATAAAATACACACTAAAATACATAACACTAAATAAAACAACAATATTTTTAACAACAATATTTTTGCTAACGATATTAATTACTTCGATATTTTTAAAAACGATATTACTTACCTTCAACTCGATATTCTTGACAACGATATTCTGACTGTCGATATTTTTGTAGTGCGAGATTTTGGACTCGATATTACTGCTACTCGATATTTCCAACTCGATATTATGTCTGTTCACCCTCTGGTAGCTTGGCATTAAGCAGTCAGGCTTACCTTAGAGGCAATGTATAAAGTATTTATGCAGCACTACAAACAATAATAAAGTGGAAACACAACACAAGGAAAATCCCACAACAATTTAGGGAAACAGAGTAGAATTTAATAAATGAGTTGAGATAAAAATGACAGTAAATACAATCAGTGGAACCGAAGATATGCAAGTTTAAAGATATAAGCCAAAATAGTGGTTAGAGACACAAAACGGCAACTGTGGCTTTCTGGTTGAGTCAGACTGGGACAAAGTCACAAGTTCATTCTGACCACGATGGAGCACAGGGCTATACAGGGACCAAGTTAGGCCCACTGAATAAAGTACCTTAAATACTGGTTTGCAGAGATTCTGCGTTGAGAAAGCATTGCGCAGCAGCAGTTCCGAGAAAGCTCTGGGTTTGCAAGGCAGAGACCTCCGTCGTCACGAGGATGCCATCTGTGAGGGGCTTGCGATGCGAAGTCCTGCAGCCAAGATGCGTCACACACAGACGGTTCCGAAGAAGCACAGGGCTGCAATGTGGTGACCTGCATCGTCATCGAGGATGGCGTCGATGAGGGTATTGCGATGAGAAGGCCTGCATCCAGGATGCGTCACGTAGCGCCGGTTCAGAGGAGACTGCAGGCTGCATTGCGAGATCCAGTGTCACGGATGTGTCAGGCTGCGGCGGTTCCAATGCAGCTGCAAGCAGATGCTTTGGGCGGCATCGGCTCTGCTTACAGGACCACAGCTGAGCTGGCACAGCATCTTCAGGCCCACTTCCAAGGTTTCCAGGACTGGAGTGGTACCACTTGGAAGGTAGGACTCACAGCAGGACTCACAGTGGACAGAGTCCATGTGCTGGGTTCAAGGTGGTTGGAGCCTTTTCTGTCTTTTAGGCTCTGATCAGGAGGCCAGCCAACTAGCCTTTGGAGTCACTCGGGTGCTCCTGGGCTCAAGACGCAGATTCAGTACTTTTACTCAGGCAGCAGGGCAACAGAGTAGCAATCCTTCTTGCAGAGCAGCACAGCAGTCCTTCCGAGTCTTCCACAGGTCCAGAGGTGTACTGAAGAGTTGGGTCTGAGGGTCCATTATTTCTACCAAGTGCCTATTTTGAAGTAGGAGAAGGTTCTGGAGGTTTCCACTCCCAAAGGTGTTTGGAATTTCCCGCCTCCCTGCCATGGCCCTAGCTTGTCTGAGGCACAGAAGACTAGTGTCAAACCCTTTGTGAGTGTCCTCAGGTAGAGGCTTTGTGATATGATGTAATGTGCAATTGTGGTAGTTGACAGATTCTTCCCCTCCACAAGTCAGAGATCACCCATCTTGACAACTCCTATTTCTGCTTTGTTTCACTGTCTAGGAGCATACACAAAGACCAACTAACTGTCAGCTACAACTAGTCATGTGACCCAGGATACAGGAAGCAGGCACCAAATGGTTGGAACAAAAAAATGGCAACTTCCTAAAAGTGTCATTTTAAGAATTGTGGCTTAAAATCCGACTTTACCATTAAAGAGGGCTTTAAATTACAATTCTTTAGAAACCAAAATCGACATTCCTTCCTACTCCCAATTTAAAGTTATCACTTATTAAATGTAAAACATTAACCCAATGTTATCCTACAAAAGAGACAGGCCTTTTAGTAGTGAAAAACAATATTCAGAGTTTTTCACTACCAGGGCATGTAAACGTTAAAAGTACATATCTAACTTTTTAAATACACTACGGGGCCGATTCCGATCTCGGTCGGAGGCGCACCCAATACCATTCGGTCGGGAAAAAAGCCATGCGAAAGCCAGTTTCCCGACCGATCCGTACAGCACACCGAACGAGCAAGTACGATGCGCACAACAGCAAAAATTCCGGCCGAGCCGTACTCACCCAAACCAGGTCCTGTTCTCCGACCGAGGCGAATCCGGAAACGCCGAATCGAGTCGCACGGAAGGGAAAATGCAGCCCCGTCCGGCCGGACAAGTACGATGCGCTTTCCGTACGCGCCGAACCCGTCGCTACGCACGGCACGTCAAAGCATCCGGGAGAGGCGCACATAAGCTCCGAATCGCGCCACAACACGATCCACGGCTACGAGACGAACACAGCACAGACGAGGACGACGCGAAGCGACGAGGACGAAGCGAAGCGACGAGGACGAAGCCAAGCGACGAGGACGACGCGAAGCAACGAGAAGGACGAACGACACGAACCAACCATGAATCCCTTCGTCCCGATCATACCAATATTCTACATCTACTACCGGAACAGGCACGGACGCGTACGGCGCAGAAGGTAAGTCAGACACCAACCACAAAACACATACAACACGTACACGACACATCACACACATACACTGGGAATCTGAATATACTTGCAACAGCAGCACCATAGGGGCGGGATGCCCATCACCAATGCCACATATGCACACAGGGGCCTGAATGCGCGCCACCACCCCAACCCAGGGGGCTGGATGCCCACCACTACTACCACCCTCACCCAGGGGGGCTGGATGCCTACCACTACTACCACCCTCACCCAGGGGTGGCAGGATGCCTACCACTACTACCACCCTTAGCCAGGGTGGCAGGATGCCTACCACTACTACCACCCTTAGCCAGGGGGCAGGATGCCTACCACTACTACCACCCTTAGCCAGGGGGCAGGATGCCCACCACTACTACCACCCTTAGCCAGGGGGGCTGGATGCCTACCACTACTACCACCCTTAGCCAGGGGGCAGGATGCCCACCACTACTACCACCCTCACCCAGGGGGGCTGGATGCCTACCACTACTACCACCCTCACCCAGGGGTGGCAGGATGCCTACCACTACTACCACCCTTAGCCAGGGTGGCAGGATGCCTACCACTACTACCACCCTTAGCCAGGGGGCAGGATGCCTACCACTACTACCACCCTTAGCCAGGGGGGCTGGATGCCTACCACTACTACCACCCTTAGCCAGGGGGCAGGATGCCCACCACTACTACCACCCTCACCCAGGGGGGCTGGATGCCTACCACTACTACCACCCTTAGCCAGGGTGGCAGGATGCCTACCACTACTACCACCCTCACCCAGGGGTGGCAGGATGCCTACCACTACTACCACCCTTAGCCAGGGGGGCTGGATGCCTACCACTACTACCACCCTTAGCCAGGGGGCAGGATGCCCACCACTACTACCACCCTCACCCAGGGGGGCTGGATGCCTACCACTACTACCACCCTTAGCCAGGGGGCAGGATGCCTACCACTACTACCACCCTCACCCAGGGGGGCAGGATGCCCACCACTACTACCACCCTTAGCCAGGGTGGCAGGATGCCTACCACTACTACCACCCTTAGCCAGGGGGCAGGATGCCTACCACTACTACCACCCTTAGCCAGGGTGGCAGGATGCCTACCACTACTACCACCCTTAGCCAGGGTGGCAGGATGCCTACCACTACTACCACCCTTAGCCAGGGGGCAGGATGCCTACCACTACTACCACCCTTAGCCAGGGGGCAGGATGCCTACCACTACTACCACCCTTAGCCAGGGGGGCAGGATGCCTACCACTACTACCACCCCAACCCAGGGGGGCTGGATGCCTACCACTACTACCACCCTTAGCCAGGGGGCAGGATGCCCACCACTACTACCACCCTCACCCACGGGGGGCAGGATGCCTACCACTACTACCACCCTTAGCCAGGGTGGCAGGATGCCTACCACTACTACCACCCTTAGCCAGGGGGCAGGATGCCTACCACTACTACCACCCCAACCCAGGGGGGCTGGATGCCTACCACTACTACCACCCTTAGCCAGGGGGCTGGATGCCTACCACTACTACCACCCTTAGCCAGGGGGCAGGATGCCCACCACTACTACCACCCTCACCCAGGGGGGCTGGATGCCTACCACTACTACCACCCTCACCCAGGGGTGGCAGGATGCCTACCACTACTACCACCCTTAGCCAGGGTGGCAGGATGCCTACCACTACTACCACCCTTAGCCAGGGGGCAGGATGCCTACCACTACTACCACCCTTAGCCAGGGGGGCTGGATGCCTACCACTACTACCACCCTTAGCCAGGGTGGCAGGATGCCTACCACTACTACCACCCTTAGCCAGGGGGGCTGGATGCCTACCACTACTACCACCCTTAGCCAGGGGGCAGGATGCCCACCACTACTACCACCCTCACCCAGGGGGGCTGGATGCCTACCACTACTACCACCCTTAGCCAGGGGGCAGGATGCCTACCACTACTACCACCCTCACCCAGGGGGGCAGGATGCCCACCACTACTACCACCCTTAGCCAGGGTGGCAGGATGCCTACCACTACTACCACCCTTAGCCAGGGGGCAGGATGCCTACCACTACTACCACCCTTAGCCAGGGTGGCAGGATGCCTACCACTACTACCACCCTTAGCCAGGGTGGCAGGATGCCTACCACTACTACCACCCTTAGCCAGGGGGCAGGATGCCTACCACTACTACCACCCTTAGCCAGGGGGCAGGATGCCTACCACTACTACCACCCTTAGCCAGGGGGCAGGATGCCTACCACTACTACCACCCCAACCCAGGGGGGCTGGATGCCTACCACTACTACCACCCTTAGCCAGGGGGCAGGATGCCCACCACTACTACCACCCTCACCCACGGGGGGCAGGATGCCTACCACTACTACCACCCTTAGCCAGGGTGGCAGGATGCCTACCACTACTACCACCCTTAGCCAGGGGGCAGGATGCCTACCACTACTACCACCCCAACCCAGGGGGGCTGGATGCCTACCACTACTACCACCCTTAGCCAGGGGGGCTGGATGCCTACCACTACTACCACCCTTAGCCAGGGGGCAGGATGCCCACCACTACTACCACCCTCACCCAGGGGGGCTGGATGCCTACCACTACTACCACCCTCACCCAGGGGTGGCAGGATGCCTACCACTACTACCACCCTTAGCCAGGGTGGCAGGATGCCTACCACTACTACCACCCTTAGCCAGGGGGCAGGATGCCTACCACTACTACCACCCTTAGCCAGGGGGCAGGATGCCCACCACTACTACCACCCTTAGCCAGGGGGGCTGGATGCCTACCACTACTACCACCCTTAGCCAGGGGGCAGGATGCCCACCACTACTACCACCCTCACCCAGGGGGGCTGGATGCCTACCACTACTACCACCCTCACCCAGGGGTGGCAGGATGCCTACCACTACTACCACCCTTAGCCAGGGTGGCAGGATGCCTACCACTACTACCACCCTTAGCCAGGGGGCAGGATGCCTACCACTACTACCACCCTTAGCCAGGGGGCAGGATGCCCACCACTACTACCACCCTTAGCCAGGGGGGCTGGATGCCTACCACTACTACCACCCTTAGCCAGGGGGCAGGATGCCCACCACTACTACCACCCTCACCCAGGGGGGCTGGATGCCTACCACTACTACCACCCTCACCCAGGGGGGCAGGATGCCTACCACTACTACCACCCTCACCCAGGGGGCAGGATGCCTACCACTACTACCACCCTTAGCCAGGGGGGCTGGATGCCTACCACTACTACCACCCTCACCCAGGGGGGCAGGATGCCTACCACTACTACCACCCTTAGCCAGGGGGCTGGATGCCTACCACTACTACCACCCCAACCCAGGGGGCTGGATGCCTACCACTACTACCACCCTTAGCCAGGGGGCAGGATGCCCACCACTACTACCACCCTCACCCACGGGGGGCAGGATGCCTACCACTACTACCACCCTTAGCCAGGGGGCAGGATGCCCACCACTACTACCACCCTTAGCCAGGGGGCAGGATGCCCACCACTACTACCACCCTCACCCACGGGGGGCAGGATGCCCACCACTACTACCACCCTCACCCAGGGGGGCAGGATGCCTACCACTACTACCACCCTCACCCAGGGGGGCTGGATGCCTACCACTACTACCACCCCCACTCATAGGATGGACAATGCATGACACAACAAGCACACCACAACCTAGGGAATGCAAGATTAAGACATCCCCCCACCACCATGACAAGCGTGTGTAGGCTGTGTCAAATGCCTACAACACCGAACATGACTTTCAACATACAATGTGACCCCCTAGCACATGTGCCACACATATATGTGTGTGGCACCCACAATGCAAGCAGCCCATGACCATTGTGGCAATGGGGCCTAAACCCCCATCATCACAGTGACCAAAAGGTAAGTGTGGGGTCCATAGCTGAAGCACATTTTGACCATTGTGGCAATGGGGTCTAAACCCCCATCATCACAGTGACCAAAAGGCAAGTGTGGGGTCCATAGCTGAAGCACATTTTGACCATTGTGGCAATGGGGTCTACACCCTCATCATCACAGTGACCAAAAGGTAATTGTTGACAAAGAAAGAGCTGCAACTGCCAAACTGCATGGATCATTCCTGCTCACAGAACCAAAAACTCATCTGTGGCAAAGTAGTGTATGTGTCCCATTGCAACATAAATTGGGGGAGCCAAATACTGCAGTGCAAATGAAACATTCCTTTGGCCATGTGCAGACAAACAACACCCATGGGGGCTGAGACCGTCAACAGTCATCAATGACACAATGACAGAAGTGACCATCAGAATGCAGAACCACATATTTGCACCAATGGGCACACAAATGCAGATACCCTGTGGAGACAGCAGATGTGAGGTGAACAGATACCATACCATGGCAGCAATGGGACACACAAACCATGATCACTGTGCTGACCGATGACCTAGGAGTCCCAGGGACAGCAGGGGAAACACACCAAACAACATACAGCCAATGGCACACCCAAGATATGCCAATGCAGTGGTGCAGATGCACAAACACAAACAGGCAGACCAACACTGTCATCATACACAGCAGGTGAGGGGTGGGGGTGCCAGTGTCCCCAGGCAACCACACAACACATGAGGAGAGCTGAATACCAATCATACAGATGTGCATACACTGCCACACTAAGGTAACTCATGGATCCAAATCCCCTATGTGGGCAAGCAGGCATTGTCAGGTGAGAGGGAGCACAAAACACACATGTCACACAGGCACGTAGGAACAACAACTGACACAGCAAGTCACAGACACACCACAGCACCACCCCCAGGGCCCCCACAATGTGGTGACCCTGGGCTGAATAAAAATACCACTGTGATGACAAAGCTAAATGTCGTTCACACTATGAACCACAGTCAGGTGTCCTGAGCAACAAACTACCATCACACCTACACAAGCACAAATCAATCAGCATGGCCAGTAAGCCAAGGCCAACATGGAGGCAGGGGCCTAGCCGGGCAACAACTCTCATCTGCACACACTCAACACCACACCCCTCGACCTCCAACAATGTGCAGCAGTGAAGTACACATGCACTGGTGACATTGCACATGCACCCATGACTATTCCAGGGTGGTGGGTGGGAACCAAGGTGTAGAAACACATCACACATGGACACTCAACAAGACTCCTGAATGTCTGACACACTGCACACTACGCTGTACATGGACATGACGGCAATACCACACCGACCAATGGGATCCCAGCCACAGTCACACACCAATGAAGAAGCCAAGGTCACCCACAAAGAACACACATAGACAACTTCCAACATTGCAGCTCTGACCCTGAGGAGTGGCAGCAGTCACACACACAACATGTCACAATCACTGAAAGATAACACAAACTGGAAATCACATGACAGGGGCAAACAACAAGTGCCAAGGGGAAACCTGACTGTGACCCATCTGCGTCTGCACACAAACTCAGCCCTGACAGCAAACACACCTATGGGTGACACCCTGATGACCAGTAATGTGCCATGCACCCACATCACAGAGAACACAGGGAGAAGACTTTGGGGGAACATAGCTCAAGTCAGCAAGCATCACAAACAGGTACAACACTAGGGATCACAGCATGCGCAGATGAATGGAAGTGAACACACAGACATGCACATACAACACACACCTTGGGTGCAGGCAATGTCACACGTGTACACACTGCCATGAGGGGACTCCACTCCTGTGTGAGGAAAGCTGTGCCATATGTTGCCTCAGTAGGGCCCCATCATGTCAGCTGAGCACTTGGTCACACAATCAACAATTAGCACCAAATGAGGGCTCCCATCACATCAGCCTGGTCATGGATGTGCCAACGGAATCATCAGCACAGATCCAACACACTTGTATAGCAATGTTGCACTGACTACACGGATGAGTCCCTCCCCATTGATGCCCAAACCTGCATGTCCACTGGAGATGGCAACACGGTCAGGGAAGTAGACAAATGCAACGATGGCAGGCACAACAGATGTGCAGGGGTGGAAGCCACAGATATGAAATTGCCAATGTAAGTAGGAAACCCATTGCCAAATACTGAACACATGACACCCTCAGATGCTGCTATTGATGACATGGATACACCACATGATAGGACACATTCCCCTGGACCACATGGGTTCCTGCACAGTAACACTTCATAATCATGAGACCAGATATCACCATCACTGCAGCAAGGGCATGGTTAGCTGCACCAACAACATGTACATCTGAAGCATGAGCACTAGAGAAAAGAAAGTTGCTTTATTCAGCATATGTGTTGAGGCCA